>VZTD01001345.1:1976010-2022432 GCA_013397725.1 Rhagologus leucostigma | reverse complement strand
TATATATATATATATGCATTTGTTTTGCATACAGAAATATGGAAATATTTTATATATATTCTATATATATATTAAAAACATATATAAAAATATAAATCCATAGAATATCTATATATGAATACATACTTGGTATACATTTCTAGATTAAGCAATGCATGTTTACATTTTCTAATCAACATCCTGAGAATGAGCTCCCAAATAAACCAACTACTTAACAGCAAGTATTATCCAAGCAACATGAAATATTTTTTCAGCCAATTCCTTGCTGCATACGTTCTGTGCACAAAGCTTAACACAAAGGACAGGGGACACTGCAAACACACCGAACAAAAATGGCAATGTTGTGCTGAAATGCACTAAAGGATAGTTATGCATATAAATTGTTGTCATTAATTCAGTTTCTGAAATCGATACAATTGCTCTCTCCTGAAACACTAGAGGTCAAGGGAATTGTATTTACTAAAATAAATTGAAGACAATTTTCTTTTCCTATCAGGAAAAAAACTTCTATTAGCCAAACGCAAAGCAGAGGGGAGCAATAGCTTTCCTTGATAGGGAAACATCCTGATAGCCCATGTGAGACTTGCAGAACTTTAGCTGTTATAAGCTTCCTCATCTGTGTATTATTTACATTTTTATACAGGCTGGTAAAGTGTTATTGTTTTTCCAAATAAAATGTTCTGCAAATGTCTGAAAGGTTTTAGAGTTGTCTGCCTGTCATTTAGGTACTGCACACACTTAGCTGTTCTTCATACTTGTTCTTTTCACAACTAACTACTTCTGGGAAAAAACCCAATGTATATATTCTGGAAATATGCTATGGCCTAAAAGACTACCAGAGACACTCAGGAGCTGTCTTTATGCTAGGGATGTAAAGGGACCATTTTTGTTGGAAGCCCTCAGACTTATCCAAAGTGTATTTTACTTATATTTTAGAATGTCTCTTCTGACATCAGAAGGTATCAAAGTGTACATTTCACTGTTTTCTCCTTTTTCCTCAATTCTCAAGGACCTGATAAAATGCCGTGTCATAATCCTAGAAGCTTTGTAGTTATTTTTCTATAACAATGAAATTATTTTCAATGCAAACATTTTATGTTCCATGATTATTTCAAAAATACTCTCATCTCGTAATAATATACTTAGATCCAAAGAATAGAAAATAAATTATTTCTTTAAACGGATAATATACTTAACATTTTAAATACATATTTTATTAATCTTATCTTCCAAGACCCTCCGTTTCTCTTATGCATTATATAGTGTAACATCTATCTATTTTCATAATAATCTGCAACTCAAGATTTCTGATCCAAATAGGGACAGATGCAATCTTTATTTAATCCCTATATAGGTTAAAATTCCATGGCCTTTGATGGGAATTTATGTTTGACTGTTATGACTTTTTCCTAGTGGATGGCTTCTTGTTCTGGAAAACAAAGCAAAGCAACCACCACCCCCACACCTCACACCACAAAACATCTTCAGGTCAGGGGTCTCAATTATACTCTTCTGATGTTGCTTTGGCTGTTATTTCTACAAGGTTTCAGTATTATTTACTTGTACTTCATATCTTAGCGTTATATTTGTCTTTAAAAACCATGCATATAACTTTATACTAAGATAGCCTGATCCACTTCCAAGCACCCAGTGCTTGAAAGTATCTTTTTCTGGAGCCTAGACAAAATCAAAGATTTAGAAGTACTGGATTACATCAGGCTAAAATGTATTAAAATAGGAATTTAGATCAGAAATCTATGCTGAATAGAGTAGAAGTAAGAATGCTAGGTAGGAAGGGAGCTCTTGAATAAATCATTCCAAATTAAAAAATCTCAAATGAGTAAATCCCTCTGACAATTAGACATAAAATTCAACTGCTGTTGAATTACTTTTTATTACTGATAACATGGGAGCCAAATGCATGAGATCATGCTCTAAAAATAATATTGAAAGAACTTAAAATATTTGTTTTAAACTGAAGAAATCCAAAACAATAAAAAAGTAATTCCAGAATCTGAGCCTGGATTTTCATGTGTGCTTTTTGCGCTCAGTGCCCAGAGCCCGGCCACTGGCAGTGCAGAAGGAAAAGTACTAAAATAAAGATTAAGATTGCCTACTCTAGATGTCTGAGTAGTTGGAGATAAGAATCCCACCACCCTTCCAGGTTTCTGCCAGAGCACATTTTCCTACTGCCACAAAAATTCACACCTGATTTTTAGCTCTTGCTAAAATGGTGTCCTGCTTCAGTGCTGAGGGAGAAGTTGGGCAAGAGATAATGCTTCAAGTAGGAGGTCCCATTTTTCATGTCTTTTAAGAAAAAAGTTTATTTAACTTAATAAGACTTCTTCCTTTTCCATTATTTGTTCATGAAGTGCAGCTGGACCAGATGACCTCCAGAGGCCCCTTCACACATTAACCATTCTGTGACTCCATGATTCTGTAGGTTTTAGTTCTGTCAAAGCAGGTATATGGTTCATATTTGTTTATTCAGGACATAAAAATAAATACCAAGACTTGTAATTAAGGTTTGACACTGACACTAAGAGTTTGTCATGGACACTCCACACATTTCAACTGCTGATAATGTTTCATTTTTTTCTTCCATCTTGTGCTTTCTGCAACAAGTTGACATGAAAATGACTGAGCAATATTATTCTATTAAAGAAAAAAATTATGCAATTTTGCACGAAGGCACCTCATTGGATATACATGACCAACAGTCATTTAGGGCTAGTTTCTTCTCCAGATTATAAATACCTATGCAATGCAGCCTGAAGAATGAGCAAAAGTAGAAGTTATTTGGTTCATTCTAAAGAGAACACTTAGATTTTTTTCATCTCAACAGCACTGAGACTGTATTCTTGAATAAATATCCAATTACCCTAACAAAAGATCAGACAGCTAGTTCACATGAAAACCTTGCACATATATACTTAAACAGGCGTGGTGAAAATATGGGACCAAATTACTGCTGTTGACTGTATAGGCAATAGGAAGTTACATTAAAAAAAAAAAATCTGTTTTATCCTGAACAAGGTACCTGCTACATGTCAGAAGAATGCAGCTCAAGAATGCAATTTGCATTCTCTGTAGGGAACTAGCCCAGGTACAAACATCCTCTCTGCAAATCTACAAAAAGCTGAATGGCTGTTATTTGATAATTAGACCAAAAAGTCATATAACTGGTAAACTACAAGGAAGCACATACTATACAAAATATCCTTGCTAATGCTTGAAGCACAACATTATTACCAGGCAAGAAAAAACAAGCAAGCTAACAAAACACCTGCAGTGTATGATAACCATTCAATTTCTGAAATAAAAACACTTCAGGGTAGATATTTAAAACACAAATAATTTCTCGAGCTATTGTTCAGGGGATGCAACATGTCAAACATTGTTCGCAATTAAAGAAAGTAAAATCTGAAAGTAATTTACATGTGTTATTTTTGATAGATGCTAACAACAGGGACATTGTCTTTTTTTTCAGAGTAATTTGTTTGATGCTATTTCAGCTCCTTGCTTTTAAAGTGTCTCATCTAAAGTGACTACACATTACTATAAAGCTATTTGCTGTACCCAAGGTCAAATCTAGAAACAGGTCTTTGCAAGATTGGTCTTAATGTCTGAAAGTCTCTCCTCCTTGTGCAAGCCGAAAAATGTCTGTGTTTGTTTTCATATCAGCCAAAACCTTTTCATATTTCCTATATGTGTATTCCTTCACTCATTCTTTCCTGCTGCTTTCTTCCTTCTGTCATGGTCTCCCTCGGATCAGTGCCCTACGTGCTTCAGGATTCTCCACTTCTCACTTATGCAATTTCCTTTTTCTTATGACTTGGGTGACTTGCATCTGATACATGCTGTGCAGTCTGGAAATCAGTGCCCATGCACTCCTATCTGAAATATGTCCCAGTTCTCACCAAGGAGCTGATGTTAGATATGGAAACAAAGGCAATGAAGTTAAGAGGAATAAATGTATAGAAATGAAAATTACCAGTGCTGGCACAGAAATAAAACTAAAGAAGTGCAATCCTCTGAATTCAGTTTTCTCCAGGAAAGTGAATTATATTTTACTGACTATTCTGACACAAGTGGCATTTGAAACCAAAAGGAGTTTGAATAGAATAATTTTAAAATCTGGAATATTATCATGTGTCTGAAGAGTACGAAATGCTTAAAAAGTCAGGAAAGGCAATACAGGCAATCTCTCTAGGCTATCCTTCATAAGACTTAGATTACATTAAGAAGAAAAGAGTAAAATTCTGCACTGATTTACAAATATAAATAATGCCAGAATAATCTAATTTTATAAGTATATACCATTATGTATCACATATATATATATAAAATACATATGTATCTATATCTACCTCAGCTGAGCCTCTAAAACAAGAAAATGCAGCAAACTTTATCGTCTGTATTTCAGCGATATGATATATTGGTGCCACATGAGATTTCATATCTCAAGGTGGAAAAATGCAGATTAAATAAAATATTACGAAATTGGTAAAGAGCTGAAAATAATAGTGATAGCAACTGGTCCATCAGGAGAAATACAGAGCTGAGATATTAACAGTGAGGTTAACAGTGGGGTTTCTTAAGATTACCCTTGAGACTGAGCTTACACAATTTTTTCAGTAAGAATTTAAATACAATATACAGTAAAACTCTGAGGAAATTTCTGACTAAGTTGGAAGCACCATTTATATATAAGACAATAGGAATATTACTTTCCTTGAGGACTGGAGCAGTGACAATATCATGAAATTTAACGATGTTGAACACAGGACTGAGACATATCTACAAGGAAGATGCTTTGCTATAAACTGAGACTTTTTCAGCTGGAAATGAAAAAATCAGACAAAGGTTTGGTATGAAGATTAATCTCATGCATCTGATAAATAGCAAAGTGCAATCTGAAAGTTATTAGAGGAAAGAATTGTCTTAAAATCTTGTATTTCTATTAAAGACTGTAATACAAGGCATTGTATTCATATCACCTAGCGTCCCGTGTGTACTTCTGCTCATTCTTATTTAAAAAAGGTTACTTTTAAAAGGAAGAGATGCAGAAATGGCTTTTAACAAAATCAAGAGGATGAAGATGATTTTATTTTATAAGAGGAGAGTAAATGAATTTAATTTACTAATCCTACCAAATTGAGAAGAAAGATAGTTACATTACAAAGACATCAGGGGAATAAACACGGGGAACAGAGGAAGATGTTAAGGTAGAGGGTGGTGTTGAATGAGAACAAGCATTTGTCACTGATCATGAATAAATTTAGTCTGGAATTTTACGAGATGGTTTTTCAGTGGTGTGTAAGCAAAATTCCAGTATATCCTTGCAGTAGAAGCAGCAGCAACTGGAAATCTAAACCACTGCCGTGTTATCCCTGACAGATTTTTGATGGGTGTACCTGTAACACAAAGGAACTGTATTCAGCAATCTGTGAGATCATCTAAAAGCCTATGATCATGATAAACATTTAGAAAAATTACCCCTTTCAATTAAATTTTATATATTTCATTAGAACTGAAGCATAATAAATATTGATGATAAGAGTACCACAATGACTTCATCACAGTTCAGATACTGGAAGATAAAACCTTTGCTGAGTGTAATGTTAGATTTTGAACCAAATAATGACCATTTTAATCTTTTATTAAAGCTTCTCTGATTTCTTATTCTCAGAAGACAGTAAACTTTAATATTTATTTTATAGCATTCCAGTATGTCTGCAGTCCTTGCCTTGCCACCATTTAAATTAACATAGATTATGCTAAAATATTCTTAATACATGCTGTTTACAGGAATTAAACTTTTTAATGAAAGGCTAATTTTAAATAACTAAGATTACTGTCATGAGCAACATAAACTGATTTTCCTGGATAAACTGCTGAAGTTGTTCTTTGGAGGCTGCATTAAAAACCTATATTGTTAGCAAGCTGTGAATGAAAAATAATTACATGTATGCTATGCAGAGAAGTAATCTGGTATTTATTACTCTGTAGGCTGATGAAGTTGGGGAGGATAAATGAATGTGTTGAATAAAATATCACTTAGCAGAAAAGTGTTCAAAGCAAATCTCTGCTAATATTAACCTGCTTGAAGACAAATTATTCTGGGAAGAAATAACTAAAAAAACTAGCTAAAAAAACTAGCTAACTCAAATTTTTCATTATGGAACTCAACATTTCTAAATGTTTTTTGCTGCTTCTTTGCTTCCTTACTTACAATGACACCTTAGTTTCATATGAAAAAATAAAAAAAGTACAGGGTCATTTACTTGCTTTTGTCAAACCAAAATTGCCTGTTTCTGTTGATGAAGGGGTTACTTAAAAGTACAAACACAGCAGATCCCTACTGCTTGACATTCATGAAACTTCATCCTACGTAAATTTTGACACTTAAGTGACCACCTGTTACAGGAGCCAGTCTCCTTCTGTCCTGTCCTTATCTGACAAGAAGCTTGCTTAATTTTGGATTTACCTTACTCATTCTTTCCTTTGACGATTAAGTTGCAAACAAGCGAATGGGGAAAAGTCAGACTTTAGGTGTTGATTCAGCAGAGTGCTAAAGTACATCTCAAAATGCTTTACCAAGTAAGACTCAAATGCCTTAAGTTATTTAGGACTCTAAGTGCCCTTGAAATCCCTGGGAATTGCACAGTCACCTTCCTTTATGGAGTTCTACCTTATGACAGATAGTGCAAAGAGGTAAAATACTTTAACATAAGGCTGAATTGCCTTAGAGTTATGTGGCTCCCAGATGTAACAGATCTATAAAGCTCCTTAACATAAATGGCTTAAGAGAGCTGGTGAATGAACATCTTCTACATAAAAAATTACGGCTGCAGGTACACCAGGGCAGATGCTGTGTGTTGCTTGATAGTATTTAGATAACTGGAAAATAAGTCTTTGAACATGCAAACTTTAGAGTTGAAAGCACAGATGTTAAAACATTTACAGTAAATTAAGTTGGGGGTTGGTTTTGGTTGGTTGGTTTTGGTTCTGGGTTTCTTTCGTAGTCAACATGAATATAATTATCGAAAAAAAGTACAGGGTTTGTTAAATTTACTAATAAATCTTTATCCAAGAGGCTGAAAATCTGTTAATCACAACTTAAGAAACTCATTTCATAATTTACTTGGTAATGACACTCAGAAAGCAAAACAGAAGTACAAATACCAATTATAAAACCAGTTTAGAAGTGTGCACTCATGGCACATATAGTATATATCTGGTGATAGCCGTAAACAGCTGGCTTTTATCAGACACCATATTATTTTTAAGTGTATTTGAGAAGTAGTTAGATTATTTACTGGTTTCTAAGAACTGGTGAGGCACAGGAAAAACCCAAAGTGATAAACAAGATTAATTACATTTTACAGTTATATATATATGTGTATATATATATTATTAATAATAACTAACTGTCTTGGGGTGACTCTATCATGTGTATCCCCTATCATGCTCTATGCCCAAAAAGTAATACTGTGCCTCTTCTGTGCCTTTAAACTGAGCTTGAGGAAAAAAAAAACAGACGAACTTTCCAAAGCAACTTCTCAAGGACACAGAGATTACACTCCTCAGCTCAGTTTAAAGGCACAGAAAAGGCACAGTATTACTTTTTGGGCATAGAGCATGATAGGGGATACACATGATAGAGTCACCCCAAGACACTAACCCAGATTCCAAGTGTTTAAATCAGGCATAAGTTTATTAAATATGCAGAAAGCCTAAAAATACAACACAAATTTTCTATAAAACAACATCTTGGAAGTTGATCAAACAGTAAATTAAGTATATCTAAATACTACTATAACAACACTAGATGTATTACTTATAGTATATTTACACTGGAAACATCTCAGTAAAGAAAATATGCAACACCCAGCTGATCATTCAAAATTTTGGTCAAGCTTTTTCCCCCAAATAAGTATTTTTCTTTTATTGGTTGAAAGGCAGCACTGTAGCCACATGCAGTAGACTAAAAACAAATCAGTTTTACAATATAAGGTGCCAAGGTGAAATGCATGCCACAGCTTCTTATAATGCCTGTGAATTCTGGACATGTTTGTAATGGGAGCAATTATGCTCGGATTTGCCTTCAAGAGAGAAAAATAACCTCTTGATATTTTTATCTCTTGTTTCTCCCACTGGAGAATTTCAGTATCTGCATAGGTCTAGAATAAGGTAAAAAAGGTGATAGTGACTACTGATGGATATTTTCTGTTTATGTTATTCAGTTTTGGGAGTCCAGTTTGCTGAGTGCTCTACACCACTGAAAATAAACTACTCAAGGGATTGTCATAGACATTTGGTTATTCCTGTGGCAATGCCTCAAAAAAATGCCAGACAGGACTGAATTTCCAGTTTGCATTCTGACGTATGTCCTGTCCTACCTTAGGCTGTGGGCAGGTTACTGTGGTTTTGTTAAAATGATTTAATTGCATCTCGTGATCACTGCTGTTCCTGAAAGCACAGTGGCCAAGTGTGGGTTTCTTACTGGTCTATTGCTTTGTAAATAAAATGCATTTATTTAAATTACCTTGGTAGTGCTCTGATAATTTTAGATAAACTCTCTAAACTACAAATACAACACCAGTCCTGTTGATAATATTCCAAAAAATCGTTTTCTATCAAGAATTACTGACAAGTTTGAGGGGGTTTCAGTCCAAATTTGAGGTATAAACCATATCTCCTTGGATGACTTGCGTCTTAATACAGTGAAGTGTCCCCACAATCTGAGCTGTCTTTCAATATTGCCTGACAGATGGATCCAAGTAATGAATTACAAAATACTTTTTATTCTCACAGAAAGATAATGAAATCTAAACCCACTGTTTCTCTAAAAGGATGTTCTTTAAAAGGTTTCTATTTTTCAGTTTTGTTGAAATAGATAACTATGAAATTATTTACATTATACGATACGTGCGATTTGGAGGACAATCTTTATTCAAGCTAACTTGTGACTTGCTATAATCTTTTGGACCAAATGAAAAGAATGTTCTTGACTTATAAACATAAGAATTAATTAAAGCATTGTACATACTGTATAAAAATTTTGAAATAGCTAAAAAGTACCTTTATTTTTTCTCTAAAATAAAGTGCTTTTGTGCAACCAGGCAGTACAGTTCAAAAAAAGGTATTTCTATTCAGTACCAAGATACATTTTGTTCTGCAAGATACCAGTGGAGTGGAAAAACATAAGGATATTTCTTTCAGATCAGATATATCTATTTTTACATATATGGATAGAGTTAATCTGTCCTAATTTAGGCCTCCAAAAGTATAAAAACTGTAGTCCTCAAAAGTATTTTTATTTTCTCAACAGAAAGATACAGTCATTTCAAGAATAAATTTCATTCCAAGGGGGATAAAACAAATTATTAACTGAAGATTCTTCTCCATTGACTGTAAAATAGGACATTATCAACTTATTCAGACTTAAACATGTAATTACTATGTATATAATAATATATAATTATTAATACATAATTATATATGTGAGTACATGTGTATGACTGTATATATTATTACCATATAATTTACTGGAAATTCCTAATAGAGAAAAAAATCCAATTCTTATCTTAAAAAATAATATAAACTTTAAATAGAAAAGAAAATAACAAACGGGTGTATTGTAGGTGTGCTTTCTTAAGTTCTTTTCCTAATAAACACCTTGTCTTAATAGTCTCACAACACAGATCTTTGGATCAAATGCAATCACAAGAGGATAAGTATAAAAGACTTCGAGAAGTAAGAGTACCTGTAACTATATCAAATGTCCCATCTACTAAAATTCCCTCTTCTCTTTGTATTAGAAGGCATATCATGATACACACACTCTGGATAATCAGCTATATTAGATTAATATCACACATCAATGCTGAAAGTATTTTTACTTAACTTCTAGGGAAGATAAAAACATCTGACATGGATTTCCTTTATACCAAACAAAATATTGCTTCGTGTTTCAAGTTGTGGTAACTCTTGATGGGCTGTAAATACAGTTACATAATTATCAGTTCATGTTGTAAAGTGTTGCTAAAAATGACAACCCATAAAGGGAGTCTGCAAGGAAATTTATAGGGTTAGTCTTACCAGCAAGGTGCTGGGCTGGGACTTCGAGTTTTGGTTCAGTTCCAGGGTCTGATGTAACCTGAACTGTGTGGTCTTTGGCCACAGCTGTAGAAACGGAGATGATACTTTTCTGTCACCACTGGATTTTAGAATAATAAAGGAACTAATATTTGTGAAACATGAAAATAATGCATTGATGGTGGTCACGCAAAGTAATAAATAGAATGTCAGTTTGTTAGAAAATGATTCAGCTCTAATCAAAATAAATATCTACAGGAAAACCAGGAAGCAAAAATTCAAAATGTTTTCTGTGTGGTCTAAAGAATATAGACAGCATAGATGGAGTTAATTTGGTTTTATATTGTTATCACAGAGTATATAGTTATTATAATCCTTTGTTCTATCTACTACAGAAAAAAGAGTTGCCTTTGTTTTGTATAACATGATGTTAATAATCAGGTTTCTTAACTGACCTAACTATTTTAGCACAGGAATAGAAACTTGGTATCTCTTTAAAGAGCTAAAAGCAAAAATTCTTAAGAGAATTAAAATGTTTCTTCACATTATGCATATTTTATACATAAAACTGCAGGGGATACTTGTTTAAGCTTATTGTCACAAAAGGCAGTGAAAAGAGTGAAAGGACTGAATGTTTAAGAGGGATAAAATATTTTATGCAAAAAGTGTAGCACTGAGCCACCTTTTAGCAAAGATATACTTCTAACATAACGATGCTTGCTATGCATTTCGAGTAAAGTTGTCCCTTTCACATGACAAAGGCCTGAATGACACAGAGAGAAATTACCCCATGTTTCTGTAGAAGCAAAAATACCTAACTTCTCACAAATAAAATACAGGCAATTTTCTTGTCCATAAGCACCAGAAATGATGAACCCTATTTCCTACAATTCTGCATCTTGTGGTTGATTGACTTCCATTGTTGGCTGAAGTATTTATAATGTGTCTCTGGCTGTGTCTAGATGACTGACATCTGATCCGGCAGCCAGGAGGGCGTCAAAGACTACAGGCCTGGCGTCGCTGTTGTACTGGGGATGGCGAGAAAACGACATAGATTCTGTCCAGGAAGAAATGAAATTATTTATTAATTTACAGACTCGTTTATATATCTTAGTTCACTTGAATGGCATAAGGTTATTGGTCCTTGACCATCCACCTTCCATAATGATTGGTTAAACCCTACAACACCCATTTCAAAATATTTCTTCAGTCAGTAAAAACAGTACTGCATAACATCTTGCACCTGCAAGATAAAGGAATTGGTTTACAAAATCCTCTAACTGTTTTCGGCCAGCATCCGTGTGAAAGCAAGGACTTTCACACAGACGCTGGCAGAAAGCTGGAAAATCTCTCAGCGACCAAGCCTTCAGCATCCACAGCCTGGGTTCATCATCAGCCTCTCTCAGGGCTATGCACTTTCTTCACACTGTCATCCACACAGATGAAACCTTCTTATGCATCCCAAGGAGCTCCCATGACCAGGGAATCAAAATTCCAGGGCTATGTGCCAGTGTGCATCCAAGATCAACTGAGATGTATCCTAAAGTATGAACCTTCATGAGGAAGGTATTTGTGCATGCCTCAGCTTTTCTATCAGAGAGGCTCTTCCTCCTCACTCCATTTCCTACATTTACAAAACACAGAAACAATCCTTTTTTTAAAACCTTTTCAACATTTTTTGTTGAAGCTAGGATTGGATTAAAAATTTTCTGAGGACAGCACAAGGATTTTACACACACATACACACACACACACACACACACACAGCATAACTGTATGTACCTAGTTTCTATATGACACCAGTCTTCAAAGCTGGGTGAAAAAAACAGAATATGTATCATTGTGATCAAATACTTGCCTTCCTTTTCTACTATTCCTGACTTTTTGGGGTAAAAAATTTCACATATAGGTCTAACCAAAAATCTCCATGTTGTTCCATCCAGAAAACTGGTCATATAACTGAGCAATACAAAGAAACAGAATACGTTGGAACATGCAAATTCAAGTGTCCTACTGATTGATAAAAGTATGGGTATGTAGTTACCTGCATCAAAGAAAGTTCCTGCAGGAAGTATGGAGTCTAGAGACAGACTTTAATTACACTTATTGTAAAAAATAAACTCAAAAAATCATCTACTGTGAAATTGTTCAGATTAAATTCTTCACTGTCTCATTGATGGATAAAATTGATTTTAGGCTTTGTAACACAGAGACGACAAAAGAAACACTTGATTATGTTTAAATTACAGATGCTTATGATATTGACTGGAGTGGTGGAGTGCATATTGAGGATTTTTACTTAATTTCGCCATTTATTACTTAGATGCAGATTTTTCTATTTACAAGAACAGCTGTGATTTCTAAATCAAATACTCAGTTAAATAGGAGTGAACACTTCTGGGAAAGACAAGTGCTACAGTAATGCAATTCCATGAAAGATGGATAGAGTGTTTACAAGCACTTGTTAACGTTGTTGAAACTATGGAAGTCTCAGATGTTTGTCATAGAGACCTACCAGTGAGCCAAGAATTTCTTGCTGGTTCATCATTTCTTAGGAGCATTCCTTGTGTTAGGACTTTTTATTTATTTATTTATTTATTTATTTAACAAGAATTCTTAAGAAGGTAGACAAAATTATATCAAATAAAATATGAGCTTTCCTTCCCATTGTATTCTAACTCTAGAAATTACTAATGATAAAACTTGTAAATGCTTATAGACAAAAGGAGATAAAGAGTAAGCTCTCTAAGAAGGTGCACATCTGGAACAACAGATATGAATTTTGCTGATTTGGCTCTAGTCCTGATAATTAAATCCTCTGGTAAATGCAGTCAGGTTTTATTACTCTCAAAGGTAGGTTTTGAGGAAGTACTTGAGTCTACAACCAGGATTTGGTCCACGTAATCTAAAACAGAGTATAAAGTGGAGGAATAACAGCAGAGTTTTAAAGTGGGATGTGAAAAGTGTTCTTCATTCTCCTAATCTAACACACAGTGCCAAATTCTAATTAATTTTAGTAGAAAGTGAGTTAGTGAAATGCCTAACACATTAAACATTGTGCTAAAGTGGCTTAACACTATTTTCAGTTTTAATGTTGTCCTTTTTGCTAGGGGAACAAGAGTTAAAGTCTAAGGCAGGAAAGCTATTTTATTTATGCTCAGAAAGCTATTAAAGCCCTTTTCCTACAAAGGAAGAAAGTGAAAATGAAAATTCGTCAATTCCAATGAAAATAAAGACTGGGCAATATATTGTCACAGCCCAGTTCTCACCAGATTTTAGTGGGGTAACCCTGAGATAAAGACAGGGAATGTGTTTGCCTAGGTCATGATGGATTAATTTCTCTCAAAGGTCAGTGCGAAAGCTGAGTTAGGGAAAGCATGATAAATTGAAACCTAACTGATTTGATAGAAAGCCCCTATGATGATACAGTTTGTTGCCAAGAGTAAGACGAATGTGCTGAGGCCATATATTTTCAGGAAAGTTCTCCATCTAGAATTACAGTCTGTGACTGTCCAGCTTCTTTCGCATTGTTTCCCTAATGAATTCACACATCACGTGTGGTACTAAGACCAACTATAGTTAAGCTGCTATAAATTACAATGCAGTTCATGGGATATGATTTACTTGGCCTTGTTAATGTCTCCCCCACAAAAGTTATAAATGTTTCTAGCTTTTCAAGCAGTTCTGTCTGTAAAAAAATTCCTCTTACTGTTTCTATAATATTCCCCTCAATATTCTCATTCAGTCTCACCCACTGATAGGGAGTGGATAGTGTGCGGGAGCTTTTCAAAAGAATGATCTTAGAAAGAGGTGATATTTTGGATCAAACCTGCAATCACAAATGTACATCAAAATTCTATATGTACCCCATCCATGAACACTGTCACACTACATCACCTTTCAGGGAAACCAAGACACGTAGTTCTTAATAGAAAGACCATAAAATGTAACTCAATACAAAATCTGTATTATACATAAAGCTTTAAGATACAAGAACCTCGTATTAGACTCAGTTCAGGTTTATATAGATGTTATGTAAAATTCAAAATAATGCCATTCTTTTCTGTGCGTCAGAATGGAGGGAGAGATTAATCTGTCAGATTAAGATGCCCAAATTTTGGTGTACAGATGCAAACCAAGTGTCAAAAACCAAGGGAGGTCTACAATTTAATGAAGTAGCCTCAGCTGGGGTATCTTATTTCATCTGGATAGCCTGAGGTAGCTTTTAAACCTTAGGTTGACCTTAAGTAACCTCCAGTCTTCACCTCAAGAAAGTCAAAGAATGGCCCATACATCCTCAGCAAAACCTGTTAGCCTTATGTGGATATCTTGAAAACTCACAGATATCTCGGATATTGCTATATTTAAACATCAGACTTTAACATAGAACAGGAATATGTCAAGAAATAAGTTTAGGGTCTGAATCATCATGTTTTCTGCTTAAATGCCTTACATGTTGCTTATGCTGAGGATGCCTAATGCAGATCGACAGGATCAGGTTCCAGAAGATGTTGCAGTTCCTGCTTTTCTTTTTTCATAAACGTGGACAAGTATTATGATGTTGCTCCTCTTTTATATAATACCTCAGTAATCAGAGTTAGTGGAAAGAGAAAAGGAGAGCCTTCTGCTTCAGCATGGTCTTCAGTACGTAGATAGTTGGGTCTCCTAATTCCTACAACTGTGCCCTGACCTCCAACTGATCATGGTGCCCTTCCCATTCATCCACTTTAAGATAAAACACATAATGAAACATTATGATGGCCAAAGACTTTCAATATTGGCATTAGGGAGCTCATCTGGCACTTATTCCAGATATGGAAATTTATATTGCTAATTACGACAGGGTGAAACACCCTTTCTACCTTTCCCTTTGAAAGAAAACGTCCACAGCTACAGGAAACTGTTGCTGATGTGTATAAGGCACTCTGAAGAGACAGAGGCAAAATAACATCTAAAGTGATATTCATTGACCAAATTTATGGTGCAGGTATCCGCACCAAAGTCCGTTACCTGAAGTTGTCTTTGATGTCAATAGGAAGAAATATATTGGTCTAAGGCATAGTCCATCCCCTGATTAAAAAAAAAAACAAAAACACAAACATATATATATAAAAATAGATGGTGACAGATAAGTCATTCCCAAAACAAGATCCAGTCCATCTAACATTTGAAATCTAAGTTAGGAGAATAAATCCTCCCTCTGGAAGCATTAAAGGGAAGTGTGCCGGTTTGGCCAAAATCTAGTTAATATAGCCCCTGAGAGAAAACCAGGTTACAACCACCCTTCCCCCCACAGGGTTCGGGAAAAAAGGATATTTTTCCTCAAAGGAAAGTGAAAGAGATAAAACTATTTATTTTAACAAACACACAGGNCAAAATTCAGCTCTCCGTCTCACGCCAAGAGGAGAAAAAAAAACAGCTGGCTGAAGGAAAGCAAGCAGGGTGCTCCCTTCGTGCTACCCGCAGCCAGACAACACAGAGGAGTGTAATCTCTGTGTCCTTAAGAAGCTGCTTTGAAAAGTTCGTCTGGTGGTTTTTTTTTTCCCTCAAGCTCAGTTTAAAGGCACAGAAAAGGTACAGTATTACTTTTTGGGCATAGAGCATGATAGGGGATACACACGATAGAGTCACCCCAAGACAGGAAGCCATTAGACTGAGTGTGTGGGGAATGAATACTTGTCTTCAACATTCTTAGGCCCCTAAAATCAAGGCACTTGGGCAATATTCTTCTCCCCATTGCTACATCTTAATGGAATCCATTTAGATGGGAAACAAATAGTGATATTTTTAAATTGGGGCAGCTCAGGACATGTTCATAAGCATAACTCCAAGTTTCTTGGGAAATTCAGTGAAATAGTAAATAGAGAGTTTTTCTTGTGAGACATGTTTTGGATACAGATTTGAACTTTAGTTTCGGACTCAATTCTTTCAAAGGCTTTTATTAGCTGTCGCCTTACTCTCTCAATACACTACAGCAGGAACTTAGTGACTACTGCAGGATTCCAGGTGACTGACTGCCTAAAATATGAGATGCTGATTTTAGGTATGATGTCCTTGGCTGGATGTATTTCCAATAT
Organism: Rhagologus leucostigma; assembly: GCA_013397725.1. Lineage (NCBI taxonomy): Eukaryota > Metazoa > Chordata > Aves > Passeriformes > Rhagologus > Rhagologus leucostigma. Next base: position 2,006,251 of record VZTD01001345.1, on the reverse strand, counting down.
AAGGAAAGTGATATGAAAAGTCTCAGTCACTGAGGAAAAAAATATGAGACTATTACATACAAGTGAAAACAGGAGGCTCACATCAAGCACAGCTTTAACTATAAATTTTATTATCATATCAAGTAGGGTGTTTTGTCCTCTGAAAATATGAATAAGGGTATCAACTTCTTCCTCTGGCAGTTACTCGTGAATTTGATGATAGAACACTGACTTTGTATACATAAGGTCCTTTTGGATGGTTTCTTCAAAGGCTCAGTTGCTTGTAAGAGTACCAAGATTTGCAATAAATTACAGCTGCCATGCCAGTCTGTTTCTATGATGGTGTGCCTTGTATGTGTACACTTGAACAATAAGCTGAACCAGAGCAATTTTCTCTGCCTATTGTACTTTAATAACCCTTATGAACTGGAGCTGCAGTGTAGGTTTAAGGCTGTTTGTTGTCACAGGTTGGCTAGTCCTGTAAGACAATATGAGCAACTGATGATCAATTAATATTTACTCAGCTGTGTATTTTGCCACCGCCAGCCTACTGGCAGAATACTAAAACAAGTCTTGTCTTGCATAATTGTATTCTGCAAATAGTGCATCTTGTTTTCCAAAATACCCAACACTGTCTTACAAAAGTGAGGAAACAGTCTATTTCCCCAACTCACAAGTGTATTAAAATAATAGATTGGGGTCCCTTTGATTTTGTATCATGTTTGCAAATTTTTTCTCCAAATAATTGTGCAGTGAGGAGGCTCTTTGCAGTGGCTGATCTCTTCTATAAGGGGACTAGGTATTAGATTCACCCATTTTTCTCTTAATTCTCAGTATGGAGCACTGACCTGATAAATTAATTTTGCCTAGATGTTGACTGGCAATTCCTTGTGTACCCTCGAGGATATATCCTTTGTGGTGATACAAATGAGAATCGCAAGCTTCCAGAACAGCCAGACCTAAACATCTGTCCAAGTAATACAGGAAATTATCCATCTCCTCTTGTTTCTAGTAGTTCTGGGTAAATTCCTGAGCAGAATTTTGCTTCTAACACCTGGAGTGCATTTGTAACATTAGATATGGCTCTGTTCCAACAGTACAAATACATCATCTTAGAGAAGTTCATGCAGCTAAATGTAACCACTTCTGATAATAAAAATGTATGCACATTTTTATTGGAACCATTTGTGTATACAACATTCAATTCTGTTGATGTTGAGATTAACTATACTGTTATTTAGTGCCTTGGAAATGTTTTCTTTCACACTGTGTAGTAACCTTTTGGTTGATTTGGCCCCAATGGAAGATTTAGCCCTAAGTGTATACTTGGAAAAAATAACATCTGTTCCTGTAAAAATAAATTTGAGAAAAGGCAATTAAATAACATAGAACATTTGTGACTATGTTAACTCCATGAGGAATTCCTGATAGGATCAGGACCTTTGTGACATAACATTATGGTGATATATATAGTCTTTAACCAGGAATTTCATAAAGACTTAAAGAGTATGAGTCTCCATAAAGAGGAAACATTTCAAAGGAGCATTCATCCAAACAATTATAATGTTAAAAGACTGTTTAGTTAGAGAAACAAGGAAGAACTGAAATGCCATAGCAGGAAGAAAGATTATTATTCACCTTCACAGAAATGATAATTTACAAACAACACCAGATCCTCCTGATAAATGAACTCAGGAGTGGGTGTCTGACTTACTAAGAAACTGATTCATGCCTTTTAAAATACGTAAAAATTTGAAAATATCTTAGCTTCTAAGCTTACTTAATATAATTACAACACCTATGAAATTGAAATTCATATTAAGAAATGGAATAGGTGAACGTTTTTGTCTCATATGGAATTTGCACTGGTATTCGATGGGAAGAGGAGATAAATTTTAGTATTTCATGAAGAACTGTGACCTCATCACTGAACATGAAGTTTATATAAAATGTTGCTTTTTAGAGCTATAGTTCAATCTGATAGTTTCCTTATCCTAATTTACATTTCAAAAAAACAGATTCTGAAACAGTAGTGCTTATTACCCATGATCTCAATTTTGCAACATATTACACACATGATTAGCTTCAAGCATATAACCACTCATGATGCATATAAACACACCAATGTGTGTACGTCAGATAAAGACCTGAATGAGTACAGTGGGACAGATTCTTAGTTAAGATCTGGCACAATATGCTTGCATATAATATATATTGTAGGTATATTTATGTTCATAAATACATGTCCATAGCTAGAATTTTTCCCACCTAGTTGAATACAAAAGCATATTATATGACTATCCAGCATCTCTTTCCCATCTTTGCTGTTTAATTCCCTCCTGTTTATGAGGAATGGAAGACTTAGATGGGCCTAAAAAGTAGGAATTTCTAAAATGACGGTTAGATTTATACTCTTCAAGAAAGTGTTCAAATCATGGGGTAGGAGATGAGATTTTGCTATCTAAGTGTAGGTCACTAGTACCACTTTTAATGTCTTGGTGTACGGGCAAGACTTCAGTAGGTCTTACGTCTTGTGTGCTGCCTGTGAATATCTCAGACAAAATACATCACTTCAAACTACTAGATACCTATGATTAACAGGCTGAAATAAGCTCACTATTACATTAGTACCTACAGGGTGGACATGTAAATTAAAACAAGACAAATGGTATAGTCTTGTATACCTTATAGTCTACAGTTATAGAAAACTTAGACAATGAGGAACAATCACCTCAAAATGGTTGTGGGTGATCTCAAGCACGAGCCACCTGTGTTGCATATGCTTATCCTACTTATATGTTTATATGATGTATAGCATTAATGTCCAGATGGTACAGAAAATAGTATTCAGTGAAAGAGTCACTCCTGAAACAGGCAAAATGAAGCTGTCCTTCCATGGGTCAATCAGCAGCAGAGGCTCTTGTTTCTCCTCTCTCTTTCCTTGCTCCTGTGTCCTTCCACTTTCTCTCCTGCTTTTGCAGTTTTACCTTTTCCTCCATGTCAAGTACATGCAGCCTCTGCCAGGATTTACTCAAAAATTACTAATTCAGCTGAAAAAAAAATCCAGTTTTGACTTTCCACTTTAGGTTTCAATTGATTTAGAGGCCTAAGAAAATGCACAGAGAAGTCCATACAGTGGCTGAAGTGGAAAAGGAAAAGGAAAAAAGGAAGGGAGCAGAATGGGAGAGAGAGGAACAAAGACTAGAAAAAAGGAAGGAGCTGGGTTCAGAAAGAATGAACAGGACTTCCTCTTTTGTCACCAATAACTCATGTACACAGATCATATGCACATGAAATCAGAGCATTTTTCAAGCTATTCTGTGAAACTTAGTATTTATTGGCAAAGTAGAAGGAGAAATGAGATTTTTTTTATAACTCATTGAGAAAACATTAATTAGTCACTAAATTACAGGAGATGTTATCTAATCTAACAAAGAGATATCCCTAAGTGAGTAAAATAATGCTTACTTTAATTAAGAAGAATAAGTAAACTGCCTCTTGAATAAGGAGGAAATAAAAGTTTCAGGTAGAAAGATTAAATTTGTCTGGACCCTTGGAGGATTTCAAAAGTGAGATTGGTTACCACAATTCAGCAAGAAAATCTAATCTATAGTTAATTCAAAAAGTGTTAGTGCAGAAAGAGGAAATGCCTCGAAGCCATGAATACTGGCAGAAAGTCAGATGGATAAAGGTGAAACAGAGTGCCTTTCATATATGTTTGTAACATTCTGATGTGTTTTAGTTGTTGTGGATATCTTCATTTACATCTGATATTAATTTTGTTTTAATTAGGAATAATTTTACTGTTATTACATAACAGCATTTCCAATTCAAGGATCTGAAAAATTTATCAATTATGCTTGTTGGACATTTTACCAAGTAATTGGAGTATAGGTTACTCAAACAAATAACTTGCAAGTAACTTTATCGAATAGAGTTTCCACACAACTCAAAGAGTTCTCAAAGAGAATTGGATAGAAAAAAATCTGGAAGGTCAGAAAAACAGCAATAGCTAAAAAAACAGAGTGGCATTAAGGAGACGTTGGGTTTAACATTTGAAAGCAAAGGGTCCTCTAGCCGTTTTCTTCAGACCTTAGTTTTCTTTCTCAAATTCAGAGAAGAAATGGAACACAGAATTTGGAAACATTGGGATGAAGATTAACATGCAGGAACAAACTGTCATTCAGCTTAGTGCTCCGTGTATTTATTAAACTGCCGTGTAGATGCTGTCCTGACGTCTGAAGAGAGGTCTAACAATTCTCAAGCAACTGACATCTTGATTTTGCTGTGAAAGTCTGTAAATTGTACCAAATTCCCAGGAACTGGGAATCCCAGCACTACACCCATTGTGAGGGAAGCCAAGAACCTTAAGATCATTATCCTTTTTCATTAACTGCAGCAAGAAATATCTGCCAAGGACTTTATTACAAAGATACATGTACCCTACATGGATTTCAGGATATCTAGCACATCTTTTACTTATTGAAAACATTTTCTGTTGCAAGTATTGAATGATATTCAAGATTTGTTCAATGGACCAAGACAATGATATCTAGGAATTTCAAGCTGAAAACCAAGGCTGATATTTGCACAATTCTGACACTCAGAAACCTTTCAAAAGAAGAAATTAATTTCTTCTAGGTATAAAATTTCCAGGCATTCTGGTATTAAAGCCTAGTGGAGCTAAAAATCATCACAAACTGTTACCCCTTTCTGAAAATGAAAGCCAGCTGCATTTCAGCATAACTTCTCCAAGTGTAGAAGTGTATTTGTCTTGCTGGTTTTGAAGAGAAACAAAACTAGAAACAATCAAAACAAAGAAGCATGTGTGTTCTCCTTAAAGAGAGGATGAGAGAACACACCTGTGAACAACACATTTGTGACAGGTCTTAGTACCATCACTTAGAATACTACTGAACACATACTGATGCAAAAAAAAAAAAGAATTAAAAATTAGGAATATACACAGTATAGAAAAGAAAAGGTTTTATTATTACTGCTCAATAAATATTTTTTCAAATCAATGGCCACATGTTTAAAGATTAAGATAAATGCTGATTAATGGACTTTGATGAAAATTAGTTTAACATTCAGAAAATTTCTTTCAAGCACTATATCCAGTCCAAATAAATACTTTCAATACTTTCTGACAATTCTGTATCTAACCATTACTTATAATATTTATTTTACATATGTAAAGAAATTAAAATATTTTTGTGGTTTGGGGTTTTTTGTGGTTTTTTTAGGAGAAACTAACCTCCATGATTAGGATTATAATTTAATTTTGCACAAGGAAGCAGGTCAAAACTAAAAAACATTTCCATCTGTTAGGGAAGTAGTGGTATGTTTATTTATATTCCTTTTTATTCTTTAATATTTTTATTTGATTCATTTTCTGATGTAATGTTTCACCAATTGCAGTTTCCGTTCTGCACCAAGAGCCAATGTTTTTACAAGTTATAGGTCAGCCCAATATATTAAAAGGACATATAAGTTGTTCTGTTACATCATAGATCTAATTGCTTATCTCTTGGTAGTCAAACCTTGTACCAGTGGATACCTCCATTCTTCAGGACTCCATTCAGAAGCTAAAAGGATGAGCTCACAAACTTCTGTAGTTTCACAATCCAGTTAATTATATTTCAAATCAGCTAATGATTTTTATCATTTTTTAACATGATTGTTTGGTTGTGAGTGTGATTTTTTCCTCATGCTGTGACTCCAGATAAATTTTTGAAGTATACTAACTTTTTTGGTCTAAAAAAATGAAAGTATATAGTGGTTCTCAAAGGGCTGAAACTAAAAAGAACCACTCTGTGTTCTCATCTTGATGCTTAAGACTGTTTATCCTTTTCATTCTAAACAGTCAGTTGATAGAAAGCAGAAATAACTGAAAGCACAAAGAATTTAGTGCAATGCTATGGGTTTTTTTCTAGATGCATTATTTAAATAATAAGTTACTAATCCTGTGTTTTCACAGCAGCCTAAACTGATGCAAACACTGGCTGCTGCAGTCCCATCCTCTGCTGCATCTCTCATTCATGTGTTCCATCTCCCTTCTTGACCTGGCTTTGGGGTTTGCTGGTCCCTTCATTAACCTGTCTTGTGTTCAATTACACAAAAAAACCACAATTTGGCTCTCAGAAGAAACCAGTGATAACTGAATTGAGTCCCAGAAAAGATGTATCGACTCATACTTGAGATTTTGGTTAGTGCAAAATTACAACAGGCGGCAGCTATTGACTCCCAGTCTGCATCAGGCTCTTCCTGGTTGCTCTTCTCTCCTCTTGAATTTTTAACTCTATGGGATCTAAAGTCAGTTTAAAATGACTCTGTCTTTATAGAGACTTATCTGAATCTCCCAAACTGTGGTAAGAATTTAGCCTAGGAAATGAAATGGTGATTTATATAGCAGGATATAAAACACAGTGTTGATGAGCAGACTAGTTCATTTCATTCAAATGAGATAGCTTGCTGTATCACTGATACTTATTTTAACATTTTTTGTGACACACCATAACAGCCATAAAAGCTCACTGAACTGCTCACATTAATGAAATGGCAAAAAAGGTGCACATCTACAGTTATTTAAAGCATACACACAAACACACCCATACACATGTATTTTTATACATAATAGCTATATACACATATATTTACATATGTATATACACATATAGATATACATTAGTAGAGCAGGCTGTTGTTGTCTCAATACTCATTGCATCTGAACTGTGCCTGAACTGTGTCTGCAGTTCTTAGTGTTTGAGGACAAAAAAAGTAACTTCTCACAGTGGATTGGGTTCGCCTTTGAAATAATAGCACAGAACTATTGACAAAAGTCTCACCTAACAGCAGAGCTGAGATTAGGTGCTGAGGGTTATTGTCTTCCTCTAGTCTCAAAGCTATGTGAAATGTCAGTTAATTGAAAATGGTAATTGTTCCACACAACAACATCAACTGTTTCATTCCAGGAAATGTGCTGCTCTTAAATTAATAGCCATCGATCCAGAGGTATTTCATGATTCTTCTCCATCGTTTTCTCAAATTATCCAGCTATCAGTCCTTGGAAGAAAACCTATTTCACCATTTTTATTGACCACTCTTTACTGAGTGACCTGGTTTCCTGTTCAGATAGACTAAAATAGGTCTATCCATCTGAACGTTTGTCAGGCACACTGAGACACCTAACTTTCAAAACACCTACTACTTTTTACTATAAATACTCAGAATGAAAACAGTTAAGTAATAGTACAAAGCAGTTACATGGTTATTACTGATTAATACAATGAAGTATGCTCTTATGCTGGAAAATTGCTTTTGTGATAGTAAAAATAGTTCCTTTCAATAGTGATTTCAGTAAAGCTTAAATTCCAGTTTGATTTCTTATGAAGGAAGGCAGGTTATTTGGGTTTCCTTGTTTGCTGAAGGAGTATATTATTTTTACAACCTATTTGAATAACAGGTAACAATATGTCTTCGTTATTGCACAGAGAACAATTGCGAATGCCGTTGCATTACTTAGCTGTTCCTTTGAAAGCTTAATAGAGAAATTAAGTAGTGCAAAGGTGTTTTTCCTTTGAGGCGACAGTTTACCTTCCTTATGTAGTCATGAATAAAAAAAAATCAAAGAATACCATTTAGATAAGCAGTTGAAAACATTTATAGAGATACAACTCATAATGCTTTCTGTGTTTGCAGTTTGGTAAATTATTGTCAAGTAAATTTAAAATTTAATTTCAAAATAAATTGTAAATTCTATCAATTAATTTTTGGTGGTACTGAATAACAAGAGTCATATTTTTTCAAAGCTTTCATTTCCATTTTAACTTGGAGTAGTTTCACCTTCACTGATAGATTAATAAACTGCTGTGTATTTATTCATAATGTTTAGATTCCAAAGTGGAATTTACATATAAAGAATGATGGCAAAAGTGTACAGAAATATAAAGGCTTTTTTAAAAAAGTATATTAACATCAGTTGTGCTGTGGCCTAGAAAATGCCTCCTTTAATCTCAGAAGAAAATACTCTACTTTTCTCTCTTCAAGGGCTTTTTCTTACAGGGGGATGCAATTTACTGTAAACTGAAACAGTTGCCAGCAGGAAAGAAAAAGCAGTCTTGTGTAATATAAGATACTTTTCTATTGTTTCAAAAATAATAAGCTGGTTGCAAAGAGTTTCTCTGTCTGATCTTAAGTTGCTGTATTTTTGTCTTCTTTTATTTATTAATAGACAGTTTTATATTAGAAATGGAAAAGGGAAATCTGATTAAAGTTTCTAGGATAGCTACAGTATAAAATCAGTTGAAATTAGATTTCCACATAACGTACATAAGGAATTCGGATGTTATATACCAGTTTTAATGCTCAATCTGGCTTATAGTTAATAGAACCAAAAGGTATGTGAGCCAGGGAATATTTTAAGAAAAATTTACAGCAGCTCAGAGGGAGTGGAAAAGATCCTTAGGCAAACGATGCTAGGTAAATGAAAGTGAAAAAGACTTTTGTGAAGAAACATAAAGGAGTCAAAAGAACTAATTACAAAAGGTAAGCATGTTTTTGCATCATTTATGCTTGTGACAATGAACACATGCACAGTTCATCCCATTTCTTGCCATTTTGTACATACTTTCAGTGAATTTCAGCTGCATAGTTGGAAAGTAAGTGTGAATCAGAAATTACTGAATAAATGATTTGGTGGTTACGCAAAGAGTAGTTTTGGTCATGGAGGCAAAAGTTCCTCTTCAATATAAATTTTTTTTTTTTCAGATCTTCTGTCAACAATTTTTCTCTCTGCTCTATTTTATTCTGTTTCAAAATCTGAGTTTGACCATTGTTTCATTCATTTTCTGGTTAAAAAAAGACAAGGAACAAGGGTCATTTGAAATTATTGAAACTTCAGCATCCTCCCTCATGTGCCACTCTAAGTTCACATTATTCCAAAAGGTTACCTGTTTTTTGAGAGCTTTTGGAAATTTGAACCACTTGGGCAAATTTGTACACCATTGATACCCAATTTGAAATATCTGAAAATATTTGAATATGTAAGTATAGCTCTAAGTGTGTTGCTGTCATTAATAAGCCTTGAAGATCACAGCCATTTCCAGCCTTTGGAACTTTATCTCTTTAAAGCTTATATTAGCAGCTAAAGGCTGTCTTTCTCAAAGTGATTTCACATTAAAATATCATAAAAATAACATTAATTATAGAGATGAGGATTACAGATGTAGATAACAGCTGAACATTGAAAGTGCTAAGCAAATCTGCAAGACAGCAGTAATGACTTAATTAAAACAAAATGCATCTGTATCTGAGCACAGCAATAAAGGAAAAAGAGGCAATCCACAGTAACAAAAACACGAGTGATTTAGCTGAAGTATGTAAGAGTAGTGTGTAACAGATTGGCTCAGCTAAGTCTAATTTATGCCAACCTTAAACATTAGCATTCTAATGGCTGCCAGAAATTTAGAATATGTTATCTTTTGAGTGCCAGGTAGTTTAGAGGGTAACTACCAATTACCCATAAACTGAGTCATATCAGAAATGACTTAATGTTTTATTTCCTCCCATGGCCAAGCTGGCTCCGATACCTTTGCAACAGACTTCGTTAACTCTGCTTCCTGATTTAAAGGGAAGCTGTCCTTTCCCACTTATCAAATGGACTGAAATGACCTCAACAGGGAAAAAAAGTTGTTGCCAAGTAGCAGAGTTACATCGAGGTCTGTTCACACCTGGTTCATATGGCCCACACTTGGCCCATGCAAAGCTTATCTCCAGTCCAGGTCTGGTTTTAAGAAACTCTTACACATCTTATTCTGCACATTCTGAAAATTCACGCATTTGTAATCTATATGCAATAGTAGTGTTTTAAAAAATACATTAAATTCCTATAACAAAGCATAAAGGGATCCATATTTTCGCTCCCTGGTGTGGAGGGGATAAAAACCAGATTCCCCTTGTGTTAACTTTTTCTGCATAGTCTTTAGATGGAAAAAGGCCACAGAACAATTCTCACTGGAAATACAAACAGCAGTACTTGAAGTTGTTACAATAATCATAACTACCATTTACCACCTCTGCCACTCTGCTTCTGTCACAAACTGAGACCTGATTCAAGAAAGTGCCTAATACAAACTTGTCCTTTTTTTGATAAATCACATAACAATAGCTTTCTTTTAACCATGCATTATCCTCCTGTTAATGACAAAGAGAGGGAGCAATAGCCAGACTGAATCATGGCAGCAGGAGGCTTTGGCTGCATTAGTCCACACTGTATGCTGTCTGTAAGCAAACTGAGTATCTATTTTATGTCTCATATTGACGTTGGTCAAGTAGAATGGCTACACTGTAGGAACACCCAAAATGGCTGATTCTGCATGGATATGCATTGTTTTCATAAAATCATTAAAACAGTCACTTAAAATCATAGCCATTAAGTTAAGATTAAGTGGAATTTACATCACTTTGATGGTACTCTATAGATGCTTAATGATAAGAGACTAGAAAAGGGAGCTTTAATTTGTATGCAGTGCACACGTTACATTTCTCCACGAAATGGAGACTTATATTGAATATTACTATTAACATAGAAATCTGTATTGACCAAGAGGTATTTTTAAGTGAAAAGACTACACACTGTATCCAACTCACAAATTTTCTCTATAATGATACTAATACTTTTCCTTCCCTGAAATATTTATGTTCACTGGAGAAAAAAATAATTTCCTTATATATGTGTCTGCCTATTCAGGTTCTCATATTATGTTCTGAAACTATTAAAAATTATTTTAATGTGGTAAATATTTAATTACCTTTGCAAAAGATAATGCAATTTTCTTCCCCTGCTATAAAAAAATTGACTATTTTATTTGAACGGCCCTCTGAAAAATGTCAGTTTAAAATTAAAGAAAATGTTTTCATGTAAATGAGGAGTTACTTTCTCTTAACAAAATAAAAATTACGAGAAAAAAAGAACTTTTAATCCACTAATTTTCACAAAGTTTGATCTTGCACTCATTATCTAGACTCACACACGGTTACTTTTAAATTCAGAGAAAAGCTCTGTGTGACTAGGTGAACATAAAAGAAGTTTAGATCACTAGCTAGTGGAAATATTGCAGATGCTGCCTAGATAGCTAGGTCTGCATTCAGATAAATAAAAGAGCAGATTTTAAAGAAATATGAAAACCAAAAATATTATTTTGACTGCTGTCTGTAGATGGATGAGAAGGAAACCAGATGTGTTCAACATCTGCCGAAAATAATGAGAATTAATTGTAGGACCCATGACTTCTGAGAGAGACTGAACATGCAAAATATGCAGCATTACCACTGTTACTGAGAGCTCCCTCTCTGGAAGACACCTACCCTTAAGTAAACTTTAGTTTTCTATCAGTCTTTCTTCTTCAGCACAATTACTTTGCTAGGGTATCTGAACTGCATGGTCTTTTTCACACTAAGTAGAAAGGTCTAATTTTTATATTTGTTATATTGAGAGTGTCATCTTATTGAGAGAATGAGGTTTTTGGTATACTCTGATAGAATATCAATTAAGTCCCATTCAATGGCTACTTCAGAGCTACTTCATTTTCAAAATACCACTGAAGCATAAGTTAATTAAATTACATAAATTTCAGTCACTGATGGAAGAAGTAATATTTGATATAAATAGCTGTAATTTTTTACTGAAATTCCTATTAGTAAAAAAATGTATGATGATATATCACCAATGTAATTAACAGTCTTTTTATGAGTCATGGGGGAAGACATATCAAAAGTTAGCTGTTGCTGGGCCGGTAAGCAGGATCATTGTTGTTTTTTCTTTCCGTGCCTGTAGGGCAGAACTCAGTCAGACAGTAAAATTTAATGATGTACAGTCTGATATTAATTGTGCATATACTCGTGGGTCACAGTAAAGAGTTTGTCAGAGGTGGCAGCTTGCCGCAGGTGTTTAATGTCACATGATTCATAGTAAATGACTTGAAGCTTCCAAGTATCTACAACTAAAAATAATTCTGTTCTCAGCAAGTGCCCTCCAGAGCAGAGTGGCTATCTGTCAGCACAAGATAGTGGGTAGCAATTGACTCCAGTTAGCACCATCTATGAGCCATTTCTCAAGGATAAAAAAGTGATAATGGCCAGCTTTGTCATTAGAAACCATGTTCTTAGCACTGGCTTAATTTTTAATATTTTCCCTTACCAGCAATATAAAAAAATAGCTTCCATCTTTATCATGTGTAACATAAAATTGCAAAAGCCCCCATATGCCAGACTTTAAACAGAGTAGCAACTTTTTAAAGCTTCTTTGGATGTGTTTTCAAAGATAGAAGTACTCTTCTTTTTCCTGTTTATTCCCTTAATTGAAACTGGAAGGTTTTCCTTGGGCTTCCATGCAATTCATACCCAAAGAAAATGATGGGGTGGGGGACATTGGAGATTTTGCATCACTGACAGTGCTAAGCACATTTGAAAATTCAATCTTTTGAAATTTTACAGTTGACCTAAAACCTTCATGACAACTGTCATGCTTCTAAAATTTCTGGTTCAACTTCTTGCTTCCAGTTCAACTTAGAATTGATACAAGCGGTAACAAAGCTGAAAAAAACAATAGAAAGAGGTCTAGTACTTAGAAAAATATCAAGTGTTCTTTACTTTATTTTTTTAACAGGAACCATAAAACATATTCTGACTTCACATGATCTATCTTGATCAGCCTAGCATGGAACCTGGAATAACTTACTGTAAAAGATCCCAGTTTCTAATTTATCATTTTAAATTTAAAAGAAACTTACAGGTATACACTAATTTTGAAATCACAACTTTATATTCAGAAACAACATTACTTAGTTTAAAAACATGTCAAATGCTAGCTGAGTTTTCAGTGTGAAAACTTCTAAAACACATTAATGGTTAACTAGATTTCAGCAATGTGTCTCTCCAAGGCGGACAAGGACACCTTGTTGTTCAAACCAGCACTTGCCTCTGTCATCCCAAAACTGGCAAGGGGAAATACAGTAGATCTGCAGCATCTTTGGCACTCAGTGTCTGCAAAAGCACCACACACTGGTCAAAGGATGTGATTCTCCTGCTCTACTCCATGCTGGTGTGCCCTCACCTCGTGTCCCATGTGCAGTTTTGAGCACCATGACATAAGAAAGATATAAACCTATTAGAGAGCATCCAAAGGAGGGCAACAAAGATGGTGAAGGGCCTTGAGGGGAAGCTGTATGAGGAGCAGCTGAGGTCACTTGGTCTGTTCAGCCTGGAGGAGGCTGAGGGGAGACCTCATTGCAGTCTAAAACTTCCTCATGAGGGGAAGGGGAGGGGCAGACACCGATCTCTTCTCTGTGGTGACCAGTGACAGGACCTGAGGGAATGGCCTGAAGTTCTGTCAGGGGAGGTTTAGGTTGGATATCAGGAAAAGGTTCTTCACCCAGAGGGTGGTCGGGCACTGGAACAGGCTCCCCAGGGCAGCGGTCACAGCACCAGACTGGCAGAGTCCAGGAAGCATTTCGACAATGCTTTCAGGCACATGGTGTGATTCTTGGGGCTGTCCTGTGCAGGGACAGGAGATGGACTTTGATGGTTCTTGTTTTTCCCTTACAGCTCAGGATATTCTATGATTCTATGACAGTACGATAAACCTCTATAGCAAAACTGCCTGTCACATTTGCAGTGAGTTAACACGTCAGTGTTTCTGAACAGCATAAAGTTCCTTCTACAGCTCTGCACCATGTCCTTTCACTAGAGGTTATTTGGAACCTGCTTGCCTTGTTTCCAGTGGAAACCTAGGCACCAGACATCCTCTGACATCTAGAAATCTGGCAGATCTCTTCCCAAAGACCAATGCATAAAGCTGACATTCTTTTAAGACAGGGAAGATACTGAGAGACTAAATTGAGGGTCTCAAATTTAGGTGTGAGAAGCTGAATGCCTCTGCAGGTGTTCAGTCACAAGATTTGCAAATGTAGTCTCTAGTCAATGGGAAAGGAAAACACCACTGGAAGATGTTTTGGAAGCCTAGTTAAAGTGCCCTGAATTGTTCTGACTCTCCTGAGGAATGTTTTAGCAGTTAGTGTAGTAAGAATAAAGAGAAAGATTATTGAACAGGAAGCTTCCTACCTCTGCCTGAAAAGGAAAAATTTAAGGTGAATGTTGTACCACAAAGCTCTTTCAAAAGCAGAGCAAACAGATTCATGTTTTCCTTTTAATGGGAAGGCATGAACTGGTGCTACTCCTTGTACAGCACATATAATTTAGGAAAGTTTCATCTTTCAGCTGCCTCAATAGCTAATTGGAAGTGATAAACCACTCCAGAGATTTTAGGTCTACTAAATTATTCCCTGGAGAGGTGACTGGCTAGAGAGGAAAACCTTGGTAATTAAGATTGTGAATTAGACACTTCAGTTAAGAAGATTCAACGCAAGCTAAGGAGATTTAAAGAAAAAAAAGATAAAACTTTACAGCTAACAAAAGGTAATAGTACTGTATATGAAAAGATACACATCAAGTGGATTCTCTTTCACCCTAATGAAAAAAAAAAATTTAATACAAGTATAATGCATGTATTTTAGAGATCCTTCAGGTTGCCAAAACTTTTGAAATGATACTGTATGTGTACCTAATTTTTCGTCTGATTTGTAAAACACCTCTTACTGGATATTCCAGTCATTCTTTACTGTGACTGTGAAGAGGGTCACACAGACCATGAAACCAGTTGCAAAAGGGTTATGGTCTGAGCAACAGTGGAAAAGTAAATAAGTACTTCTTGGTCTTTGCTAGTGAAGTTGATGACATAAAACATGTTACTTACAGATTTTGACAAATTTTATATATGCAAGTACACACACACACACACACACACACAAACACAAATTTAAGAAACGTTTTTTTTCAGTTTGAAACCAAATGTGACCTTTAAAAAAAAGAGGGGAGGTGGGAGAAATGATTAATGGTCTTAATGAATATGTAGAACAGGCGAGCTGGAAAGGTTACAAGTTAAATCATTTTTCTGCCTGTAAATGCAAATAGTTCTTCACACAGTTGGTTATGCAACACTGATGCAGGAATACTTGCAAATATTTTCACAAATCCTATTCAAAAGCCACAAAATGCCAACACATACTGTTGGTCCATAAACAGATTGGAAGACACAGAGGGCAGTGTGCAATTATAAGCCAAGGAAAGAGTCAGAAGGCTGCTGTTAGGAGTGAGAGGAGGCAGAACAGAGCCAAGGATCTGCAAAAAAATTATATACTAACATATTAGAGATCTGTGGATAAAAATCTTGACAAAGTCTTCTGTCACAGCTTCTGTGTGCTAAATTTCTTCTGCTAGTCTGTTGCTGTTGGAGAACTTGCTTCCTGTAAGCTCTTGGAAGTTGCGTGAAGGTAAAAGCCTTCTTTATTCAATGAAACACTTTAAGTACTTTTTGATAAGAACAATTTAGTGAAATGAACGAATGTATTTTGACTGGATCTTTTTTTGTTCTAATACTGTCTGTAGTGTTTATAGACAGGCTTTGCAGATGTGCTTGTAATCTAACATCAAAAGAGAAGCAAAAAGTTGTATAGACCAGATGTACCACAGAAATGCACAAAAAGTAGTTGCTACATCAGAATCTGGAGAAGTATATGACAATCTCAGATATATTCTGAAAAAAGGAAGCAGAAAATAGTCTTTTAAGGCACATTGTAGACTCTCTGATCTTCTTGTAGTCTTTTTTACACATAAAATATGGCAAAGGTTTAAAGACAATTTTTTAGATTGTCTTTAAGAGCACACACATTTAAATAATGTAATTTGGAAGATACTGACTATGCAACTTTCTCCACTCTAAATTATCTAGATCTTCCATTAATATACTGATTCTTTTAATAATGAGTTCATCTGCTTGTATACTTCTAGCTATAAGTATAGTTCAGTGTACCTGAATTTAGCAGCTGGGTGTGAAAGCAGATCTTTCCAGAAGATAAAACACAGTCTGAGTGCTGTGTTTAACCTGACCATGAATTTTCTCAGAAGTCTTCCAGGCAGTTTTTCTTTTGTAGAATGTGGTTCTATGTTGCGGTGATCCAGCCCACCTTTAGCTTCAAGGTAAATGAGATAGATTGGGTCGATTTCCCTAATAGGGAAACTGACTCCGAAGGTGAGGCTGAGATGGATGATACAACCACACCCCCAAGATGCCAATCTCTAGGAGTCTCCTCCCAAAACTCCTCCTAACTTATGTTTATGTAATTTCTTTCTAGAGAGTTCTGTTCAGTTATTTTCCCCATTGGTCAGTTTGAATTTGTCCCTCCTTTCCTGTATTTCCATTGGTTACATGTCATCACTCATCATCTCCCTATTGGTTATCCCTACTCTCCGCCCCTGTTCAGTTCTATATAAGAACCCTCGCCCCGATAACAGTAGGGGCTTTTTGTCTGTCATGCTTTGTAGCTTTGTGGTCTCCTGCTGTGGGAATAAAGCCTCGGAAACTGCAGGCGAGTGTCCTCTTTCTTTCTTTACCCGCACCTGCCTTGCAGTGACATCGGCTTGTGGTCAAGCTCCTAAAAGAGCTGACAGCGAAAGGCTCTTTTAAGAGCCCAACATCGGACGTCGTGCAGGGATGCAGGAGGGCTCTTCTCAGTGCCAAGGGAGCTGACTCCCATCGGCACGGTCACTGACAAAGTCCTTCGCCAGCCTGCCGGACTGGTCATTGCTGGCGCAAGCGACAGTTCTAGAGTCACATACTCTACTATTTACAAAGAGTTGAAAAAACAAATTTAAGACTTTTCTGGGTGCAGCAAAATCAGCTGGCAAAGAGATAATAACTGGGAACAAGTGTCAACTGGTAGGAAAAGACAGAAAACAGAAAGCACTGTAATCTAAATGTCTAATTGAAGATGTTTGTAACAGATTTATTCATGACTTTGATCATGTGTGATACATCCTTACCAAGCACACTTCTCTGAGTGGTCAGACTACTATTTCATCTTTGAACATTTGCCTAAAACAACCAGGCTAGTCTGACTAATTAACCTAATAAAATTTGAGTAGAAAACTTGGGTATGCAATTTATTTCGCTGGTTTCTTAAAATTTGTGTTCCCATTACCCTCGTGGTGAATTTTTCCACATGACCAAAGTAATGTGGATTCCTCACTGGATTCAGATTTCCGTGCATATAAAAGGGGCAAATAAATATTCACAGGAAATTTATGATATTAGGAAACTCTTTTCTCTTCTGAGCATCAAAATGAGAGAACTGTAAACTGTAAATCCATTATAATTAATTTAAGCAGTTTTCTAATTAGCTAACAGAAGTGGAACAGATTTGAGTTGATGTGAGATACTTATTTAATAGAATCAGTTCTTATTGTTTTAAAAATGCTTTAGCCATTGCAGATGTTGTAACTCACTGTAAGATGTTCTTCTGTCCTTAAGCATCCAGAGGTCTGGTTGCAATGCATATGCAAAGGCTCCAAGAAGAAAACAAATCTACGATGATCCTCTGTTATGATGACAAGTAGAAATACTATACTTCTCACTGAAGTGAGCTTATACATGCTTTAACAGTTTGTGAAAGATTTATTATGATTGGCTGAACATACGTGGATAAAGTAGGAATCAGTCTGAATTTTATCTGAAACCTGAACCAAATTTTCTGCTTTTCTTTCTCAGATTGACTCACAGTAGATTTTCCACTCTCTACATATAATTAAAAATCTATAACATATACTTATGAGTCTATAAATGTTATGAATCTATAATGTTGTTGTGGTCTGTACTCATTTTGGAATATACGCGTTTGTGCTTCCTATCATTACATGTTTTAAATGGCTTTTCAGCAGATTTTCTGGTTGAGATCTGGTGGTTCAAGTTTGCTGGTATCATAGTTAAAAGAAATACTGTATAAGCCCTCATAGGTGTATGAGGGTACTAATAGGAAATGCTAGGATATATGTCTTTGAACTCTGGATCTGTGTATCAGTCTATGTCCAGGGGCCCAAGTAACCAAAAATTCCTTGAATGCTGGCAGATTTCACCTGTGTTTTGCATTTTGCTAAACAGATGGGGAGCAAACTCCCTGTACTTCCTTCCTGAAAGAGGCGTAGAAGGATCTAATAACAATCATATAAATGAATGGCATTTCTGCTTGAAACGTTTCCGAGAGAGCACTATACAGAAGCAATAACTGGTATAACTGGCTGCAGATGGTAATTTAAAGAAATGAATATATCATTAAGTAGACTTGTCTTCTTTTCTAAAACTGAATAAGGAGGTCACTGAATTAGTTTTCTCTAATGAAGTCTGTGACAGGTATTTCGAACAGAGAAACAGTAATATCATCAAAACCAAATATTAATATTTAAGACTTTAGCTTAAATTACATCTTTTTTCTTTCTTTTTTTTTAAAGTAGGAATCTGTTTCTTGCAT
Source organism: Rhagologus leucostigma (assembly GCA_013397725.1). Taxonomy (NCBI): domain Eukaryota; kingdom Metazoa; phylum Chordata; class Aves; order Passeriformes; genus Rhagologus; species Rhagologus leucostigma. The sequence continues at coordinate 1,987,853 of VZTD01001345.1, read as the reverse complement.
GTTGTTTTTCAGCAATTGTCAAAAAGATTAGTGTCTGAAGCTATAGGACCCACTACCATTTACACCTGGTTTTTAGCAGGAAAACTTTAAGGCAGGCATTTCACACTTCAGTGAATCGTGTATGTTTTTCATGTGGTTCTTTTCACCTTCTTGCAGAGTACTTGTTTCCTCCATCATTCCTAGAAATTCAAGTTCAGGGGCCTCCAGGAAATACATCTCTACTGCTGCCCTGATTGATTAGGAATTAAACAACATCATCATTGTAAGAAATTCTTTACTAGGAAGAAATTCTTTACTGTGAGGGTGGAGAGGAACAGATTGCCCAGAGAGGTTGTGGGTGCCCCATACCTTGGAGTGTTCAAGACTGAGTGAGATGGGGGTTTGAAAAACCTGGTCTAGTTGATGGTGCCTCTGCTCATGGCAGGGGAGTTGGAATGGACTGCCCAGGGAGGTGGTGGAGTCACCATCCCTGGACGTGTTTAAGGAAAGACTGGATGTGGCACTCAGCGTCATGGTCTAGTTGACAAGGTGGTGTTCAGTCACAGGTTTGATGCGATGACCTAAGGGGTCTTTTCCAACCTAACTCTGATTCTGTGGACTAGGTGGTCTTTTAAGGTCCCTTCCAACACAAGCTATTTTATGACTCTATGATCATTAAGATATTAGATCAAGATACTATCATGCAAGTAAAGACAAGGACCGTGCCCACTGTGCCCTTCCAGAATGCCTCAGAAATTCTGCGGCCCATGTTACATCTTTCACAGAGTGTTTTTGAACACTGCGCTTGTGCTTTGCATCACTTTTAATGTAAACAGAATATGCTCTCAATTTCTTCTCTGCCAGTTGCAGCCTGAACACTGCCAGTTTTGTTGTTCACCTTGTGTCAAGACCTAGCTAATGGGTCAGAAACTACAGCCAGTTTTCCTTTCAGCTGATCATCCAGAGTGGTATTTGAGTAGAATCATTTTTAGGCAAATAATATTTTAAAATTAATTTTCAGCTTATTTTCTTAGGATTGCCTTAGTGTACTTCATTAGACATGTGCTTACTTCAGAGATCCTTTTTGTGCCTTTAAATCTCATATTGAAAATATGCAGCCCCTTTTAGAATCATGAACAACAGAGGAAAGGGCTTGTTTCAGGACTAAGCTCATGGATGAACAGATTAATGCTGAGCAAGTAGGGCTAAGCATTTCAATACTTTTTATCAATTAGAACCTCATTACCTTTTTTGAAGATGCAAGGCTTGTTTCAGAGTTGTGATTTATTTGTTATTTTTGTTCTCACATTAAAGGTTATATGAAATTGTAATGAAAGAGTAAATGTGCCTAATGCATATGTCATACATTACATACTTTTATGTAGACTTATCTATTTTGTATCCCATGACTAGGGGGCATAGAGCTTCATGATGAGTTCTGTAATAAACAGAACTAACTGGATATTTTCTGAGACAGCTTTCAGCAGAAAATCTATTTGCTGAGCCAAAAATTATTTCATTCCTGCACCTTATTACCATATTTACTTCTATGGATTTTATAATAATCTTCTGAAGTCCTTCTTGGTTACATTCTTGCCTAGCTACCCTAGATCAGAGATTCAAAACTGTTTTTTTAGTCTTGGGTGATGTCTGGTTACTACAAGTTTCTGGTTTGTGCAGTCCCAAAATTTTGGATCTGTGACCAGATCTAGGCAGACCAGCTACCAAAGTAATTTTAGATAAGTATGACAGATGAACTGCTTATAAGATGCCAGAAGTAAGTATGTCTAATACAGCCAGGAATACCTGAGTATTTTTTGTCATAGGGATAGGAACTTAGAGCACTTGACAGACTTAACCTTGGCTCTGGGTTCTGTCACAGAGAGCTTGAACATCAAGAAATTTCTCTGATTTTCATTATATTAGGTGTTTTGTATGCTCCCTGTAAGAGTATATATTTACACGATAAGGAAACTGGACATGAATTATATGGAAAATGCATTAGTCAAGTGAAGTCTAATGCCCCGGTCAATCAGTGTTGTACTTGAGTACAACCATGTAGGTAGGATTATGACCAGAAATCACTGAAAAGATAGAAGGAAAACACCATGAACTTTGTTTTGACCTAAAAGTTCTGTATATAATGCAATTCTTGCATTGAAGAAGCAGAATGTCTTCACTAAATTGAGAAGGATTACAGGATGGACAGCTCTTCGTAAAAACAGATTAGCAGGGCAGTAGCAAACATTTCGTGTTATCAGGATTGCCTTGAAAATGGAGAAGAACAAATTGCAGTCTGTGAATTTGAAATTGCTTTCCTAATGTTAGTTTTCAAACATATCTATTTATCTCTGGACTGTAGGAATTAACACCACACTGCTTAATAGCAAAGGCTGACCTGTTGATTTATTTGAGGGATTAAGGCCACTGTTACTAAGACTTTTGCATAAAAGGAGGAGCTGGAAGAGTAGAATAAAGACTTGCTACTCTCAAAATCATAACAAAGTAATCTTGAAAGGTACTATGGTCATTTCCACAGTAGCTTTTGTGGTCAAAGTTTAAAGGAAAAAAATGTCTTTCCAGGAGTTGCACTCCATTAAGAATTCATTACTTGTTTGCTTCCCTAATTTTGTCTACCACATTTTCTAGTTTTTTTTCTCTAGGGTGGTTTACTTAGAATAACTTTCGATGTATGAAGAAGTAAAAATTTGGTCTTATACATGTGGCCTCAACAAAAATCCCTAATTATGTCTGATCAGGAAAAATACTTTTGGTGAAGTAATAAGAAAATGAAGCCCAGGGGTTTATGTATAACAAAATACTGTACCAACATGTAGTGTTTAGCAACCTGGAGTGGGATCCATGAAACCAGATACATTTTCTCAAATTCTTGCCCAAGAAGACTCATTGTAACTAGGTAACTCTGGCACCTCATGACATGTTAGCACAGAGAGGCAGAGGCATGACCCATGGTCTCCACCCACACTGTAAGGAGACTGGATATAAGATAGATCCAGTCCAAAAATAGGTATACACATTATGCCGAGCCTATGCCTGCAGATAGATCCATCAGACTGGCCTTAATAGCTCACTGTTGTGGCGATCACCTGCAAGAGTGCAGCTACAAGCCGTTTGCAGACTGAAAATAGCTTGTCTTCCACCAGCTTGGTCTGCTGTCGTGTTAACTCAGCTTGAGTCACACTGATGTACTTCAGATAATCCTTTTAGATACTGACAGATGGTTCTCTACATTCACCGTGTGGCCACAGAAGAAGGATCAAAAGGTCGAGTCCCATGCCTCCTTTGACCCAAATCTGCAAATCGTGCCTCTCCACCCAGAACACAGGCTGGGATGGATGCACACTTCAGGTTGAAGCTGGGCCATACTGCACAACCAATAAGGACACTAAAGTCTGGACCAGTGAGGAAAATAAAAAGAGAAAAAAGAAAAAGAAAGCATAAATATTTCACTGGAGACAGGCCTTGTGGGCATACCAGGAACATGAAAAGGTCCAGTGTTGTGACTGTTTCTTTCAATCCATTTATGAATTTTATCTCATTACTCTTTTGTGCAAACGTAAGTAATTTGACACAGTAGGAATTGAGGCACCTGCAAAAACTCAAACAAAATGTAGTTGAAGGCACCTGGATCACATTTTTAGTGTTAAATTTCACATAAGTTGCACTTCATGATCATAACACAATATTGAATATAGCTCTAAAATTCTTCTGAATAATATTGGGCTCAGAAATTAAAGTTATTTATGACTTCTGAGTACTATTCCCTTTTGCTTTCCTCGCTAAACCACATATGCTTCTTAGGGCTTTTATTTCTAGAAATTACAAACTCAATTTGGTTTGGCCTAGGATTTTGATTTTTAAGGGAAAAGGTAATGTCCAAAGTTATTACTCAGTAATATATACAGAAGTGGTAATTTGATGCTAATGACTATTTTTTGATAAAAATTCTTGCCATTCCTTGAAAGTTACTGTACTGCTTTTGGTACATATAATTTAAAGGCCTCTAGTCTCCAAAGATTTATTGTCGTGATTAATTTTAAACATCTGCTTAGGTCATTGGTTTTTATGAGGTTACTTGTGCTCAAAGTTAAGCACGTGAATATTTTATGTAAGAACGTGACTTGCTACAGCCTAACAGGGTTAAATAAAAAAAAATTTAAAAAGTTTAAAATAGAACAGTTGCAAGAGCTACATTACAAGAGCCTCAGTAAAACATGCTACTGTAGTATTTGAAATACTTTAAAATACTTTTTATACTTAAAATACCTTTTTAGAAGTGCAAAAGCCATATTTTTCACTATTTAAAAAATCAAATAAGAAATTAAAATGTAAGTATAAATATGCTAAGGTAATGGGTACAAAGGAAAGGGGTTAGTCTAGGAACTCAAGAATTTCTCCAACATTCTTTTGGTCAAAATAGGATTTGTTGTTTTACATACATAAATGCACCCATACATATGCCAGTCATAAAAGTGAACATTTTGTTTACTTTTACTGCTTTTTTTTTATTATTAGACTTATTATGGGTTAAGTCCCATAGTCAGCTAAGCCCTGCACAGCCACTCACTGTCCCACAGTGGGATGGAGGAGAGAATCAGAAGGGTACAAGTAAGGGGGCTCATAGGTAAAGCAAAAGCTGCACACACCAGAAAGCTGAAAAGAGGTCAGGTTTAGATATTAGGAAGAAATTCTTTACCGTGAGGGTGGTGAGGCCCTGGAACAGTCTGCCCATAGAGAGGCTGTGGAATGTCCCTCACTGGAGATATTCAAAACCCATATGGGTGCAGATCTTTGCTGTGTGCCCTGGGACGACCCTGCTTGAGCAGGGAATTTGGGCCAAACTACCCCACTGTGGTTCCTTCCAGCCATACCCATTCCGTGATTCTGTGAAATGAACAATTCTATATCTGCCAGAGAAGATTCTATGGATTTTTTAGAAATTTCAGAAGGACCTGTCTGGGAGAATTTCTGTGATTGCCAGCAGTGTCGCGAGGGTGTTTATCGATACATCTATCCATACAAACAGTGCCTATCAATTGGTCTAGGTCTTGAAGGTCTAGCAAGAGCTTCCTAGAGTAAGGACATGATGGCAGGGCTGTCTGAAATTCCCACCTGAAGAGGTTCTGTGATAATTTGTTGAATGCACTCTTTGAAACCAGATAGCAGCTCAGTCAGCCACCTTGTCTCACATCAGTTCCTTGTCTCATCTCTGCTCACAATAGATGTGAAGTTCTGGACCACTCCAGGAACAGACGACTGAATGTGCTGGTTATGTGCGCAGGCACAGCCCTGACATACTGGTAGTCCACAAATGTGACTGAATTTTCTTTTTATACAGCAATTATTACTTTTGTTCTTTAAATTTTGCCAGAGAGTCAGGCTGTTTACAAATAGCACTTTCTTTTCAAAGAGGCTGGGTTTTTTTTAATGCAAACAAGATAAAAAGGTTATCCCCATGTAAATAGATTCATTCTTTTTTGTGAAAGCTAAATTAAAGTATTTAAGCATTAATGTCTTTCAAGCCTTTCTTAACACCATTTTTCCCTGTTTCTTAATAGGCATGTGAAATCTACTCCTAGGTGAAATAATGAGCTACAACCAGAGTTACACCGGTTGGAGGGATATCTTTCCACTTTATTGAGTTAATCTTTATCAACTCTAGGAAGGTCATTCCTGACAGATTTTGTCAGATCTGTTCTTAAGGGCTGCCAATCTTGAGTTTCTACAATTTAGTTCAGTAACCTATTTCGTTCTTACAAGTCCTTCTGATAGAAAATCTTTCTCAAAGTCTAGCCTAAAGTTTTCCTGCTTTATTTTAAATCTAATACTTTTTGATTTCTCTCCTATGGACATTGAGAACAGAAGATTTTACATGCATTAAGGCAGTTATCATGTCTTCAGTTTTCTCTTGAGGCTATGAAAACTCCTCTTATGAAAACTCTCTTACTAAGCCATAGGAGTTAGAACTCTGTCACTCTTACGGGGTTTTTTTTCTGGATTTTCTCAAAATCTGCCCTAGCTTTTGGTTCTGCAAATATCATGAACATGCTATCTTTACAATAGAGTATTTTGAGAAGAGAAAGCAGATTTCTAAAAGGTTAAATTTCTGAATGAAAATCGATCAAAAAAATTTACAGATTTTCACATGGGAAATCATCATAAAACATATGGATAGAAATAGTTTTAATTTTGTGGGTTCTGCCAAATCCAGCTTTGAGTTTTATTCAGTATGGCAGAAATTCAGGGAACATCATCCTGTAGTCACAGATTCAGCAAAATTACATGATCATGTACATCAAAAGTACTGTGGGAAAGTTTATATTTCGTTAAGCAAGTGGACTAATGAACTGGTTCATAAAAAAATAGGCCAAGGGCTCCTGGGTTCAGTATACCAATGGATCCCATGCCCATTGGTTTCTTCTCATTTCTTGGCCATCTTTGCCAGCACAAAGCTTGCACATCACCTCTGATCATTCTCCCACAGCCAGCTGCTGGTTGTACTTCGTGATTTAGAATTGAAGTATAGAAGGAAAAAAAGCTAGAGGAAAAGATTTGCCTTGACCCCTTTCCTGCTCATTTTCTCCCCATTGTTTAGGATCATAAAGGCAGCAGCACCTTGCACAGCAATGATATCAGGCATATAGTTTGTTGCATGAAACTCTTACAGAATACTTACTCTTCAGCTAGGGAAAGTTCAGTTTATACTTGCCCTGTGTCATATATTTTTACCTACATATCTGGAACTGACCGAAGAATGATTTTTGTTCCGATCCGGTATCAGGGTTCTTTACTGTGACATTATATATTTTTATTTTAATGATGGTTAATTTTGTATCATTAATTTTTCCATAGCAAAAATCAGTCTATAGCTATTGCATTTCTTAACATCTTAATGTTCTCCCGTCTGTCACTAAATCTCTTTCCTCATTCTTTGTTGTTTTTTGTCTTTTCTCTACCAACTGATCATATTTTGCAGTTTCCCTTTTTTCCATTTCCTCTTCTCTGTTTTGTTCCACAGATAAAGGAAAATAAAGACAAAGACACAGAAAGGTATTTCCACTTTTTACTTGGGCTGTTGTGTTTATGTAAGTCTCTTGCTGACCTTATTCTTCATCTGTCTATCTTTCTCATGTGTTTTTAGGACAGTGACTGTGCTTGGTTTGCTGATGCTGCTAACGTTTAGAACAACATTCCTGAAGTTTTACTTCCTTTATTGCAGTTCCTGTATTAGAAAAAACAACACTAATAAAAATCCCACACTTGTACTGCCCCTTCCATCTGCTATGGCACTGAGATTCCACTCAGATGGCACTTAAAAAACACATTGTCACAATGCATAAAATTCATCAGGAACCAGCAATAATTAGGTTAATATTGTTTATTCCTCTGATTACAGTACTTTTCTTATCAGGCTCTCAGTGTTGTGATAACTTCTTGTTCATGTTTTCAGACTCTCTGCTAAGATGACTTTGGGCAACTGAAAGAAAATTTTGCGAATGCATAAAATTAGAAGGTAACATGTAGTCTTCCTGGCTTTTGATAATTAGCCACAGCCACTATAATGTCCTTCATTTTACCTAAAAGTTTGTCCTTGAACAAATTCTAGGCCTCTTCTGTTCTCATTGTGCTTTGTGATGATCTTTGCCTTTTCATTGATTCAGCACTTACCTTTGAGCCTTACTTTTCAAATATGTTGAATTTGCCTTTTATCAGCTTAAAAATGTGAATCTCATGCATATTTACATTGCAAGCTGTGACAGCTCTGGAAGAGGTCAGTTGTGTCAACTGCTCTATACATCCACAAGAAACTCTATTATCTCTTGAACAGACACAGCTTTACAATGTGTAAAACTAAGCACATTTTTCTGATATTACCTTCTTATTTTGAAGCTCATAGTTTGGGCATTTAGTCTTACAGTTTTAAATAAGAATGGTCTTAATACTGAAAAAGAAGAAAAGTAAAGTTTGAATGAAAAAGTCTTTCTTCTACTGTAGTTTTGTGGCTGTCACCAAGGAACAGTGTTAGCTTTAGAATTATAGCTGTGACTTATTTTTCATTGTAAGATCAATTTTTCTAATTATGATATGATAAGGGCAAAGAATCTTAAGAAAAAAAAAAACCAACAAAAAAGTCTGTTGAATTAGATATTTCATAGGCTAGAAACTGATTCAAAACTCTTCTTTGCAGTACAAGGACACAAAATACTTACATTTCATTGCTTTTAATTTTATCTTCTCTTTTTTGTAGCTGGACTTGGTCAGTTAACTCATTTTAAAAATATGCATCCCTTTATGATGATCGACACTGGGGTAAATTATTGGTGAGATTGGGTTTTGTCTTGGATTTAAAGCTCATGGGAAGAGTCACGACAACAGAAAAATTACACAAGTACAGTAGGTGAAGTCAAGCCTGACCTTCAGCATTTCAGAGTAGGAGCTGCATGAAAGAGGAAAGATGAGGCTAGGACAGCTGTAAGCTAAGAAAAGAAGAAACAAGGCAAGTGTTTACAAACATACACAATAAAAATAACCTCTAGTGGGAACTGTTTTATTTGTTTTAGAGGAATCCTAACCTACCCATAGATATGTTCTTAAAAGAAATTGCAAAGTGCTGCCGGCACTGTTTCCTTTGCTGCCATTTTGCTGGTTCCTGTGATCACTCTGAGTGATATTGGTCACTTACTCTGATATAAACATTTTTAACTGTTTTACAGTTCCAAGATACTATTTTTACAGTTCCAAGGTATTTATTATATTACAAAAGAAGTCATACAACAATATTTTTGGAGCCTTATGTTGCTCTGATAATGACAGGCTGAATTTATCCAGAAGGATACTCTAACATCCAATGAAAAAAGATGACCCAGCTCTTCCCAGTGCTGAAAAAAATATTTAGAAAGTAGAAATAATGGTAATTTATCATTTATGACAGCCTCTGGCAAACATTTTAAGCATTGTTGTATAGCTTTGAATTCTATAACTAAGTTAGCAATGAAAAACTGAAGTTTTCCATTCATATCTTCAGAAATTATTAAGGGAGATATTTCAATGCAAAAATATAGAAAAGGAAAGAAAGCAGCACATGACATTTTTACATTGAGTTAGAACAGACTCGTGACAACTTCATGAAATATTTTGATAGAAGGAAGAACACTTTCATCAAAATGTTTAATTTTTTGAGTTCTTATCAATACATGCCTCAGTCTCTTGTTAGACTATGAAATATACTGTTCCATAGTCTAGTACAGCAGAATTCAGACAGGATTTCTGTGGAGTGTCACATGTAATGTCACTTATTTTATATAAGATTCATGTTTGGGGAATTTACCTTCATTTAAGTATTAGAAAATAATCTGTTCTAGAGGAAAGAAATTATCATTCTTTTTCAAAACGAGGTGTTTGAAAGGACAGCATAGGAATATCAGCAGATATTGTTTCTTGTGTCACAGAACCTACATATTCCCAGTGCTATGTCTTCCATTTCTTCAGCCAAGAAAAAAGAGAGAGGAAAAAAAGGGATTTTACCCAAGTTTCAGACTAAAAAGTTACTGTGTTTTGGAATGCATTTTTTCTGATTTCCTTTGGAGCCTTTTTCATTGCAGGAGATGGTAGGAAACAAGTTAACTAGAGCTGAATGTAAGGTCCCTACCCAGGACTCTTCACTGAACTGGGCCACCTATTGTGCCTCCATTCATATTCTCAGAATTTTATCAGAGATCCTTACAGCAACAAGAAAGACTCAAACTGATAAAAAAAACCAGCAAGAAATACATCAGCATATTTTCCTCTTACATATCTACCCAAGGTATCATCCTGTCACATTCTGATCTTTTTGGCTTGCTTTAATTAACAAAAGATAACTAGACCTGGTTTTGTTTCATTGCTATTAAACCAAAGGGTGTAGGGTTTAGTGTGCATAGGAAGAAAACAGATGTACTTGAAACAAACCAAGAAAAAGTGTTGTTCCAAATATCCTTCATAATTATATATATTTTAGAAAAAAAGTATCTGTGCACATTTACAGACTCATTTGAGCACCTTTTAACACTTTTTCATACTGAATAGCATTGCCCTTGGTGAACAGTGTCAGAGAAAAGATCACTGAAGTAAAGGTGGCTTTCATTATCAGTAACGATAAAAATCTGGTCCTTACACGTCTGCCATTTATTCTTAAACTATTTGGTATCCTTAATTAGTACAACAAAAAATGAAACTTTAATCTTGTTTTGTAGACTTTTCATTTTTAAAAAAGTAATTGTAAATGGTCAGAAAGCAGGCTGTCATTGCCAATCACATGCACACTGTACCATAAAAATAACTGAAACATGGGCCAGTTGCAGATTAAGAAATGCAACTACTTCTAAGTCAATTCTTTACTTCTTTAGCCTTTATACACACTTTCACTAAACTACATGCTTTAGGGAAAAAAAAAGAAAAAGTAATTTTTTTGTTTTGTGTCTGTGTTATGAAGAAGGTGGAAATGGTATTGAAAACCCTATAGACATCCAGTTAGGGTTCCATTTGGCCACTGCATCCTTTCTCTCTGCTTCTTTCTATATTTTTCATTTGTATTTTTTAATTTTCAGGGCACTTTGAAATTCACAATTATTCCTCTGTTGGAGTTTCTGCAATAAGACTGCAGTGAATCTTGCTCTTTGTAGCCCCGGCTCTATCACACGGCAGAGGAGTTTTATTTCTTTGTGTGTGTGTGTCAATTGAAACAATTTATTTGAAGACTTTGAGAGTGAAAGAAAAAGCTAAAAAGAGGCTAATAAAAGTCAATATCTTCCCTTTGAGCAGTGTCAATCAATTTGAGTAAAATAGATTCCCTGCTTGTTCAATAAGAAAATTACTTTGTGTCACAAATGACCTGGAGAATTCTTGGGTGTCCTCATTATCAAGAAATACCTGGTGTTTCGGTCTAGCATTACCTATTTAATTGGCAGTGGCCTATTTGTGTTATCTGTTTCAGACAATTTAGAAGAAAATATAATTTTATTAAATTATGTCAAACTGAAAGAAAAGCAGCAGTTCCCATGACAAAAAGTGCTATGGTAAATTTGGAATTATTTGGCATTAAAACAGCATGGTAAATTGATAGTGTGTAGTGGATGTTTAATCAGCTTGGCAAAGACATAAGTTTGAAATTTTTGTAATACTTTTGTAATACTTTTTGTAATACTCCTATTTAAAGAGAGATTCCATTATATGCTTAATCTCTCTTATCTGGCTCATATTTTAGTAATAACTGTAGTGCTAAAAAATAAATAGGAAAATGTAAAATTGCTTAAAAGGTCTTTTTCATTTAAATGGTGAAAACATTCAGCTTGTACACTGAATGCATCTTTCCTGACAATATTCATCATGTAAGTCACAGGGAGACTTTAAAATAGTGGGAATATTCTTTTTTAAATAAATGTATTATTTTTATAATAAACTATTCTAATGAATAATTTGTGTTTAGGCAATTAATTTGCATGTAGGTACCCCAAAAAATTCTTTTTTTTTTTTTATGTGACTGTATTGTTTTGGCATGGCCTGGTTTTGTGTAGCAGGGGGACCGCAAAGCTGGCTCCTGTGAGAAGCTGCTGGAAGCTTTCCACCATGTCCGGCAGAGCCAATCCCTGATGGCTCTGAAGATGGACATGCTCCTGGCCAGAACTGGGCCAATGAGAGAGGCTGGTAACATCTCTGTGATGACCTATTTAAGAAGAAAATCAAAACAAAGTCAAGGGGTTTTTACTTCTAATCAGAGAAGAGGAGGAGGTGAGAACATGTGAGGGAAAACAACATGGCAACACCAAGGTCAGTGGAGAAGGAGGGGGAGGAGGTGCTCCAGGCAC
>VZTD01001345.1:1889068-1975751 GCA_013397725.1 Rhagologus leucostigma | reverse complement strand
CCTCCCTGTGTTGTCGGTGGGAAGGAGGGAGGGCCTGCAGGAGGTGGGGGGGGAGGGGGAGGTAAGGTGTTTTAAGGGCTTATTTTACTTCTCATTACCCTCCTCTGATTCTGTTAGTAATAAATTTCTCTTAGCGACCAAGGTTGAGCCTGTTTTGCCCTTGAAATATTTCTCCCACTCTCCTTATCTCACTCATGAAGGCTCTGTTAACCCTTTTTCCTCTTTTCCCTCCTTTTGCCCAGCTGTGGCAGGGGAGGGTGAGCAAGCGACTCTCGTGGGTGTCTGGCGTTGGGCCAGCGTCAAACCACAACAGTGACATATGGTTATGATATGGTTAGAACATCGTGCTACAGTGGGCTTCAGCTGGGGAATGCTAAAGACTATTTTGTCTAAACATCCATAACAGGCTTGTTTTATCTGGCTTCTGATTTAATATTTTTTTCTCTTTTTTTTTGGTAGTTCTAATTTCCAGTCTTTAGGCTTGTTTTTTCACTCTTTATTTACTGATCAATAAAAACATACAATCGCTACGCTAAACAGTGTTAGAAACAGTTCCTCTGAGGCATCTAATGAGATTTTTGCTTGTTTTTAAGGCTATTTAGAATGTTTCTTAGTCCTTGTTCATACCAGTCTTCTTGAGGGAGACATGTTAAACACCCACACATTTTTTTCTATCCCTACCATAAATGTTGTACAATACACACACTGATAGCTGATGGTAGGCTCCAAAGATCTTGCTTCTGCCTACAATCTTTTGAAAAATTATCCTCTTCTTACATAGACAACTTTTCTGCTAAATACTATATTATTAATATTGGGTGGGAGTAGAGAGGAAGTAAATGTCTGGCAAAATTTCCTCATAGAAAGCTGATATAGGATAGCATGCCTGCTTTCAGGAATTAATAAATTTTATGTATGGACAATTGCAGGTAAGATTTGAATTGTCAAAAATATTTGTGCCTGTCGGTGAAGTACTAAAAATGTATTCTTAGATGGCTTACCACTTTTATCTTCCCCTCTTGTGGTGCTGCATGAAGGATGTTTTATTCTGGACTATGTAAACACTGTTGTTCACTGCTATGTTATGCCTACACATTAAAGACAGGGAAAGACAACTGACCTACACAAACTTTTTTCTACAAGCGAAAAGTAGGTTAAATATCTGCAACTTCAAAGCATAGCTGAAAAGCATGGCATCCTTCACCCACAAGGCTCCAGCTGCTCTTCTTGTGACCACACCTATAAAGAGTAGAAGTAGATTAATTAGAAATTCTTATTTTCTCAATCACTCCCAATTTAAGGAAAATTCCAAGGTAATGTTTCTAACTCATTTTTCTCTTTACCATTTCCAGTGTCTCAAAAAGCACTCTATTCTGTCATTATCTTCTTCACTGAGAAATATGGATGTAGTTTGCCACACAGGTGTTACAAGTTTTAATTTATATGCCTCTCCATAGGTGATAACTGAAGATGAGGGTTAGTCCCCCCATAAGTTAAATGAACATTCGAGAAATTCCGTTTTGTGATTCAGCTGAAATATCTTACAGTGGGTTCAGCATCTGTAGAAAATGTGTCCAACCACTCATTAATTAATTTAGTGTGTCTTGTGAAAACATTACTTGTGATGAGTTCATTTGCTATTGCTGTAATGTTCTAAATGCTTTGGTAAGATTTCTAGAGTAATTCAGTATTAATTCCAATATTAATTAAGTGGATCCATGTTGCTGAGAATCCCCTGATACACTGAGTATTTCATTATACTGGAAAACTTTGACTCCTCGTCAGAGTGAACAAATGCCTTATTGCTCAGAAACATAACTGTGGAAAAGGAAATAAAGAAGTCAGCGCAGAGTACGCCTTCCTCTCTTCTATGCTCTGCTTCAGAATCTCAGTTCATAGGAGCAGGCATCATGTTCCTTACCTGTGATGACAATAAGGTGGCCTTCATGGCTGAGTTAGAGAAAGATAATGTAGTTCAGTGCTGTTGCCATAGGGTGTGCAAGCCGCACTGCTAGGACTTACTGACCCATAAAGGACGATTCAATGGAAACAGAATGGCGGGGTTGGCTCTTTTATTCAGTAAATTGTGCAAGTGAGGGAGGTTTTGCCATGTTTAGATGCAAAACAGAGGAAGTATATTTCTGTTTTCATGTTGTTGATAATGCACCCCATGCTCTTCACAACTAGGACAGAAGTTTACTGTCAATTTAGAAAAAAAACCAAGACAGAATTAAACTTGAAATAATTCAACTGTTGTTTGCAAAATGGTGGCCTTGAGACTGAGTAGAGAGCTAAAAAGGGGGAGGGATGGGGAAGGGATACTCTTGCACTGTTATTGTATGTTATAAAAGTATTTCAAGGGGATATTAATATGCAAAACAAAAACTCTGTCTTTATTCTAGTTGTCTTTACGGACAAGAAAAAAAAAAACAAACCAATCAAACAAAATACTGTCACTGTGCAGAGCTGTAAAGAAGAGAGAACGTCCCTTTCCAATATGCTGCACCTACACTTCCAGAGAAGTGAGACGTGCTTGAAAAGAAAAAGCACTTTAAGTAAGCTTTTTGTGGCTGTTGTACTAGCATGTCTCAAACATTCTTCCAAAGTAAGCCCCAAAGTATGGCACACCACTAAACCTAAATTTCTGGTTTAGTATTTATTATTGGATTTTTCAACTGTATGCTTTCCTTCAGTACTTTAAATTAACTTTTGTAACAAGGGAATAACACCATGTTGCTCTGTTACATTGACTCCATCTCACAACATAAAATGATGAGAAATTGAATATATAAAATTAAGTGACTCAGTTAGTATTAGAAATTGAAGGGTGACTCTGAAACCTGCCATTAAAAATAAGATACCTTTGTTCATTCCTTTTGTTAAGACACTTGACATGCCTTCTAAAAGGATTAACTGCAGGATAATATTTACAGTCTCTCTAGCTGAAGCTTGAGAATGAAATAGGAATTATGTTTCAAAATATCTGAGTGTGTTATTATTCTCTGCTTAAAGAAAATAAACGAAGTACTTGACAAAGGAGAGATGGTGTAATACAAAATGTTGAGGTCAGCAGACGTGCAAATTCCGTGGAAAAGGAAATAAAGAATTGGGAAACTAGAAATTAAGAAATGGGAAATCAAGAAAAGGTTCTAAGAGGAAAATCACAGATCTCTGAATGCACCTGAGATTCATGGGAGTAATGGTAAAAATTTGAGAGCGACTGCAGTGAAGACAAATGCAGGTGGATAGCAATATAGTCTTACCAAGCTGATAACAGAGATGGAAGAGAAAATATTGGAGGATGAGGGAAAGATTGTAGAACAAATAAATCAGAACAAATAAAGTGATTTCTAAGCTCAAAGTGCATTATCTAACACTGAAGAGAATAGGGGATGGCAAATGGACCCAGGAGCTGAAAGTTCACATGGCGATGCTAAGTAAAAAGAGCAAGAATTTAAAAGTACTTGTAGAGATTGCATGCTAAACAGCTGTTTGATTTTGGTTTGATTTGATTAGGTTTGGTTGGTTGGTTGGTTGGGTTTTTTTCTTAAAGGGACATTTCTACAGTCACAAAATTACAAAATAGTGAAGAATGTTGGCAAGGAGTTGGTTGCTACAACTTACTCTTTATTAAGCTGGCTTCTACCCAGGGAGTCTAAAAAAGACGTATAATGAAGCTTCTTCATTTGATTGAGTTTAAAGCCTCCCTTTTGCAACTATTATCCTGTATTTCTCTTGTATATATCCTTTAGAAACCATTCCATGACCCTGGGTAGTGTATAAGAGTGCTGTAAGTCATGGAGGTGAATAAGTACTATATCCTACAATATGAGAATGTGGAAGGATCTAAGAAAATCCTCAGGTAACAGGTTTAAAATAAGCAACTCTAATAGTTTTTCCACTCATCACAAGACTTTCCAAAAAGTCAAAAAAGGTTTCAACGAGTTCATGGAGAAATAGTTTGTCTGTGGCCATCAGACATCACATTTCAAATAGATGTTCCAGCTGTAAAAGGCACATGCTGTAGTCTTCTGGAAGAGGAAGAACAAGGCAAGCCCTATGCATATCCTGTCTTATGTTCTTCCATACATACAAGTTAAGGTCTGCTGGTTTTTTCCTACTATAGGAAGTTTTTCTCATTAATTTCTGATTTAATTCTGTTTGTTTTTTTTTAATTTAAATGAGCTCTGTTTTAACAGTGACTGATCTCATGTTTAAATGCTTTTTATTAACAGTTTTGTTTGTGTGTCTGGAATGTCTCTCAATAAATGTGTTTAGGAAGGCCTACTGTCTTTCACAGGTAATATCTGAACTCTCTAAAAGAAGACCTAAATCAGGTCAAGCTATAAAACACAGGCAGAAACATATTTCATTAGGTAATATTCATAGTTCTAGTATTAGAGGAATTTACAGCATAGAGTTCCTGTCATTCCTAGGAAGATTTAAATGTACATTTGCCAATATTCCAAGGACTGTGAAATACTTAGCTACACAACATAATTGACATTATTCCTGTTCCATGAGTTACCATTTAGTAATACAAATTTATACAAAAGTGTTTCTGAAGGATTAATGTTAAGACTAATAATGAGTTTTTTATCCAGATTGCTTGCATAAATTTACATGAATGGCTTTCTTAATATAAGAGCAACAACAACAAAACAAAACCACACCCATATTTTCTGGGTTTGGATTGTCTTTATGTAGTTTCCCTCAGTACCAAAAAACAAATTTATATACTCTGAAAGTGCCTGGACTCTATAGCCCAAAAAGTATATGAAAAATTGTATCAGGCTCAGCAAAAAGTTTCTTGCACAGAACTCATGGTCGTGCAAAGCTGAAGTGAGCAGAGTGAAAAAGCAGTCTAACTGAGCATCTCATTTTATAATGAGTGTATTTCTAAAGTGGTACAGAGAGTATTTTTTTTCTAAAAGAATACGTCATTGGTCTAGCTCATCCTTTCATTATCTTGTGGAAAGATCAGTTTTAACATAAATCTTAACAGGTAGACAAGGAACTTGACTGTACATTTTCAAATTACTATAAAAGAACCAGATGTTCCCAAGAAACATCTCTTTCCCTAACTTTTTACATTAAACGTTCATCTTTCATTATGCCAAAAAGATGAATGGTTATCTTAATAATATTTCAAGCACTAAAACAAATATACAATCTCATTCTATGAAAGGCGAAACAAAACGATAATTTGGAATGATATTGTAGTGTATGCAGATATAAACTGATGAATTTTTTGGATGGTGACTTTTACTTCTTTTCCTACATTGTCCTTGAGAGCTAAAAGCCAGCTTTTTTTTTCAAGTGATGTTATGTTTGTACATATCTAGGGAGATAACATACTTGAAGTTATTTTCTGAATTCAAAAGAGCTTTAGATATCTGAACAGAGAAAAAAAGTATTTAGGCAGGGAACAGACATAAAACTTGCATTAACTTTCTTTTCACAGTCGCATGATGAGGAATGTTACAAGCTTCTGGCTGAATTATATTCATACTGGTGTTCCTTCATAACAGTAATCAATAAGATACAAAATCCTTAGGAGCAATATTGGATAGAAAGACTCTCTGGTATCTCAAGGTGAGTACTTGAATCATAGAGTTCAGGAATGTTTGTAGGTCCTGGTGCATTATGCCATTGAGAAATATGGGGTAAAGTTCTATCTGTAGGTGTATTTCAGTATTCTAGTTTTTCAGGAAAAGGCACATATATGTGCATGTCCAGTGTTTAAACAAGTAGTGCTGGCAACACCACAAATGTCAGTGTTTGCCTTCCTTGCAACTCTGTCTACCTGTACATAAGTGTCTTGTGGTGACTTGGGGCAGGGTCAGGAATGTGTATTCTGAGAAACAGAGATCTGAGAAGTCAATAGACCTTGAAACACTGTGGTATCCTTTCAAAGCAATGGACTTCACAAGGTGACTTCCTCTGACCTGTAGAGGGTAATCTTAATAAAACTGTTTTAAACAGAGCTTTAAAACAGATGTTTGATCAGAAGTTTGGACTGGTTACCCTATGTTGTACAGCTTTGTATTGGGTGTGGGTGGCAAGGTTTTAGTAGCAGGCGGGCTGCAGAGTGATCTCTGTGAGATGCTGTGCCAGATGCAGTTGTTTCCAGCTGGCTCTGCAGAACACCCACTGCACGACACAATTGAGCCCATCAGCCAAGTGTGTGGTGCCTCTGAAAACACATTTAAGAAAGGGAAAAAATGCCAGAAATAAGAGCAGTGTGATAGGGGTAAAAAAGGGGAGAAATACCAGTGAAAATGTCAAGGTCAGAGAAGGAGCTGAGAAGGGGGTGCTCCAGACACCAGAGCAGAGATTCCCCCGCAGACAGTGGGGGAGAACACAATGAAGAAGGTTGTCCTACTTCAACCCATGAAAAACTGTGCTGGAGCAGATAACCACAGTGTGACTAGTGGACAACCCTATGCCGGAACACATGGACATTTCCTGAAGCCCCTGGAAATACCCCTTATAAGCAGGGGAAAGGTGTAAGGAAAGAAGGATGGACAAAGAGGTGCTGCAATGGACTGATCGTAATGCCCCATTCCCCATCTCCCTGTGCCACCAAAGCAGAGGGAGACAGAGAAGTTGGGACTGAACAAGCGCAGATGGATCTGAGAAAAAGATGGGGGAAAGTGTTTTAAAATTTGCCTTTACTTCTCACTAGCCAAATCTATTTTAATTGCTAATAAATTCCCATAATTTTCAAAAGTAAGCTGAGAATTCACCTTTGGTAACACAGCCAGTCCCATTCAACAGGCCTATTTGAGACTGTAATATGACATCTTAAATTGCTGTGCTCCATCCATCTTTTTCCAGAGAGTGGGCCTGTTTACAGAGGACATGTGCCTAGATCATAGATCACAGAAATGGTTTGGGTTGGAAAGGACCTTTAAAGATCATGTAGTCTGACCCATCTGCAATGGGCAGGGACAACTTCCACTAGTTCAGGTTAGTCAAATCCACATCCAACCTGATTGTGAACATGTCCATTGATAGGGCACCCACCTGTTCCAGTGTTCCACCACTCTCATTGTGAAAAATGTCTTCCTTGTGTCCAATCTAAATCTACTCTCTTTTAATTTAAAATCACTGAGCCTTGTCCTGCCACTACAGGCCCTGGTATAAAGTCTCTCTTTGTCTTTCTTATAAGCTCCCTTTTAAGTGCTGGAGGGCTGCTGTAAGGTTCCCCATGGAGCCTTCTCTTCTCCAGCCTAAACAACCCCAACTCTCTCAGTCTTTCTTCAAACCACAAGTGTTCCAGCCTTCTGGTAATTTTCATGGACTCTTCCTCAAGTGAAGTCTATTTTGCTCATTGGTAAGTCATACTCATTTGTTTATCTTACACACTATTTTCTCCCCCTGTCCCGTTGAGGAATGGGAGTGAGAGAGCACGTGGGGTAGTATCTGACACCTTTCTGTGTATCAGGATATTAAAGCTAGCAAACTTCCAATGCTTTGTTGTCCCACAGATTTCCATTTATTACATTTAGCTAGTATTGTTTAAAAGTACTGACGAATCATTTTAGTAACTTCATTCCCATTAGTCTCAAATACAAGTGGAAATCATAAGGAAAAAAAACCAAACCAAAAAAGGAAGATAAAACTGACAACAATAAGAAGGTTAAAGTTCCCATTGTAAGGTAAATTGTAAACATTGTTCCCTCTGGATGAGATCTATATGTTTTCTGAGAGACGTCTTTCAAGATCCTTCTACCACCAGCCCTGCAGTTAATACAGACTAGCATTATACTTATATCAGTAGAGGATTATCTTGATAAATCAGCGTGTTTTATTCAAAAGCATTTTATATCTGTCTTGGTTGTCCATTTCAGCCTATTGAACATCAGTAGGTGTATTCATTGACATGCTATTTGAATTGTTATTCCTAGACAGCATCTATGATTATGAAGAAAAGCGAGATCAGGGATTTGATTTTCTAGCTGCTGACTAAAAAGCAGCCACTTAAAATCAGATGGCTATTTTTGGCTACAGCTCATTTCTTATTATTGTATGCTTTCTTTTAATTACGGTTAAATTACTACCCCTGGAATCTACAGTAATGAGCAAAATATTGTGAAATGCAGGGTTTTTTACATTATTAATCTCATCTAGCAGCTCTGTAACATGTTAATCTCTGAATAACCTTCAATTCATACTATAACATGGATGTTAATGGTAGAAATTAAAGTTGAAAATAGCTATTTGGTTTTCTATTTCATGAAGTCACTAGATTGTTCCCTAAAGAATATTTTCCAGTGCTTTGTCTCATCTAGACTTAAGTGTACTGAGCAATAAAGCTTCTACTACTTTCCTTTGGAGACTGTGTCACCATGTAATAGATTTCACTATTGGGATTCCTTACCCTATTCAATCGCAGTAAAATATTTCACCTTCTCTGAAATAGGAAAAAGGAAACATAGCAAAAGCAAAAATATTTATTGGCTAGAAGCTAGCAATAGGGCTCTCTAGAAACCAGGGATGTTACAGCTCTTAAAATCTCATTCCTTCTATGGTATTATTTTAATTTCCTGTGATATAAGACCTGCTGTTGCGTTTTTAATCACATTTTCCTAAGGTAAAGGCAAATCCTACCTGTTCCCTTTGGCTGTATCAGTTAGCTCTCATTTCACATTTCTTGTTCGTATTTGCAAGATTGTCTTGTCCTTGAAAATGAAGTGCTGAAATAGCCACATAACCACTGAATTTCTTTAAGTCAGATTTATTAAAAACAGTGAAAATGGATTTAAGACAAAATAAGTGTGTCGAGATGTCATCACCTTTATGAGGTATTATCTTCTTATTCCCCAAGGAGGGAACAAACTTCCATAAGCAAGAGAAAAAGTTGTTATTTTTCAAATTAATGGATCAGGGGCAAGGATGAGGATAGTAGTTACACACATTACTAGGCGACTGGCTAGAAAATACCAAAATGACTGACGTATACATGCAGTCACCCATTCCTAACATGTTCCTGGCACACAGCACGCAGAATATTTTGATGAGTGCTTGGATTCAAGAAAATATATATTCTGGATTGTAAAATAGTCTAGGCACTGTCAAACAATATTATATGAGGCTACAGGAAGAGAACAGAGTAAGGTAAAGGGCAGCTCAGGAGACAATAGAACTGTTTATGTGTAATAAGGCTTAACTAGCAAGTTAGAGTGTTACAGGGAAAGAATACATAGAAATTGCAAGGAAAGACAGACACACACACGTGAATGCAGGTGCACACCCTCCCTCACACAATCGTGGACAACTGCATGTCAAAAGAATGAAGGGCTTCTGCAACAGGCAGAAAGAGGGAGAGCTGCTGCTCTTGGAGCAGGCAGCAAAAGAATGCAGCTCCCTCACTACTCCAGTAATCTCACCAATTCTGCTGAAACAATTCCTGTCATAAATACTTCTTCCTCTATATCCCCATTCCAAATCCTGTCATTTTACACAATATTTGTGCTTTTGGCAGTTTTAGCCTTTAGCCTCTGCCGACAAGACTGCAATGTGCGCTGAGGGTGTTACTCTCACAGGCAGGTGCCTTATCCTGTTGCTCAGCAATTTTTTTTTGCTTACCTGCTTCTTTTCTTTAGTATGCTGAAAGGAGTCTTTTCCCCATTATCACTGTTGTACGTCTTCAGTAACCAGTAATTAACTGACCATCTGGGGATTGTTTGTAGGTCTAGGTCCTCTGTTTTCAAATACATTTTCAAGGCACTTGCTATTATACCATGCTTAAACTCAACATCATAACAAGGGACACCTGGTAGCAAGCTCAAATCACACAGCCACTTCTCATAGCAAGTTGGTAACATGTTTCAAAGGTCAGGGCACAGTCTTTGCACAGTTGGCAGAAGCTTTCGTTTGCATTTTTACTGGGACACTGTAATTCTGTAAACTAGAATTCCTTTTTTTGTTGGATGCGTGGATGGTAAGAAGGGGGAGGGAGATAGAAAAAAAAAAATTAAGTCACCTTCACTGCCAGTGAGTGCATCCCTTGCAAATTTAAATGGATAAATTTAAATGGCTTTTCAACCTGTCTAATCAGGTCAAAATGTTGTGGTTAAAAGATCTTTAGCTCTGTTCTTGGAGAAGGCAGTTTCTTCAGGCTGAAGTTTTCTATTCTACACAAGTTTTGTACCTTGTTTAAGAAATTAAGAAAGAGAACCTGGTGTTTCAGAAACATATAGAGTTTTCATTTTCAGCTTTCAAAGAATTAAGTCTTTTGTTTTACGATAATTTTGCAATTAAGTACAGATCAGACTATGGAATAGAAGCCTTCTGTGTCTTATGCATTTTCATAAAGGTAATTTATTTTTTTATCTTGTTTGGTGGTTAAGAAGAAAAACTCACAGCATCCCAAATAATTATGGTTCAGCCTTGATATTTTGTAGCTATCAATCAAAATTCCTTGACATAATGCCACTTATGTAAGTGAAGTTACAGCTAAGGTAAATGTGCATGTCTTATTGTCTACTTAAAAATTATGTGGTCATGAGTAGATGCAAAATATATATCTATGGAATATAATTCCAAATGCATCAGTTCCTTTATTTTACAATCTATTTAATAAGTTTCCTCTAGAAATCTGATTATAGCTAGTTCTAGTAACTTTGGCTCCTTCAGCGTGCTGCTAAATGCAGTAGCGAAAATTCTGGCATATTCAAATTACTTGCCATGAATATTTATATAATTTAAATAATTTTTTTAAATGTCTCTGTTGGAGAAATTGTTGTTACCTTCACATTTACATTCCCAATATACTTGGATGTTTGTGAACCCTTAATTCACTGAATGGCATTTTTTTTCAATATAACCAAACTGCTAATATAGAATATAGGGTGATTTTGTTTTGTTTGGCTTTTTTCTTTTTTCTTTTTTTTTTTTTTTGTATGGATGTATTTGCCTTGACTTTCAGGGAACTTCTTTAAAAAAAAAAATTAGCCTGCTATAAAAGGAAACAAAGATTTGTCACTGAGGTAGGATATGACTTCTCTCTTTTATCTGAAGAAGGGAGTTATAATCTATACACTACAAAACAGCGTGGATAGTGACAGTTTAGTTGTGGCCTTGAATGCCTAACACTGCTCTCAAATCGAAAGAAAGTTATTTAACACGTTAACCTTGTAGTGGTGCAGGACTGCTGTAAGATACAGTCTGAGCACACCAGGCATACCAGATTTTAATAGTATTAAATGTGTTTAGGACATGGTTCTGTGGGAGTGAGATTGGCCATGCTTTTTAGCAGAGTGAAATTATGTGCTATGCCTGCAGAGACACAATCTCTGGGATTTATGATTAGCATAAACTGCCATTATGACTGTTCAATTCTAGACTGATCTGGCAAAATTGGATGTGTTGAATAACTAGGTCCCTAGAAAAATCTTTGGAGTAGAACTGCTAATTTTCTCACTGATTCAAAGCACCAAAACAGTTTGAGGATATTTTGTTCCTGAGAATCTTTTACAGTCAGAAGGATTGAAACAGCACTGACTGATGTCCTCTGGCTTCCAAAAAATACCTCTAGGCCTGCAAAATACGTAGTATGTCCTCATGCCATAGCTTGAGTGTTTCCTTTATGTCCTCTGTTTCACGCAGTAAAACCTAGCGTGGCAAGTTTCATCACACTGCTCCCACAGCAAGAGAACACTTGGAGAAGAACACAGAATTATTATTATTATTATTATATTTGAAGCCTGCAAGAGACCCAGGAGAAGTGCTGGGCAGCAGAGAAGTGCATAGTCTTGAGCAGGATGCTAAGATCCTTTCTGCAAGGGTAAGGTTGTGTACTGGCAACTACTTGTAGCATAGATGAGGTGCAAAAGCTGTAACCATTCAGAGTGCTCTAGTGAGTGCTTCTGCATACTGTGACCCTACTCAGTCTTGCTTCTTCAGCCTCTAAAGAAAGTCTTAAGAGCAGCAGCTCTCTAGAACTTAGAGTATATGTTTCATAATGTAGCAGGAAGGCAGGAAATCTTGAACCATTACTTATTAAAACTCGGCTCTGATTTTCTCATTAGTGTGAAAAAACCCCCAAAAGCAACAGAAACCTGATTCTTGTGGTTTAAGACTGAATCACAATGTGAATACTAAATGGCTGTGGATACCAAAATAATTTAATCATGGATATATGCAACTTTATGAATTACACAGTGTCCATGTTCCATGGGAGTGACAATGCAGCTGTGAAGTCATGCAGGTTAGTGCAGCAGTCCCAGCCATGCGATGTGCATTTCTGGGGCTGGGCCACAGGGTCTGAGGTGTTGGAGTTATGGTCCCAAATCCTGCTTTCAGAGTCATGCATTCCCATCAGAGTTTCACAGGATGTCCTTTTTCTGTGTCCCATCTGGAATCTCTTCCTCTGGCTTCTCTGAGTATTCTTGAGTGTCCTCAATTGTAGGGTTGGGTAGTAAATATCTCATTGATGATTAATTTGATGAAACTGCACTCTTTTCACAGTCTGCTGTCACTGTTGTCTGCTTGTTCTGGACACTCCAGGACATGTTTGCACATGATCATCAACAGGTTGCTTTTATAGTTTGGCTATCTATCTGTGACACAAAGCAAATATTCTGTTGTTTGGAACAGATGGATTGTTATATTTTGTTTACATTTACTACATAAAAGAGTTGGTACACTGTTTTATGCTACTAGTTGGGCTAACTAGACTAAATTCATGAAACCTACCTGGGTGGAAGGGGAGAAGAGAGATTGTTTCTATATGAAAAATTTTGAAGACGTTTCCTTTTTCTGAAGCAAAAGTATGTCTTTCTGTGAGTTGTGTTCCTACTCTTGTCTTCTGTTTACACACCTAGACAATTGTCTCAATAAATGGAAACATTTGCTGTAAAATGAATCTGTCCATTAAAAAGTCACTGAATGTGAAGCTTTTTGACATTCAGAGCTCTTTCTATTGTGAAATGTATTACTGAAGATACTACTGCATATTGCAATGAGACATGTTCCCATACAGCTATTAAATTATTTTATGATCAAATGTCAATAAAATTTGAAATTGAACAACTTTTCTTTTAATGTTTAAAAAATTAACCTTTATAACCTGTGCTTCTTCACTAGTTCCACTTGAAATCCACTTCTTATCAGCAACTTTAATTAGGCAAGATATTGCTTTGGACATTTTTCCACTTACCTGTATAGCACATCTAGTGTAGAGGACCCATACCTTAGTGTCAGAAAGTTGGTAAGCACTAACATTAAAAAAAGAGAACATTTTATGAAACTGTATAAGAAAGTATACCTTTCTCAGTGACCTAAATAATTGTCAAAATTAAGAAGAGTATGCTGATATAAACTCATACATATTAGATTTGAAATATAAAATTGCTCGCAGAGCTAGTGTTCAGCAATTTTAAGAAGGTAATTTGCTAATTTTGATCTATAGTTATCTAATACATTTTCTTTTAATCACAAGGAATTGAATTTAATTATGCAGGGAACCCAAATTCTTTTCATATAAGTGGCTTTTGCACATCTGTTCAATCTGCTATAAAAAATATATAACATTAGTTAAGTTTATAAGGTAAATTTCTCACGATTCTTTTCTCATTTGCACTCTCTGATACCACTTTATGATATAAACTGTGACACTTTAGTGGGAAATGTTCTCATTGTGCCATTATATTAAATCCAGTATGATTTTCATCCAACTATAAGCCAACCCTTAGATTGTTAGTCCAGAATTTTGATGGTATCTCTTTTTTTTTTTATCTCACTTAAACACATGATGCTGATGTCTTCTTTTTAGAGTTCAAGATATGCAAATTTTATGGAAAAATATTTCAAGCATGGGAAAAAAAATCAGTACGGTCTGTGTGTGATTTGCGAAAAATGTAGTGCCTACCAATCCCAAGCAGAAAACATTTCTCCAAATAGACTTAATAATCAATTTCATCCCAGTGGTATGAGGTATCCCATCTGGACTATTGAGAGTTCAGAAATCACAGCCATTAGCATGAAATAGGTGGAAGTAAAAACCAGTCCAAGCAGAGTTATGATTTATTCTTCCTGAAAGCTAGAAGATTTTTGTTCTTCATTTCTATACTTATATGAAATTTGACAGGTTTTCTTGCTAAATCAATGGGAATTGCAGTACCAAGGCAAAAGTGAAAAAGCTGGACTGAGAAGTAAATACTTTGTTCCCTCAGTTTTTGTGAAAGTCCAGTTATTGATTCTAAAAACAAAACAACAAAAAAGTATTTTTTCTTCTCCAAGTACTAGTTCTAACACATTTCCATGTTATTTCTATTTACACACTGATTTTCAGAGACCAGTCACCTAAGTTTTAATATAAATACTAAATGAACTTTTATTTCCCAAATACATAAACCTATATTTCTCTCATTTAGAATAAACTTTGCTGTTGTTCTTTTTAGAGAGCATCTACAAAACAGGTTTTGATTGCCTGAAGAGGAGCAGAAGAGAAAAGTAAAGAATGTTCTATCTCTCTGAAATAGAAAAAATATGAATAAAGGTAAAAGTTTTATAACAGTAGTAGACTTTTTACATAATATAAATGCCATCAAGGAGGACCTGGACAGACTTGAGAGGTGGGCCTGTGTAAACCTCATGGGGTTCAATAAGGCCAAGTGCAAGGTCCTGCTCCTGGCTTAGAGAGTCACAAACATGGATACAGGCTGAGTGATGATGCTGGAATTGACAGCAAACCTGAAGATAAGGACTTGGGGGTATTGATGTATTAAAAACTGAGTACGA
Source organism: Rhagologus leucostigma (assembly GCA_013397725.1). Taxonomy (NCBI): domain Eukaryota; kingdom Metazoa; phylum Chordata; class Aves; order Passeriformes; genus Rhagologus; species Rhagologus leucostigma. The sequence goes on along the minus strand of VZTD01001345.1, from coordinate 1,961,000 downwards.
GCAAGAAATGTGTGCTCACAGCCCAGAATGCAAATCATAGCCTGGGCTGCGTGAAAAGAAAAGTAGCCATCCGGTGAAGGGAGGGTATTCTCTCCTTCTACTCTGCTCTTGTGAGGATCCACATGGAGTACTGCATCCTGCTCTAGGGCCCTCAGGATAAGAAAGACAAGGACCTGCTCAACTGGGTCCAGAGGAGGATGAAAAAGGTGATCACAGGTTGGAGCATTTGCTCTGTGAAGACAGACTGAAGGATTAATGTTTGTTCAGCCTAGCGAGGAGACAGTGCTGAGGAGACCTCATCACAGCCTTCCGGTACATTAAGGGGGCCTATGGATAAGAGGAGGAGCGACTCTCTGTCATGGAGCATAGTGACAGAAGAAGGGGCAGTAGTTTCAAACTGAATGAGGGCATGTTTAGAACAGACAAAAGGAAGACATTATTTTACAATAAGGATGGTAGGACACTGGAACAGGTGAATACCCTATCACTGTGTTCAAAAGTGTTCAGGATCAGGATGCACTTGATTAACCTGAACTAGTGGAAGATTTCCCTGCCTGTGACAGGAGGGTTGAAACTAGATGATCTTTAAGGTCCCTTCCAACCCAAATCATTCTGAGATTTTTGTGATCTAGACATACTTCCACTGTAAAATGGCCCACTCCATGGAAGCAGATGGAGCATGGCAGTTTAGAATGTTTCTTACAGTCTCAAACAGGGATATCAGGCAGCACTGGCTAAGTTACAAGAAGTGAATTCTCAGCTGTCATTTTTCAGAAGCTCTGGAGCTGATGTCTCTAACTGGCCAGGTTTGGAAGCATGTCAGAACTTTAAATGAGTTTGAACCATTTCTGACATAAATACTACCAAGGATGCCATTACCCACAAATTTTTCAGGTAAAACAGAGTAATAATAATAGATATTGAGCTCTTGGAGAACCCAGTGAAATATCTCTATAATTTCAACATTGATCAATACTGATACCATCTGTCCTCGCAAAGGTAATGCTGCAAGTGGCAATCATGCCTCAAGATAAGATGATCTGTGCTATATTACACCTACCTTATCTTTTTTTCTTCTGTCATCTCTCCATCTATAAAAACAGTAATATACTTCCAAAATAGAATCAGAAATAGATGAAAATTCATTGCATCTGTACAAATTTACCATCACTTTGTTACAGTATTTACTGTAACAAACTGGAAATTTAGAATACTCAGGAAGAATAAAGAATATATCATAATACAGATGAAGATATATATTCTCTGTATTCTTTCAAAGCAGCAACTAACCTTTTAAAAGTCTGAATGTTTTATCATTTAGTTCCTCATAAAATAATACATAAGGAAAATGGGAGCATGGTTATTTTAGCACAATCATAAGAAAATAAGTATCTTTTTCTGATGTTTTAGTTTTGGCAGTTGGGGTTTTTTCACAAAATATTCAGCATTAAACTCCATAAAGTCACATTCCATGGTGTAATTCGGATCCTCATTTTTCTTGTTGGTAAATATTTTTTGTTTCTTTTTTATGTTTCCAGGATCTGAAAATTCTGAAACTTTCTTCCATGAAAGGCTACATTGTGAAGAGTTCAATAGCATTCATGTGCAAAACTGAAACTTGACACATATTGGAATAAGTGTTTTCTCAGTATGTAATTTCATAGAATGTATCATAACTGTTGCTATTCCAAAGTGACCATGTCCTGCTCTGTTAGCATCTAAAACTCCCTTTAAACCCAATAGGCAGGAATGTCCTTTGAGCATGTAGTCTCTATCATTTATCTTAGCTAAACATTTAGATAAAGATTTTAAGCAATTACAGTTCACTTCCTTCTGTAGTTTAAGACCCCTAGTGATTTCTTGGCAATTTTTGTGTGTGCTCTCTGAAGTTTTTTCCCCAGATCCTTCATTAGCTTCAGAAACCATAATGTGTGCTTTAGTTTAAATTGTATGGCATCTAATTTATTGTAGACACAGTGAATGGTACATAAATGGGTAGATTTTATAACCTTGAAATTAAAGTACATGTCATGCTGGGTTTTTCACTTGTCTTCTCTAACAGTTTCTATCATTTGTGTGCAATTTGGGGATTTTAGTATAGACATTCAAACAACTTCCTGATAAACTTTGTGTTGATAATGCCTACCCGATAGGGTCTAAATTTTATTAGTGTAATCTTTCTGCTGAGTTTAGGATTGACCCTAAATTTCATATCGTATTTATTTTGTATCCCTGTTGATTCTATAAATAGCATTAGAACCTCTGGAGCCATGCAAGATGTGAGTTTTAGTTTTGTTTAAAATATGACAAATTTTACTTCTCTAATAGTGTAGAGAAATAACATTAAGGACCAAATGCCTTTTCCTAAGAGTAGATGTGTATGTTTGTGTACAAAAGTACACAATGAGAAGAAACTCATTAACACTTTTAAACTTTGCGTAAAATTAAGACTATAAAGCAATTTAGGACATAATCTCTTCAACTTTCATGTTCTGCCCTAGTGTCTGTTTAAAAGAAATTCAGTCACATTGTGCTGCTGCTCACGCACCATTCAGGAGGCATATATTTTAAAAACACTTCCATGTCTTCTTGGTGATAAAAATAGTTTGTCTGATTCTTGCAAAAAGGAATTACCTACTGGATTGTATTAATTTATCTGCAGACATGTCAGAAACTGAATATTTATAATGGATTTCAATACAGTTCCCTGAGGAAAAACTGCCTGGCAAAGCATCATGCATCAGACTAAATATGCATGTAAGGTAGATTTTCTATTCCTTAAAAAGTCTACTCTGATACATAAAATTCCCTGGCTGTGGAGAATATGTCACAGGTTTATCGACAAGGGAGCTTGTTCCCTCATCTTTAGTCTTAGAATGCTCATTAGATAATTCTAAGATTTCTGTATTACTTTAATCCACCAGGCAGCTAACTAAGGTCATCAGCAAATCAGTTGAAATACACTGGGTTTAGCCTTGTGCACCTTTTGAGAAAAGTTCGGCCAAACTCTTTATTTTTCAGTATACTCAGGGACAGTCAGGCTCCCACAATGAGTTTTGGGGTTTTTTTCCCATTAAGTTCTGAAAGTGTTGTCCAACTGTTTGAATGAATCACCAAGAGGATGGTGATCAGATATATAATGCTTGTCTGTGTTTAATTTGAATAGGGAATAAACTGCAACTCAACTGAGATGTGTTTTGAAATAATTCCCTAAATATAAAACACTTCTGAAACCAGCCAGCAATTTTCTGTTTGGATTAAGGACAAAGGAAAAAGGCTGGAGGGTAAGCAGGGTGCTCTTGCCATGGTGGGGTCTCTGACTTAGGAAGACTAGGATGACCTAGCCACAACAGAGGAAGAATAGGGCAGACTTCACTGAAGCCTGTTAAGACCAATGAGCTGCTTTCCAGACTTCCTCCTTTGTCCTCACCCGTACTTTAAGCTATACCTCTCAGAAAGGGCATTTGTTCCTCTGGGAAAAGACTGTTTGGTCTTTAAGACGTCCACATCACTCTCTTGTTTTCTGGAGGCTACAGGAATGATGTAATTTACAGGTCAGTGGGTTTTAGGCAGACCTTTGGCCTTAAAAACCTTTAATCACAATGCTGCAGTATTTTGTGGCCAGTAAATATTTCCACATATCGCTCCTGTTTTCCTGGCACTAGAGAAGGAGGGTGCTAAAGGGGGCCATTATATGTCATCTTCTGTGCCTTGCTTATGAATGGGAATAACCTTCCTAAACCTGACTGTTAACAACTGGATAGCCCCAAAAGCACTCTGGCCACAAAGTGGCCAGTATTCATCCTAAGTATTCATTCAAAGTATTCATCCTAAGACTTGGTCCTAGGAGCTTCTGGTAGAACAAATATGCCATTTTGCTAATTAGCAAAATACGCAGTGATTAAATTTGTAGGTGTCTTTAACAATGAAAAAGTACAGTTTGGAGACTCATTGCATTCTTGGATGTATTAGGGGTTTTTTTGAGCTTGAAATTATTTTTGCTCAAGTGAATCTCAAGGCTACATGCACAGAATGAACTAAATTCACATTGAGACTAAGAGCAACAATAGAACTCCCACATGGATATCTAAATTATTGAACACAAAGAAGAATGTTTTGCAACTTTGATTAGGGAATTGTTAATCAGGCCCATAATAGAATGTAGGTCAAAAACCAATTTAAAGAGTCTGACTAGAATTTATGATTAGGCAACCATTAAAAACACTGAGTATTAGAAAAATTAAAAGATGGAATAGATCCATAAATATGAATTCTTTTTTTTGTGCTCTGGATACAATGTGACAGTTTGAGCATCAATAAAGCAGTTAAGTTAGCGATCAATTACTAACTTCAGGAACAGAGAAATTGTTTGGCTGATAAAAAGCGTATTCAGCCTTTGACAAATACTTGGCTGTCACTATCATTTATTTGAAATACCACTGTAGCAACCCTAGCTCTGGCTTTTATTTTTTATATCTTCCAAACAAATAAACTGTGTATGGTGTTTTTAGTCAGGCTTTGAAGTTCAATCTGTTCTGGCAAGGAAGTGGTACTTCACAAATAGTAAAAATACTGTTCCTGCTGTTACTTATGCTGTAGAACCATTCTCTTATTAGACAGTCTTGCAAAACAAATGAGAATTTGGATCTCTGGTAAAGTTTTGTAAAACTGAAACAGTGTGACAATAAAAGAACATAGCAATGACTCCAGCACTTCAAAGTGCTCAAAAATTCTAAAGGAAAAGTATGTATTTATCTGATTTTTTGATCAACAAAAGAAGTGATTGGCATATCTCTTCATCCCATCTTCACTTGTATCTCCAATAAATATAATTTCATTTTATTAGGACCTTGTTTCAAATAATTTTTTTCCCAGCCAAACCTGACTGTGTATACATAAAGCACTTAAAAGTCTGTCTTTAAAATTTAGCAAACGCTATCCATTTCACTTAAAAAAAAAAGGCCAAACAAACCAAAACCCTAATTTTTTTGTTTAGTCAAAGGTTTTTTTGGGAGAAAAGTCAAGGAGAAAAGTAGTGTTTGATATTAGGAGAAGGGTAATAAAGTGGGAACATTCTTTTAAATTATGAACTGAAATGAAATTTCAGATTAATCCAGATTAAGAAATCACAAATGGAAGTGAGACACTGAAGAGATTGTCATGCATGAACCATACTCAGTTTCACAAGACTACTGATAATGATATGCTCATGTGTGAAGAGAAACTTTCAGAGGAAACTAAGGGAATAAAGTGGGTGTTGGAAGAATTTCAAGGCACAATGTATGTCTCGTCTCTTTCAGTATAGTATTTTTATTCTTTCATAAAAATCCCATAAGGAAGGGTGACAGTGTTGTCCCCTGATAGATCTACTGTGGCAGGGAATGTATGAAACTGCAAGAAAGGTTGTGTGTTTTAAAGAAATAAATGTACTAATAGGAAAACAGATATTATGAAGGCAAAGGGAGAAGAAGTGCATGTCCATTTATCTTTTAAAAATAGTTTTGATGATAAGATAGAGTATTTCTGTTACTAATTTTTAATAGATACCTGTATACTTTTATTCTCAAAATAGAAACCTGAGATATTATGAATATACATGTTCTTCACTGACATAGTTTGGGGACCAAATCAAACCTTCTGGAGAAGGTAGCTTCAAATGAGCTTTTTAAGAAGAATTAATAGCAGTGGTTTTGGATATGGCCTTACAAACACCTACACAAAATCTGAAATCAGTGCAGCACAAGTGTTTTAATTTGTGTGATAAACAAGGAGACACAAGCATGATAAAAATTGTCTGCTTTATCAAGAATAGAGTAGACTGGAAGCTAAAGGAGGGGGTCAACTGCATGTGAGCATACTGCTGATAGATAAAGCATATGAGGTTTTTTTCTGGCCTTGAAGACAGAGGAAAAACATATTTGTTGTGTTCTACCTTCATAGCATCTAGCCCTGGACTGCCTCTGGCTCCGAAAATTACAATTATCTTTTGTGTGCACTGTTTTTGATAAGGTAATGTGAATACTCTCTTGTAGCTCACAACAATGAGATTTTTCACAACATGAAACTGAGGGCAGAGTAGGCATGTGAAGGAAGTTCTGAATGTGGCACGAGACATTGGAACAGCTGAAGTTGCAAAGACAGTTATAATAGTGTTGGAAGTGTTGCTATAATGGTGACAGAATGCCATTTTTGACCAAAACTGCCCACAGATGGTAATTTCCTCCAAATAGTTTCCCTTGAACTGTGTCTGAGCATTGCCCAGAAGCATGTTGAGCAGAAGGACCAGGACTAAGCCAGGAACTTTGGCAGAGTCCCTGCTTGATGTTCCTCCTTCCTCTTTTAGGTATGAGTACAGACATGACTAAAGGGGCTACGGCTAATCTCAAGGACCTGATCCTTCAGGCTCCTCTTTTGATTAATGAAAAAAGAGTTAATAACTTTTATGATAGTTTCTATTCTGAGTGTCTAGAATTGTCTGTCTTTCTTCATTGACTGTAAGGAATAGTATTTGCATATATTTTTCCACCTTTCTGAAGTGACCTCAAGACGTACATAAATTATAAATGTAAAAAGCATTATAATATTGACAAACTTGATTTAAATTTTTTATAAAGATCAGATGGGAATAAGTAGATTTTATAATATACCCTATTTTACCTTGAGGGAAGCAGGACCATATTTACATTTTTGGCTACTTCAACTGTTACAGCTAGCAGGCTAAATTTCAAGGAAGCTGTTGATTTTTATACCGTGTTTCAAACCCCTTATCTATATTGTCACTACAGCTATGATGCTAGAACAATTCCGACTAGGAGATGCCCAAGTTACTAGAAAAGGTCTTGAGTTTGGGCATGACAGTTCCAGTAATTTATGTAAATCAAAGTAAGGCATGTAGAAATAGAATATGCTCCACACAATTTAAAGATGAGAGATGTCTATGTGTATCTAAGAAGCTTCTGGTATTTGGTTTCTCTTTTATAAACATTAAATAATGCTAAATAAGCTTGAAAATAGCCAGTTTCCATTTTAGTTTTCCCCTGTGGTGACTATGAACTTGCCTTTTATATCCCTCCAGAGACACAGCTGGAAGCCATGTGGACACCCTATAATCTGTAAAATGGCACTCAAAACCTATTCTTAGGCAACTGAATTTACTATTGGATTATTTGATTTACAATTAGAATTTTATAAGATATGCCAAACAGACCACAGAAAGCACCAGCTCAGAAAATGAACTATACATCTCTATTGATCTTTTTTCACATACATGAGTTATCCAAGGGAAATGTTTTGGTTACAACCTCCTGGCCATATATGTAAATTTCTAAATGAGATTTTGGCTGCCTTTGCCCTTATAATAAAATAAGAGTTGTCGAGTCACACAGAACTCTGTTGTTTTTCATTTTAATACATTAACACAGAATCACATAATTATTAGGATTGGAAGGGACCTCTGGAGATCATCCAGTCCAACACCTCTGCCAAGGCAGGGTCACCTAGAGCAGGAGACACAGGAATGCATCCAGGTGGGTTTTGAACATCTCCAGAGAGGGAGACTCAGTGACCCACAGAGGCTTGGCAGCCCGTTCCAGTGCTCTGCCACCCTCAGTGTAAAGAAATTTTTCCTCATTTGAGGTGAAACTTCTTGTGTTTTAGTTTATGGCCATTGCTCCTCATCTTGTCGCTGGGCACCACTGAAGAGAGTCTGGCTTCATCCTTCTGGCACGCACCTTTGCGATATTTATGTGCATTGATGAGATCCCCTCTCAGTTTTTCTTCTCTAGACTAAACAGGCCCGGCTCCCGCAGTCTCTCCTCATAAGAGATGCTCCAGACCTCTCATCATCTTTGTGGTCTCCAACGGACCCTCTCTAGTACCTCCTTGTCTTTCTTGTACTGAGGAGCTCAGAACTGGACACAGCACTCCAGATGTGGCCTCACTAGGGCTGAGTAGATGGGGAGGATCATCCCCCTGGACCTGCTGGCCACACTCTTGCCAATTCACCCCAGGATACCACTGGAGTTCCTGGCCACAAGTTCCTGGCCACACTGCCAACTAATTGCCAACTTGTCATCCACCAAGACTCCCAGGTCCTTCTCTGCAGAGTTGCTCTCTGGCAGGTCAGACCCCAACCTGTACTAGCACTTGGGGTTATTCCTCCGCAGGCAGGACCCTACACTTGCCCAGTATTTATCCCTGGGGAACGCAAATGACTACAAGCCTTCAACGGGATCCTACTCCACTGATCACAACCCTCTGAGCTCTGACATTCAGCCAGTTCTCGGTCCACCTCACTGTCCATCCATCTAACCCACATTTCCTGAGCTTACCTATGAGGATGTCGTGGCAGTGTCAAAAGCCTTGCTGAAGTCAAGGCAGACAACATCCACTGCTCTGTCCTCATTGAGCCATCCTGCTATGTCACCATAAAAGGATATCAGATTGGTCAGCGTGATTTGCCCTTGGTGAATCCATGCTGGCTACTTCTGGTGACCTTCTTTTCTTCTACATGCTTGGTGATGACCTCCAGAATGATCTGTTCCATCACCTTTTCAGGGATGGAGGTGACACTGACTGGTCAGTAGTTTCCTGTGTCCTCCTTCTTGCCCTTTTTGAAGATGAGAGTACCATCGGCCTTCCTTCATTCATCGGGAACTTCTCCCATTCTCCATGATTTTTCAAAGATGATGGAGAGCTGCAGAGAAACAACATCTGCCAGCTCCTTCAGCACCTGTGGGTACACTCCACCATGGCCCATGGATTTAAGGATGTTTAGTCTGCTTAGCTGCCCTGTAACCCAATCCCCTATGACCAAGGGGAAATCTTCCTTTCTCCAGCCTTCTTCTCTTACCTCTGAGATCTGGGACTCCTGAGGGCTGAGCTCAGCAGTAAAGACTGAGGCAAAGAAGGTACTCAGTAATTCTGCCTTCTTGTATCCTCTGTTACCGGGACAACCACATGATTCAGCACTGGCCCCACATTTTCCCTAATCTTCCTTTTACTGCTGATGTACTTGTAGAAGCCCTTCTTGTTGTCCTTGATGTCCCTTGCCAGACTCGGTACTTGTAGGGTCTTGGCCTTCCTCATCATATCCCTGCAGTACTGCATATACTCTGACAGTGTTCCTATAGTCCTCCCACATGGTCTCTCCCTTTTCCCACATCCCATGAATTTCTTTCTTCTGTTTGAGATTTACTAGAAGCTCCCTATTCATCCATGCAGGTCTCCTGCCCCCTTGGCTTGATTTCTTGATCATTGGGATACATTGGTCTTGAGCTGGGAGGAAATGGTGCCTAAATAATGACCAGCTCTCTTGGATCCCTTTCTCTTCTAGAGCCCTAACACATGAGATTCCTCTAGGCAGGTCTTTAAAGAGGCCAGTCAGCTCTCTGTAAATTTAGGTTTCTAGTCCTGCTTACTGCTTTGCTTCCTCCAAGCAGGATCCTGAGTTCCACCATCTCATGGTCACTATAGCCAAGACTGCTCCAACCTTCACATTTTCAACCAGTCCCTCCTGGCTTGTTAGTATAAGATCCAGCAACACACCTGTTCTCATTGGCTCCTTCACCACTTTCACCAAAAAGTTACCTTCAACTATCTGCAGGAATTTCCTGTGTGTCAAGCCTTGTTGTCCTTCCAACAAATATGAGAGTGGTTGAAGTCCCCCAGGAGAACCGGGGCCCATGACCATGAACGTATTTCCAGCTGTCCACAGAAAGCCTCATCAACCTCCTCCTCCTGATCCAGTGGACTGTAGTGAACACCCACAACAGTGTCACCCACATTAGCATGTCCCTTAATTATTACCCATAAGCTCTTATCTCCTTAGTCTGTGCCTGGGTAGAGCTTGATACATTCCAGCTGCTCTCTCACATAAAGAGCAACTCCACCACCTCGGCTCTCTAACTTGTCCTTTTTAGAAAGTACACGGCCATCCATGACAGCATTCCAGTCATGCGAGCTATCCCACCACATCTCTGTAACTGCAATGAGATTATGGCTCTGTGACCTCACATAGATTTCTAGTTCTTCTTGTTTATTCCCTATGCATCATGTGTTTGTGTACAGGCATATCAGAGTGGTAATGAAGCATGAAGGTTCCCTAGAAGGGGTGTAAGAGGAACACCAAGAATGTTTTTGCTCCCTGAATTCTTTACCGTACCATTCTTCTGTGCCTTAATTTGCTTAGTTTATTCTTAGTACTATTACCTCCTTCAGCTTTCTTGACAACTGCATTTTTGTTGTTCAATAGCTGTTTGAGTATGTATCATTACCTGTAAGAATCCACAAATTACCTTTCTGTTTTTGCTAACTGTATTTTAGAAGTCAGCTTGAAGTTTTGTTACAAAAGTCCTGGAATATATGTGTAGCTCTTTCAGAAATAATTATACTCCCTTTTGTAGGTACTACTCCCTTTTTAGACAGCACGGTCTGAATAGATAAATTGGTAGTGTGACCTCTAACTGTCACAGTGTGGATAGGCTAAAGAGAAGGTTGCAGAAAATAGATCACCTGATTCAGTGGGACTGAATTTTTTAATTCTCAGCAAAGATACATGTAGGTCTGCTGATTCACTGAATTATTACTCAGAAAAAATACAAAGCCAAGGCACAAGCAATTCAACTTCATGTTTCTTCAGTGAAGAAAGCAATGAGAAAATTTCTGTTTCCATACCACACACTTATTCTTATAAAAATCCCCTTTCAATTAAAACTTAACCTTGACAAATCAATAAGTATAATTTATTTTATATTAAAAATATAGGATATAATATCTACAACATTTCTGTTGCAATAAATTAAATGCAGAAAATTTGGATTTAAGATTTGATTATCAATAGCTATTTATGATTTAATTTTCAGAGACTGATGTTGCTATAGAGACACAACCACTCTTTTAAAGCAATTTAATTTGCAGATCATATTCATATCTCTTCTGAAGTCTGTCTGTATCAAGACTGCATGTTCAGTCAGCTCCATCAGATGGGGCACATTGAATCTGCCTTATCCTGCTCACTTCCTCACCTACAAACAGAGGAAGGAGAGGGACTTTTTGACTTCTTAGGCCAATATGCAGGGTGGTGTCTAGATCTGTTAATGTAGAAATGACGGAACTAAGCCAGAAAGTTTCTCTGGTGCCTATAAGCGAGTCCAGAGAAACGCTGCCTATTACTCTTCCCTCATGTGCATGCTTAGAAAAATTAATATTTTTGGATGTAACATATGCACATGAACAAACACAAAAGGTCAAGTATGCATCTGGCAAATGGAAATAATGTAAATTTAGCAGCTTGGATCCATCTAAATAATATGTAACTTGGGGATACTTTGTTAAAAAAATATCCTTTCTCCTCAGTGTTATGGAAACTCCCAAGTCACAGTACAGTACTATTCTACGGACTCTTAAGCTTTGCATTTTCTGAGTTAGAAAAGCAGATAGACACCTCTAAGGCCTGAAATAATTAAAGAGGTATTAAATCAAAATTTCTTAGCAATGAAGCATAGGTAAGAACAAAGGCTACCTATCTGCTTGAATGCAGTTATTCATACCTATCCTATTTGCCTTACTATACTTGAAAGCAACATGCTGTAAAAATAATGATTCTGATTCTGGTTGATGTATGGTATCCTCTGTGTGTGTTTTAATAATATATGTGCTGTAGTAAGCTATAGTGCTACAAACACGCTATGAACAGTTATGATCCTTGTCCTTGTCTGAAGGTGGTAAGATCTGACACAAATTCCATCTGTAAGCGGCCCATGTGGAACCAGGATTTTAAACATTTAAGCAGGAGTAAGAATTGCTTCTTATTTTTAGCATTGCAGAGTTAATGCTAATATACAATTTGCTCTTCCATGACTACACTCATATCTTCATCAGTATTGAGTCACTCCCTTTCTGTGTTCTTTTCTTCTGGAATTGAAGGGCACATCCTTGCAGCATTGTTATGCTACCCCCACCTGTACATACACATATTTATACTTTTTTCCCCCATGCAAATTTAAATAGCTGTACATAACCTCATGCACACCAACATGTGCCTATGAGCCATGGTGCATGCATTTACAAGGCAGAAGTGGAAAAGCTATTAAGAATCCACATAGCCTTAGAAAAACTTTTGTGTTAGACCAGAGATTATCGCTGTGTGGGTGTTCGGTGGGGAAGATGCTGCGTTATTCCTGAAGCATTCTCTATCAAGGAATCGCTCCGGCGGTGCTACGTGGCACACTCACAAGCCAGCTCTCTCACCCGTGCGGTGGAAGCACGCAGCACACGCTCACACTGAGCTGGCTAGCTCAGGCGGCACTAGAGGCAAAGAGTCAGGAGGTGGCTCTCCGTACAGAATTCCGAGGGGTTTATTGCTAAACCTCAACGAAGGAGTCCAGGGACAAAGAGGCCGGCCTGCCAGCCATGACAGACTTATAAAGGGGTACAGAAGGGATGCGGAGTAATACAACAACAACCAATGGGGAGAAGGAGGGGATGGAGTGGGGGCTGGATTACAACCCTTTAAGGGATACAAGGTGTGTATGGCAGCTGGCCAATCAGACAGACCAAATCTACACAGAATCATGAAGCCTGGTGGGAGAAGCTTTTCTCCTCCTGAGTTCAGGGGTGATCGTAGACTTTGGAGTTGTCTACGGCCTCTCCTGTACCTGGGCTCTTTGGCCCCTCAACCATCACAGCTGTTGGTCCAGCCACTGCAACAAGAGATTAAAAAAAAGTGTAAGCTGTTTTGTAGATTAATTTTTCACATCATCCCACAGATTCCTTAACTAATCATTTTTACTTTTCAATATATATTAAAAATCTGATGATTATTTTAAAAATATTATAGTAATGGTTAGGATGAATAGCTTGAAGCTCTCAGTTTTTTAAGTGCTGAAGATGTGATAATTTTATTCTTGTATTCGGATTCTTGTTTTGTTCGGTCTTGTTTTTTTTTTCAAGAAAGCTGCCACCATTTGCATATAGTAACCATAGAATTCTATTTCTGTATCCTGTACATTGTTTAAACTCATTCATTTTTTTAGAGTCTGTGGTCTAGGTCTCTAGCTATAGAGCCAGCAGAGTGTGTCTCTGTCATAAAACCAGCTTTGGGCAGATATTTTGGGTACTATGGGGTTACCTGCCTATGTTTAGATGCATGAATCCCACCTGTGTCATCAAAACTCTTGCCCTGTTTAGCCAGAAACTAAAAAAGCCTATGTCCAAAGAATCTCATAGGAGTCAGCTATAGAGTCTACCAATTTCCTAATTTGAAAAAAAAAGCAGTTTTTCTTCAAAAGGAATTGATCTTATGACCCTGAGCTTGTAGGCATATTTTATTTACTTTTAAGTGTTCTTCAATGAAATATCTTATTGACTTGAAAGGTTTTGTCAGGCAAATTAGTCTTTCTCTATTTCTAAAAGATTATCTTATAAGGTTTTGTTGCTTTCATGGAAAACAAAAAGGAGAAATATTTCATCTCAAGAGATTTTCATGCATATTAGACTGACACTAACTCACCTTTGCTTTAAATGCTAGATCAAGGCTGTTCAGTGTCCAACCCTCATATAGCCACATCTCATCTGACTGTGCTTTCGAGAAACCCACTGATAGCAGGATGAGAATCCCACATTGATGTGCTTCAGAAGCTGAGTAGGGATAGCATATTGTTGAGAAAAATGATATATTGTTCAGTGCAGAAGAGTTCACAAAGTCTGCTGATGCACAACCCCTGCAGAGGCAGCACTCTGACAGCTAAATGCCTTCCTGAAAGAGCACTCCTGGACATCCAGCTTTCAGCCATTCCTTCCTCTCACTGCAAATTTAAGTCTGAACAAATGTATTTTAAGATATCATGATCATATTTTTTTAAGCAAGAAACATATTTGATTTTCAGTGGAAGGAAATCTTTTGTTATTTTGTCTGGTATGACAGAAGACTGGTCCACTTACTTGCTTAAAAATCACAGAAACAGAATCACAGAATGGTTGAGGTTGGAAGGGACCTCTGGAGATCTTCTGGACCAATCCTCCTGCTCAAGCAGGGCCATCTAGAGATGCTTGCCCAGGACCCTGTACAGACAGATTTTGAATACCTCCACAACCTCTCTGGGAAGCCTATGCCAGTTCTCAGTCACCCTCACAACCAAAAAGCATTTTCTGATGTTCAGAGGGAACCTCCTGTCTTTCCATTTGGGCCCATTGCCTCTGGTACTGTCACTTGCACCACTGAAAACATTAATCAGATCCACCCACAGGCCTTCTGTTCTCTAGTCTATACAGTTTCAGCTCTCTCAGCCTTTTTTCATAGAAAAATACTCCAGCATCTTTGTCATCATCTTCATGGCCCTTTGCTGGACTGCTTTTGTTTTTTCCATGTCTCTACTGTACTGGGAACCCCAGAACTGGACACAGGACTTCAGGTGTGGCTGCACAGTGCTGAGTATAAGGGCAGGATCCCCTCCCTTAACCTGCTGGCATCATTCATCCTAAGGCAGCTCAGGATACTGTTGGCCTTCCTTGTCACAAGGACACATTTCCTGGCTCATGTTTAGCCTAATGTGCAGAAGAACACCTAGGTCCTTTTCTGCCAAGCTGCTTTCTGGCTGTTCCAGCATGTACCAGTGCCTGGAGTTGTTCCTCCCCAGGTGCAGGACTTTGTGCTTCCCCTTGTTGAACACTATGAGGTTTCTGTTGGCCCATTTCTCCATCCTGTCCCTCTGGCTGGCAGCATGTCTCTCTGACATATTAGCTCCATCTCCCAGTCTGGTGTCATTAGCAAATTTGCTGAGGGTACACTCTTACCCATCTTCTGGATCACTAAAGATGTCAAACAGGACCTTACCCAGTATTGTCCCCTGGTGAACACCACTATACCTGGTGTCCAACTGGACTGTGCACTGCCAATCACCTGTTTGGACACAGCCACAAGGTCGGTTTTCAGTCCATCTCACACTCTGCTTGTCCAGCCAGTACACGAACAGCCTCTTTATGAGCATCTCATGGTAGACAGTGTCAAAGATCTAACTGAAGTCCAAGTAGTATCCACCACTCTCCCCTCTACCAGGTCGATCACTTCATCATACAAGTTTATTAAGCTGGTCAGGTACGACTTCAACTTGTTCAATCCATGCTGACTACTCCTGATTATTTTCCTTTTGCTAATGTGCCTGGAAATTGTTTCCAGCATTAGCTACTCCATCATCTTCTCTGGGAACAAGGTGAGCCTTACCAGTCTGAGTTCCTTGAGTCCTCCTTCTGCCCTTCTTGAAGGCAGGGGGTGACATTTACTTTCCTCCAGTCTTTGGGCAAAATATATTGTTGGATCTGGACCTAAATAAATATGCTCTGTATGGTCTTAAAAGAATAGACTATCATTCTGAGTTTCCAAATTACTATCTGCAGGCGGTTCTGTGTGTCACTCAATACATTATAAGAATCTTGAAATAAATACATTTAGAGAGTGCTGTAGTGTCTTTTTACCTATGAAAACTACACTTTATTTATTTATTTTTGTAATAAAAGCTGTATAAAGAACAAAGCTAATTGTATTGGTTTGAAAACAAACTAGTGGGACATCACAAGTCAGGATTAAAATTAATAGGAAAAAAAAAATTAGAAATAAGTGAAATAATATAAGGAAAAGCACTGACAAAGTCAGATACAACCTGACACCCTGTTAGGGTGGTGGTAGCAGTCCAAATGAAGTAGTTCAGTTCAAGCGGTGATCTTGTGAAGGTCTGGTCTCCAGCTGAAGGTCCAGTGGTAGCTCTTGCCCTCTGGTAACCCAGTAGACAGGGCTAAGTTAAGCAGTTCTAAGGGCAGGTTATATCCAGGTGGGAATGCTTGGCCCCTCCCTCCTGGGTGGAGCATCTCACAATAGGATGAGATAAGTCCATGAGTCATGTGGTGGTTTCTTGATGGCCCATGTCTGTTATCAGGGGTGGGTCATTAGCAGGCGATAACAGCTAATGGCCCACAGCTGGTGATAATAGAATACTTAAATACATCTATATTGTAACCTAGGACACTAATACATAGTCCTTGCACAGTACAAGCCAAGACTTATTCTTGCAAATGTCTACGTATGTGTTTAGTAATATTGCATGAGAATAAATATTAATCGAGTACTCAGGATTAATTTTAAGGGTAAATTAAAGGTTTTCTTTCTGAACAAGTAGGTTCTGAAACAGCCTTCTCATCAAATTAGCAGAAACAACAAAGGCGGTTGGTTTAAAAAGAGTCTAAATTTTTTCAGATTTTTTTGGATTTTTTTGGATTTTTTCGGATTGACTAATGCAATTGCAGGCATATAAAGTATAGAACTCAACTACTCAGGACGTGTCCTTTGCTCTTATTTACTAGACTTGTGCACATATATGGTAAATAGATTTATCTTTGTTTGTCAGTGTTTGTGGGATCAGAGATTTAATACTTGTAGGATAGTTTATTTTTGGGAAGCCTGCTCTCTTAACTTAAAAACTAAATTTAAAAATTTGTCCTTCCTTATGTATGTCGAGATTCTATCTCATTACATCTTGTAAAACACTTTTCAGACTACTTCCAAAAAGAAAGTATATAAAAGGTTAACAGAATACTTATTTTTAGCTTCACTTTCCTATGAAAAAATGGCAATTTGACTGTATTCATTGTGATTTGAAACCAGATAAATAGTGAATAGTTCAAGTGATAATTACTTTATTTCAATATTTACAGAAAACTGGCACTTCATCATCATCAAAGCACATTGAGAATTGTCTTATTATCTACACAAGTGCCTGGTTTCTATAAATATTGAAATTTGGCAATTATCTCTAGCACTATTTCTTCCTTATCTACTTTTCAGAATTGAGCAAATAGAAATATCATTTAGTTATTAACATTTTCCAAATATGTATCTGGTTTCTTTTTAATGAGAGTGCATATGTAAAGAAAGCAAATTGCAAAATAAGGTCAATGAAATGGAATGAAGTATCTTTGTATTAGAGGCATCCAAAAGAATGAGTTAAGATCTTGTTATTCAAATAGCTAGATTTAGCCTGAGTCCATTTCTAAAAGGCAAGACCTGTTCACTTAAAGCCCTAACTGACGAAAAGGAGCCATTGACATATATGCATCATGAAATTAACCCCTTTTTTTTTTCTCCCTAGCACATACTGATCCAGGTTGTGCAGAGCCATTCAGCATGCTTTGCTGAATCAAGCAAAAAGATGACATTTCCCCAGGTTGTTATCCCTTGTAAGTCCCTTTGGGACATGGCAGACAGGACCAGACTGAACCTGTCTGTATGCTGCAATTGTGTTTTTCCCCTGTGTTAGTTTATGATCACACTGATCTGTACCAGATTATCAAGAAGAATTAATCTGTAATAGAAATGTACAGAAATCTGTTAAACTCTCATCCTTCATAACAAAAACTCAAGTAATGGAATGTTGTGAAAGAATCCTTGTATGATGTTCAGGGAACCATCCCTACCCTAAAAATGGGGCACAGGTTACTCCACATCAGTATTAGGTGCAGTTTGTTGCAGATCTTTTCAGTGTCCTAACTGCAAAATCTCTTTTTTTTTTGTCAATGTATTTGGGCATGCTCGGGAGTCTAGCTCTAGTCTGGAGGGATCTTTAGACACGTCTGTACTGTGTACAAATCAGGGCCTGTGAACAGGCTCAAACACTGTCCAGTGATTGTCCATATAATTTAATTATTTGCCTGCTTCTTATCAGGTTTGGCTCAGGTTTGCACACTCCAACACATGCTAGGGCAAATATGTAGACAATACTCCTGAGAGTAATTTAGATGATTTTTTTATTTACCGCTTTATGTACTTATTCTCCCTATCCATTTTTGTTCGTCTTAAACTAGATGCACTAGTTTATGCATTAGATTGGATGGGACCCACATTATCTAGCCTGAGATGTCAAGTGACTTTATTATCTTAGCATAACTGACCTGTAACCAGAAGTTCTTTACTCAAAGAAAATAGGTGGAATCAAAACAATTAATTCATATGCAGATGTCAATGACATATAATATGTATTTTCAGGGTGGATAAGATTAATCCCACCCTTCCCTGTTTTCTTAGCTTCTTCTTTTACACTTTTAGTCTCATTATGATACCTTCAAAAAATTCTTGATCATCTGCATTATAGAGGAGTTCAGTTAATCTGTACTTGTCAAATGCTTCCTCCCCTAAAAAAGAATCACTTGAAATAAAGGAAGTATCTGATCTTTTTTACCACATTTCACCACACAGATATAAAAAAGCTTTAATGTTGTCACAGCAGTGCTGATGCTATGGCAGTTCAGCATGAAATTATGCCATAATTAAGACCACACAAAATAATACTAATTCCCCTTCTTCTTTAAGATTCAAGTACCTACAGGCCTAGATAAGACAAATGTACATTTTTGGCATTTATTGTATCTTTCCATTGGAAAGAGCAATGTAGGTAAAAACCCCATTATTCACAACTTAGCGATACATAGCCAGTCCAACCTGTCTAAAGAGATAAAAAATTATGGAATTATTTTCCCAAATTGGCATCATAGTGAAAATAAATTCTAAGTCCTTATGCAAATATTGTACTGGTGAAACTGGTAACAGAATTATTTGGGTGTCCCTTTGCTGTCATTTAATTTTAAGTCTTCTAGTGAGGGAAGGCTGAGAGCAAAGTTACTTCCCTGATTATTCAATATATTACAGAAGATAAATACTAATGTCAGTCCCTGTACACTTTTCAGCAACAGGAAAGCTATGAAATCCCTGCATTTTCTTCAGTGGCCTTTGAGGCAGGAAGAATGAAATCAGGAAGACATCATTTTGACTTAATATATGATGAGCAAAATCAGAGGTGCAATTTGTAAAAGTAATCTAGAAGTGCAGAACACAAAGGGTGCTCTTCTTATGAGCAATTCCTGCTATTAAAAATTACTTAAATACATAAAACCAGTAATATGTCAGGTCTAGGTTAGTTTAACAAGGAATAGGGCTGAAAATATTAGCACTATGAAAAAAATACATGTTACATTTTTGCAATACCCCTTTTTTAATAAATAAATCTGTGACTTTTATTCTACAAAACAGCAACACCTTTCTCAATTTGTATGTGAAGTAATGAAGCCTTCCTTTCCTTCTTTGCCTTGTTGTGCCTTTTATCCCGCAGTACCAGAGACACACATAAAATAGGCTCTAGACAGGAAGTAGAAGATGGAAAATAACATGAAAATCCAACTCAGTAATGTCGTGATCCAGGGGGTGTTCTCGTGGGGTGCTACGACTTCCGGATCCGACTTTAACAGAAAGTCGCTCGTCAGTCACTGCATTCACACACACACACACACGCTCCGGATAGCTTCTTCGACAAGCCAATGGTAAAGAGGCAGGAAGGGTCTTTGTGCGGAATTCCACGGCACAGGTTTATTCGAGCCCCATCCGTGAAGGGACCAAGCACCAAAGACCATGGGGGATGGAAATTTTCAGCCTATATCCAGGGGTGGGGAAAGAGGCAGGGGTAGTACACAGGCAGGATTAGGGTACACGAGCCAATGGGAAAATCTGGGTGAGTGGCAGGGAACAAGGTCCAATGGGAGAGTGGGGAAGGGAGAACTTTCCAAAGGAGCAGACAAGGTACAAGGGGGCGGAGAGGCCAACTGGGCAAGCAGAACTGGGATACATTTCCATAACAGAACAAGGCATCCTGGGGGAGGCTTTTTTAGTCACTTTAACCTGGGGAGCTCTCTCGGGGTCTGTCCCTTTCACTGGCTCCTGCACAGTAACACTATGTCTTGCATAGAACAAACACAGTAGCATAGAGTATAGTGTTTGCCCCTCCCTGTACTCCTACAAGTTCCTTGCTCTCAATTCTGACCTGCTCTTGTCAACCAGTGGCAAAAGCTGCACTGTCAGACAAGCATCTCCGCAGAGCTTTGTGAGGCCTCACAAACAGCACTTCAACACTTCAAGGGCTTGGGCAGAACAAAGATCTATCTATCTCCCACGGCAGGCAATCCTATCACAGAAATATAGTCCTGAATAATTTTCACAGCATCCTGTTCCTGAAATTCTGCATCCGCCTTAATCCACAAAAGACTTCTCTAGTCCTACTAATATACAATATCTATAGTAAAGTGTAAAAGCCATAAATTATAATGTGCCGTAAAAAGAGACAGGAACTTGTGGGTATATTCAGCAAAGTCACCTAATATAAAGTGACATATTCCAGATTTCTATATCATTTTCCAAGGTTCTCAAGGCAGCTTTATAAATGTTTTGGGTTTATTACTTTGGCAAGTGAAGACTGTATGTTTGAATAAAGAACATTGCAAACATTATGTGTTTTTATACAGAATCAGAAGGAAGTATGCCAGAGCATCTTGACATCAGAATCTCAAAATTTAACAACATTATATATACCCTTCAGAAATGGAAAATTGGACTCATACCATGAAAATGATGACGGAAAAATTATTAGTTTCCGAAGTACAACTGCACTATCTTCCTTGTTACAAATAATTTAAAAATGTGTTCTAAGTTGCATATATAAGATTTCTAAAATAAGCGGTATTAATTTCAAACAATTTTGCCATTTTAAAATGTTATACAAGAAACAGTACTGATTTAACTGCAAAAGATAAAAGGCTTAAATAAGAAATAGATATCTCAAAGTGTATTAAAGGATTGTCTGTCAATGACTTTGGTAAAGTTACTACATTTATAAGCATGCATAACTTACAACAGGTTTAGAGAAAGGAGTAATTTTAACATATTAACTGCTGCTAATGCATTCTCTTTATTTAAAAGACACATATTTCATTATAAATGGCTTACTGAATTATGAGATGGCTTTTATATCTCTTTATTTCATTTTGAATGTGTTAAGGTTTATTCTAACCTGCCAGCAGCTACCACAACTATCCTTACTTCACTTTCAGAAAATGCTATTTTCATTACACATTGCTTCTAAGTATATTTAAAGTATTTACAATGAATTTTGAAATAGGAAAATATGTTTTATGTTATCACAGTGGGATTTTGTGTCAACCGTAAGTGCACTGTAGATGTTTAGAATTATAGTTTTTATGGGTTTGTTTATTTTTATAGCCTTTTGCAAATTTTTACATGTTACTAATACTGTAACTGATGTGTGAAGGACTGGCTGAAGGGCAGAGTCCAAAGGGTTGTAGTGAATGGGGCTACATCTGGCTGGTGACCAGTTGCCAGTGGCATTCCTCAGAGCTCAGTCCTGGGGCCAGTCCTCTTCAATCAACAATCTGGATGCAGGACCTGAACATGCCATTAGCAAGTTTGCTGACAATACTAAACAGGAAGGTGCTGTTGACAGTCTTGAGGGACAAAAGGTCTTGCAGAGTGATCTGGATACATTGGAGCACTGGGCTATGATTAATGGGATGAAATTGAACAAGTCCATGTGCTGGATTCTGTACCTAGGACAGAGTAATGCTGGGAACAAGTATAAATTGGGAGAACAGAGGCTGGAGAGCAGCCCTGCAGAAAGGGGTCTGGGGCTGCTGGTTGGCAGCAGGATCAGTGTGAGTCAGCCGTGTGTCCTGGCAGCCAGGAAGGCAAATCCCATCTTGGTGTGCACAAAACACAGCATCACCAGCCTGTCAAAAGAGGGGATTATCCCTCTGTATTCAGCGCTGGTGCGGCCTCACCTCGAGTGCTCTGTGCAGTGCTGGGCCCCACAATATAAGATGTATGTTAAAGTCCTTGAATGCATTGAGAGGAGGGCAACAGTTCAAGTCATGTCCTGTGAGGAGTGGCTGAGGACTTCGGGATTGTCTAGTTTGGAGAAAAGGAGGCTGAGGGGCCACCTCTTTGCTCTCTACAGCTTCCTGGGGAGGGGCAGTGGAGAGGGAAGAGCTGATCTCTCCTCTCTGGGATGTGGTGATAGGATGTGTGGGAATGGTCAAACCCTGGAACAGGCATCCTAGGAAAGTGGGCAATGCTCCAGTGTTTAAGAGGCATTTGGCCAGTGCCCTTAGTAGCATTCTTTAATTTGGTCAGCCCTGAATTGGTCAGGTAGTTGAACTAAGGGGTTTTTGTAGGTCCCTTTCCAATTGGAACTATTGCATTTATTCTGTTATACGCTATGCTATGCTATTCTAAATGAATGAAAATATAGTTCATACTGCTGATGAAGTGTAGAAACTGACCACATCATCCTCAGGGAAACACACAGGATGTGTTTAAGCTGCTTAAACATTTGAGATGCTTTCACACATGCTGTTAAGCCTCCAGATGTGAGCCCAGAAGAATACAGTTCTGTTGTAGGTCTAGCATAATATCTGTTCATATCTGAGAAAATGCTTCTGGGTACTTCAAATGGCATGATATACTTTGGCTTATGTATCTGAATATCCCACTCATTAAATCATTCCCTTACTCCTCCTGGAGGGATTCCTTGAGTCTCTGTTGACTGCAGTGGTAATTTAGATGCATATAGTTCACATGTAAACATCTGCACTCTTAGTAGGGCAGGTTGAACCTCATACCCACTGCTTACCACTGAGTCGTTTTTCTATCATTGTACTCTTTCATGTCAACTAGAGTTGAAGTCAAAAGATGTTTGATTTCTTTGTCCCCTGAATATGAGGTTATCATTAATTCCTCGAATGCCTACAATACAATGTATTTGACTGAAAATTTGGCTGGGTAAGAGTGATTACCTACATTAGACTACAAAACTTTATCCCTAAAGCAATCCTATAGGTATAAAGTGATTTGAGGAAAACTCTAGATGAAACAATTCACTCAAGACTATTCAAAAGGGAGAGAAAAATTAGTTTTATTCTTTCGTTTTCAACAAATACCTCCGTTGTTTTCATTCTTTGTTCACAGCTGTGTTGCTAGGTTTTGTAGATTTTAGCATCACAGTGGCAATTGATACTAGGACATCAAAAAAGATTAACCAAAGATTAAGTTGGCACAAGAGCTTTTTTCCGACATGTACTAAAAGTAAATGTCCAGAGGAAAAACTCAACAGCATATGGTAATACTTCTTCAAGCCTACAAGACTTCCTGAGGCAGAAAAGGTTTGTATGGATTTTTCTGACATGAATTTGTCTAGTCTTCCTACAAGCCCATTTACATTTTTATCATCCACAATACTCTGTGTCAAGGTGATGCACACTCTATCTGTAACCGTGTTTTGAACCTGACAGCTGACAGCTTCATTTGATGCCTACTAGTGCCTTTGCTGTCAAGGGGCAGAGAACAGTAGATCAGTCCTCTACATGCTCTATCATTTCCCCCTCAGTTATTTCTTCTTCAAGCAGAAGAGTCCCTGACTACTTATTTATTCCTTGTAAAGACACTGTTTCATGCTTCTCATATTCTCTGTTGTCCTTCTCTTAACCTTATCCAATTCCTCTCTATCATTTTGTTTTCTGGGTACTTCAGTACAGACAGTAAGCAAAATACTTCATACAGCTTTATAATAACATTCTCCATTTTATTCTGTGTTTCATTTCTAAAAACTCAGTAGTTATTGTTACTGAGATTCACCTAATATCTTAATGATTTTCTCTGGTATAACTTCAAGATAATTTCTTCGATTGATAGAAATGGACTCAAAATCGAAAAGGAAAGGTGATTCTTTGCCATGAACATGACTTTATATTAACTTACACTGCCTGCATTTTGCTAGCTATTTTCTTCCCTAATCCCCTAAGATTCTTTGGTGGATTCTTCATAGTTGACCCTGGTCTTTGCCATTTCCAATGGCTTAGTAACATCAGCAATATTTTCACTTCACTTTTCACCTATTTTCTAGGTCATTTATGAATATCTTGAATGATATGTGGGCCAACAAAAGTCTTATGAAATATCATTGATGTCCTCCACCCACAATGAAAACTGGCCACTTACTGCCATTTTCTCATTCGCTTTTAGAACCATCTTCAAATATTTACAAAGACGTGTTACTCTGTAGTTTACCTAATAAATTTTTGTGATATACATAGTGAGCCAGATCTCCTTCAGCACTTGCTTGTTGTAACTCCAGAAAATTAGTTGTGACAACATAGGGGTAAAATTCTGTGTTTCCCCTCCAAGAAGTGAGACTAGGTGATAAAAGATCTTCCTTGGCCCACAGCTCTGTGAAACTCTGAAGACAGCTGCCACCTGAGAATGAATAAGAATGTGAAGGGCATGAACACAGGGGATTCGGTGAGTGTGGCTAAATTGTATTTATAAACTAACAAGCTCATGAAAGTATTACAACTAGTACATTTTAATATTAAAATGCTATAAAATCATACTGAATCCTTACATTTTCCCCACATGTCCCAGAAGGCTTTCTACAGAATGAATACAAGAACAGCTATGAATCAAGTATAATTCTGGCTGCAATAAAAAAGATCAACAAGCAGCCCTAAGGGTAGCTCCAGCACAGTAGTTTACCATCTTTTTTATTAGTTATATAAACAGCCTCAAGATATTTTGTCATGTGATATCCCCCTGGCATCTTTAAAAAACCCGAAACCTTTTAATCTGCCTGTAAAAGCTTGTAATGTGTAGCTCAGTCTTGCAGCCCTGTGCCTTATCTCCATGTACAGCAAAGGCTAATTTGTCCCCTTTAAGCTTTTCACTGCAACCTGATGCTCTCTTAATCACCCCCTGAAACTCTGCTCTGTTTATCCTCTTTTACAGAGACAGGTGCAAAGGATTTTATTAATGCAATACCTTCTTAAGTGGTTTAGTTTATCCCTTACTATTGATCCAATGGTTTAAATCCATTAAGAGGGTGCGAACAGACACTTTATTCTTTGCTTAACAGAATCCATTCTAGAAAAAATAGGACATAGTATTCTGTCCTCTTCTACACCTTTTTTTTTTCTGTAAAACCTGAGACCAAAGCAGATTACAGCACCTCTAGCTGCTATGTAATTTTGATCGACAT
Organism: Rhagologus leucostigma; assembly: GCA_013397725.1. Lineage (NCBI taxonomy): Eukaryota > Metazoa > Chordata > Aves > Passeriformes > Rhagologus > Rhagologus leucostigma. The sequence continues at coordinate 1,936,089 of VZTD01001345.1, read as the reverse complement.
TTGTTTTTCCTGTTAATCTCCAAGTAATTTATTCAGATTTTTAACATGCATATATAACATTTTTGTAATAATTTAGTATTCTAAATATGACTACACACCAAAAACCTGCTGAACTTTTCATACAAGCTATGTGTTGCACAAGACATGGACATAGTGGAGAGACTGCAGTGAAGGACTACAAAGGTGATTAAAGGTTAGGAGCATCTAATTTGTGAGGAAAGTCAGAGACGGCTAGACTGCTCAGCCTGGAGAAGAGAAGGCTTAGGGAAAATGTCATCAATGTATACAAAAACCTGAAGGGAGAGTGTGAAAAGAACAGAGACAGGCTTTCTTCAGTGGTGCCCAGTGACAGGACCAGAGTCAATGGGCAGAAACAGAAACACAGGAGATTCCCTCTGAACATCAGGAAACAATTTTGATTGTGAGGGTGATTGATCGATCACTTGCACAGCTTGCCCACACAGGTTGTGCATTCTCCATTCCTGGAGATCTTCAAAAGCCTCTTGGGCAACCATCTCTTGGTGGCCCAGCTTGAGCAGAAGGATTGGTCCAGATGACCTCCAGAGGTCACCTCCAACCTTAACCTTTTTTTAATTCTGTGAGAGTTAACAAAAATTCAGTCTTTTGTAATCTAAGCATGTGATTTTTTTTTTTTTTTGAGTACACTCAGAGATCCCATTTATTCAAGATAATATTAATTTTCATCAGTCTGGAGAAGCCTTTGTGATTTCCACATCAGTTATAATACATGGCAGAGTCAATCCAAACTTTTAGTGTACTCTGCCCTGGAAAGCAATGCAATGATAGCTTCCTGCCATGAGCATTTCAGCAGCTAAAGTAAACAAGCATAGTAAGGGATGACATTAAACAAGACAGGTGTAATTTTTCTTCGACTTTTTAGTACCAGTAAATGACTTTGAGTAGGATCTAACCCCTTGCATGCTTAGCCATGGAAAACACCAAGTCCTTATGACAATGGCAGTAGAACCAGCAAAGCACACTGTCTCCTTTAACAAGACCTCGGGGATGCAGGCTGGTTCACCGCCTTTCTTGATGACTTTTTAAGCAGTTGTTCCAGCATGACTGTCAAAGAATGATGCATCTATATGTGTAAAGGAAGATATTTTAGAACAGTCCAGGATATTCTAATGAAAAGCAATATTCAATTAGCAGCCAAGAAAAATACTAGTGTGCTACTTACACATTCAGTGGAGATATATGGGGATGTGTGCTTGTTTGCATAACAGAGATACATCTATTAAAGTAAAACAGTCCACATACACAGCAGTAGGGAAATAGTTCTACCATAAAATATCTATGATTTGAAAGCTATCTATATTTTTTTAAGATATAAATTTGCTCTTTAGAGGTGAAAATCTTGTCCTTTACCCAAGGTTTATATTTATCTAAGTTTTCTATGAATTTTAAAGTTTTGCTTGTCCTATAAGGAATTTAACAACCTCCAGATTACATTACTCAGAAAAAAAAAAGGATTATTTCCACTGAAAGAGTTGTACTCCCTTCCTGTGAGACAAGAGGAAGTTTGCAAGTCTCTTGCACTTTAGTACATGCTCTCAATGAGGTTATTATGCTGCTATTGGTTCTGCAACAGACTGAAACCTGGTTAAGCATGAAATAGTTCACTTTAGCTTGTGTGGTAGACCTAGATTTCTGAAAGACAATATGGTGGTATTTTACATTCCTGCTGTCTTCAGGAGCTCTGTTATTTAAAATCCTCTCAACATCTTGCAGTTTTACAGATGAAATAACCATATGTTTATACAAGTGTTCTCAATACCAGAGAACAGAATGGCCTTCAAGTACAAACAGAAGAAGCTGAATGAGATGGCAGATGAAGGTTTTATGGATATACTCTTCTTTCTCCTCTCCCCTTTTATCTTCTCACCTTGCAGTCTGGTTAATGTCGGTGTGAGCTGACAACAAACAAGTGACACATACCGACTGCTATGGAGTCACCACGTGCCAGCTGACTGCAGCTGGTGCCAGCTCTCACAGAAGGCAGTAGAAAGAATCCTTCCAGCCTATTTCTCTTTAAAGTGTGGGGTTTCTGTCCTGTGAGGATTCAAGTACTTTAAGCAAAGTCCAAAAAGTTCCAAAAGAATGTTTTACAAAGACGCTGCAAATCTGAGTCATTAATACACACAGAATAAAACATGTGAAGGCTTATGCATGAAGCAGCTAGTGGAAAAGGATTAGGGAGGAAGCGCAGGTTGTTTTTCTTTCTCAATATCCTTCTTCTCAGGTTTCCCCTTTTAACTCCTACAGGATATTTTTAGGGTGCTGACAAGGCAGTGCTGGTGCAACTATATGAACTCTTTTTTCACTAATGCAGGAATCAAGCATTATATCTGCTCTTTTTTTACCAGATGTCAAGGGTATTTGGTTATGCTCCCAACTATTGGAATTGGAAGGGTTACTGTCTAGTGTAATTGCAGCCTTCCTCCATTCTGTTATTGCTGCCAGTTTCTACTGAGCCAAACCAATCCTGACAGCTGGCCAGATGCTTCTTGTGCCAGTCAGCAGGACTCTGGTCTCAAAAGAGCATCTGGCTATAAGGAAATTTTGCAGCAAACTACGCAGTCAATCTTGTTTTCTAAAAATATCAACATAAACACTGAAGAAAAAGTATTTAGTAGCTTCACTAATACATTGTGCTTTTTAAATGTGGGGGTGAGCACTTGACTTTTTCACTACAAATTCTATTTATATAGCATTAATGGAGACTAGTAAAAAGCTTTTTTTTGTGAATAAGCTATGTATGTCATATCTTTATTACAGTCTGTTCAGTCCACATACTCAAGAGCAGCTGCTTAAAGTGTAAGCCAACAGCACAGAACACATTTATCCTAGTATTTATTTCATGAGGTCACAGGTTATTTTGATTTGGAAGGTCTTTGGGACATGGACTCTTCAGATGCCTTAGACATTTTTTTCTACTACCCTATAATTAGTAAATAATAGGAGGGTTTGGGTTTTTTACCGATCAAAGTGGTTAGAAAAGTTCGACGCTTTCTGTATTAGACACCATTGTTCTCATGCAGTTTCTTTAGACAAATCTGGACTTGTTTTCTTACAGCTTATTTTCACTTTGCTCACAAAACCTTTTAAGGGAATAATGAAGAATGAGTTATTTCCATATTACCTTCACTGTTTCTGCTTGATGAAGTAGAGTGTTTCTATATTTCTTAACACAGAAAAAATGCTAAGTATGGATAGGCTGTCTAGTTTTTCACTTAATCATTTTCTTTCCTCAATGGAAACAGTTAGCATTATGATCTAAAAATATATCTATTCATCCAAGGAATGAAGAAGAGGGGATAAAAGTTCCATAGAGGTCAAAGGCTATTTGCTCTTCCTAGTGTGTTGGTCCGTATGTAAGAGAATATGTTTTGGATGCCTCTGCATATGCTGAAACATATTCACATATGTTTCTTGCAAAACTAGAAAGCAGGTACAGCTGGTGAAACCCTACTAAGCCTTCAAAGAGGCCTCCCACTGCCACTTTCATTCAATTGTTCTCACAATACCACATACAATGGCTTGCTCTGCTTTCATTTTCTGTCATGAAAACAAGCTGATATTGTCTATATATAAATTCCAGCATCTGAGGTCCACATGCTGGATGGAGTTGTTTCTTCTTTGCTGAGGATATTTCTGTTGGGGAAAAAATGATGCTACAAAGTCAGAGCATTTCTGGTGCAATTTGTTTATTGAATTAACATGATATTTCTTTCAACAAAAATATTTACGAATTGCAGCCTCCTTCCTATGAAAACTTCAGGTTCTCAGCTTTTCTCTCCTTTGGACTTACTCATTTTGGAGGTATAAAACATCCTTTAGAGTCATTATAGTAAATTATACCTCCACTAAAGAAACTCCCATAGAGTTCACATATATGGTGCACTTGAGCTAAAAGCAGCGGGAAGAGAAAAGAGGTGAAACAAGGAATTAAAACTCCTGGCTTCTCATGGGACTTCTCACCATCTCAGTCCTGAGTTATTTCAGCTTACTTTTACCATATTCAAAAGGCAGTTAACATATGTCCCCATTTTTTTCCCTTTAGTCACACGGCTTACACTGAGAACATATGTTAATTGATTTTTTTTTACTTACTTTTGTGTTGTAAGTGCTGTCTGGTACTAAATTTTATATCACTATATAATGGATTCCTCACACTCATTGTTTTTTCCAGTTAACAGAATGTCCTGATTTGAAAAGTTTAAATATGTCTTGCATTTACATCACTTCAGAAAAAGGGCACAGGAGTTAAATATCCTATTCACTTAACTTCATCTTTTTTTCCCCATTTTCCCTTTCCAGCTGAAAGCCTGGAGATTTTACATCTGTTTACCAATGACCACACACCATTTAACATGGTAATACCAGCCAGATGAATCTCTCTTAAGTATAATGCTGTTACGTATGTCAGAACTGAGCAGCAGTTATTATTACCCTTAGTTTAAAGGTAGTGAAATTGGCTCCCGGGGATAAATTCCTCTTAAGCACCAATTAGTATATATCTCTTTTCTTTGCCACTGCTAGTGCAATTCACTGTGACCAGTGAACAGCAATTCAGAAGACCTAAACATTGGCCCAGCCTTTCTACCTGTTGTGCTGGGAAACAGTAATTAACTCTTTGCATTCCCTCTCCTTTTCGGCAAAGTCGTTTCAGCTTTTATCAAAAAAAAGCTCCATATGAGCTGTGAATCCTCATCCTGAAGTTAGAAGGATATATTTCTGGTTAAACATTTTTTCCCACAACCCTTGTTCTTGCTTGTTTCTTCAATGGCCCACCTCTGTGCTACCCTTTCTGTAGGTTTCCTGCCCATCCCAGGATTAATCTAATTACATGTTTAGATCAGGGCCAGCATCATCCAGAGCAGCACCAGCTGATTGAAAAGCCTGGTATTGCTGCTATGGAGACCCAGTGGAGGAAAAACTACTAATTTTTTGATGCCGCTCAGAATTGGAGGAAGATCTATGTGAATGGACTACAAGGCAAACCAACACAGGAAAAAAAGAGCACCTGTGACTTGATCCTGCACTTGAGGAGGCTGGGAAGTATGGACACATTGCTAGGAATGCTATAACAGTTACCTGAGAAAGCAAAGTGTTTGGGAGGACAGCTTGTAGTCTTGAAGAAATCCAAGAGATTCTGAGTAAGATGTTTCAGTACTGCTGTAACCAGTAAAGTATGACTGACACAGCTTTCCACTTTCTTAACCATTTTCCAACCTCTCCTCATGACCTCAACTAATCATAGCCACTTCGCACAGTGTGTTCATTGAGGTGACTGGGCTTTCTGCATGTATTTTTGGCTCTCCTTTCCCCGGGACTGTCTAATTCTGGTGGAGCATCATGCTTTCTCCCTCCCCTGTTCAGGCATCTGGCCTGAGCATGGAGGCAGGTTTCTCTGCTGCTATCACAAATGTTTTGGACAGCAGCAGACAGGCCTGCTAATTTTCGTTCTGCTTGTGCCTTTGCCTGCTTTCTAGAAGTTCAATAATGATCTCTGTTCCACATAGCATTGTCAACATGCATGAACAGAGCGTTGATGAGGATTATAACAGCTTTTACAGCTGTGCACTTCTAATATTTGCATAAAACTTCCTGCCTATGGATATTTTGCATGAGAAAACAATAGAAGTCACTTACAGAAAGAACTAGAAAAATTATCTGAAAAATCACAAAAAATGCCACCAAACTCCAGGTTTCCCTTTTTGCTGGGCAAAGGGCTTTCCTGGATATCATAAATTGAAGTGTAACATGTTCTGTCTTGACAGAAGTCACTATGTATAAAGCAAAGCTTAACTTTCGCATCTTGGTGCTCATTTCCTTAAAAGTGAGGCTCATTTAGAAAATCAGATCATTTCAACTCAACTACCAATTGAATGACAGGTAAAAATATAAAAATGTTAAAACAAGCATGTTTGCATACAGTAAGTTTTATTTTAGTTTTTTTTCAAAGGCCAATTCAAATTCTACTAAGTGCTCATTATGATCTTTATTTGTGTACTCTTGTTTTGAGTTACAACTCATAAGAGAATTTAAAATGACAGAACAATAAAGATATTTTTGTTGGTACATATTTAAAAGCAGCTGTCTGTCCAATTTTCAAGTGAAATATTTCTGAAACACCTGATTCAATACAGAAAAGGTTTTTGTTTATATGTGTTAAATGATTTTTATATTCTCTCCTTATTTCATGAGCCTTATGCTATATATACAGTTACTAATTAACGCCTAGCATTGATTTTAATTTTGCCTGAAGAAGAAAGAAATCTTGCAGAAAATGTTGAAAATATAGCTAACACATAGATGAATAGGCAGAAGCTAAATGAGTATAAAAAAATTTTAAAAAATTAACTGTTTTCAGTCAGTTTCTGTGCTTAATAAACTTATAAAATTTAACCATGTGGTATATAGAACTAATTAATTACAGTCCTACTTAAGTTTGTGTGTACCATTTGGTATTAGCATAAAATCTTTGGTCGTTTTAATCTCAAAATAAAATTCCACTTTAAAATGAATTAAGATTTGTTGGCCAAAGAAAAAGCTGTAAGAAAGTAAAAGTGCATGACTCATTGTCTTATGTCTGATGTACACAAAATATTCCATTGAATTTAATCTTGATTGACTGCCACAGATAAGGAGGTCTGGCTTTCTGTAAGTGAGGGAAAGATAATGCCAGGCAGAGAGAGGTTTGCTGAGGAGCATCCAAATTCCTGGTATTGTATCTCTCTTCTCTGTGTCTTACTGGTTTATGTCTACCTCTCATCTTTTTTTTTAATTGAAGACTTTCTTAGGATGTGACTTGTCAGAAAGGTATTCCATTGTAGAACTGAAATAAAAAATTCAACACTGAAGCTGTCAACACAATCATAATCTGTAATTATGATTATGTTAGTCAGATTGCTAGAGCGACTTTTTAAGAACCATAATCTCCATAAATAGCAAGATATAGCAGAGCACAGGGGTGTAAAGCTGTTCTTATCAAATAATTAACACAGAGAAACAGCCACCTCCAAAAAGTGGTTCACTTGTGTACGGCCACCCTGAATCTACCAACAGCAAAGAGTAAGAACAGGAGCACATCTGACGTGGGGCTGACCCAGGCTTTTCACCACACCTGCAGCCACCCATCTATGGAGTTAGTGACAAGGCTTCAGCTTCTCTGATGGAGACAGAAGTCAAAAACCTCTTCTAGTGCCAAACTGCTGTGGTGACAGCATTGATTCGGGGAGAGGAAGCTGGATGCCTGAGTTTCCTAGAGGGATGCTGCAACCACGGGGTGGTCAGCAGCTAGCTGCAGACAGTAAAGAATTCAAAACGTATGGAGGCAAAAAGGGAGAATAAAAGCAGTGGTCAGACAGTATTTACTCTGCAGCACCTACAGGCCAAGCTGTGTGTCTTCCTATGATACTATATCTATTCTGGACCATAGCTTATTTCTATTTTTGCTACTTTTTTGTGAGGTATTTAAGGAAAAATAGCATCAGCCCAGCTCATGGAAACAAATTCGAAAGCAGGAGTGCTTTGAATTTTATGTCTATTTTAACAAATGCTTTCAGACATGTTTCTGTCAATTACCTGTTTCGTATAAATCAAGCAAGAAGTACATTTCCAATTCATATTCAGATATTTTAACATATCAGATCTCATCAGGATTCATCTCATCAGAGAACAGAAATATTCCATGAGACCTACCTATCTATACAAAATAACACAGAAACTTGCTGAAACTCCCACAAATGATAGAAAGAATCATATTCTAGGGTTTTTTTTGTGTAATGATATCTGATAATTTATATCTTTAAAAAGTTGCAAATGATTCATACAGAAAAATGTTGACACTTGCTGAGTATGTTTTGTGAGTTACTCATCTGTCCTAACTTAATATGCCATTTCATTAAAGTCATATGTTTACAGAGTGTTAAAACAAGAATTTAATTGTTAGGGAAAAGAAACTTAGCAAACCATACATTTTTAATACAATGGCTTGCTATTTTTTCTCAGTAAGAACACTTTGCTTTCATGAACGAAATTTTACAATTTTCCAGAGTTTGTTGATTTTTGTCGTGATTCATTTCACCTAACTTTAGATGTCTAGATTGCCTAAGCTTTTACAGCTAATGGAAAGAGCAATTCCAAAGCATCCAAGGTATTTAACCTATCTTATGGATACTTCTCAAGATGACCTGAATTGCCTTGTAATTTTCTCTACACCTCAATTAAATTTGATTTTTAGATGCAGTTTAAGTACATTCCTGTGAAATTAATGAAAGACTTTTTTTTTCCCTGTTCTGCAGAAAGGCTTAACATGGTCTCACTTGTTTGAGGCTGCAAGAACAGGATAAGTAATATCCGTGGTGTGTTTGACTATGCTTCTCTTTTCCTAAAACCACAATAGATAAGATAAACTTATTTTCCTTGCACACTCTTCTAGAGGAGTTCATCTATATTCAAATGTAAGTTCAATTTTCATACTGCTCCAATAAATATAGCTCCTGCAGTGTGGCTTTCATAAAGCTTATAGAGAAGCTGGGTCATTCAGGAGTGCCACGTGGGAGGACAAATGTATATTCCAAAGGCTACATATATTCATACCTAAATCATAGGAGAGAGATAACTTCAGCAAATTATGTGAGAGAAAAAAGCAGTCTTTCACTCCTTAATGTAGGTTTGATCTAAAGCCTTACGATGCTATATTGAATCTTTTAATATGAGTTTAATGACAATCCAGACATAATTGAAGAAAACTCATTGAACTGGAACTCAGCTTCCATTTCCTGCACAGCAAGAGCTTACAAAGAAGACGAAAGGCCTCAAAATAGAAATTTATCTTAGCTATAAGCATTGTCTTCCCTTATTAGTGTTTAGTCCTCATTTTATTTGTTATAGCCTTTTCTACTATAATTGAAAAACTAATGAACATTAAGAAATAATTTTAAGTGATTGACTCACTTTCTCATGGAAAAGGGATGGAGCTTTCCTTTAAGGATCTCCGGTTGTCTTTGAAAACTGAGTGCTGTAACTACTAAGCTTCTTACAGTTGAAATAACCCTGAATTGTTACAAATCAGCAAGCAACTAGAACTCCTTGCTTATGTCGATACTATATCTATTTACTGTGACTTCAATTAAGAGACAAAATTAGAGCAGACCAGACCCAATTTCCTGTTTTTCAAAAGTTTAGTATCTTTCAATACCATAAGGGTAACTGGCAACCTTTAATTCCAGAGCATGTTTTCCAATGGTTCTGCTGCTGCACACCAACTGTAGACAGATTTATGTTCCAATTTGATATAGTGACAGAGGTTGATTTTTTATAGACATAATTAAACAAAGTGTTTACTAAGGTTTGTAAATTAATAGACACTTCACAGTATATAAATTTATTTTTTCAACAGTAGCTAACCCAAATTATCCAACAATATTTTATAGAACAGGGTCTGCTGACCCACACCGGACTTTGATTTTATGAAAAGTGCAGCAAAGGCTGTCATGAGGTTTTACAAGGTAGTCATTATGCTTTGTGGCATTAAATCATCTTTCTGGGTATGATTTTTGCATTGTTCTGTTTCCTACCAGTGAACCAGTGGCTATACAGATATCTACATCCATTGCTAGTAAAAGAAACAACATAATACTGGATTATTCTAGGTTTATGCAGACGTATCCTTGGTGCTGTAAATGAAGTTATATCAGTATAAATCTACTTTATCACCAGCATGAATTATGTTTGCATTTTTAATTTAGATCTTATGAGATAGTATTCATAGTTGAAAATGCATTATCTCCTATTAATGGTAAGATTCTGTGTATATGTATTGAACTGATCTTAGTACTATCTAGCAATACGTAACAGTCTCTGAATACTCTCTAAAATTCTAATTATCTGCTTGTTTTAAATTTTAATATTTAACATCACTAGACTTACTGTTATATACTCATTATATTGGGATAGTAGTGGTTCATGCTGAGAAGTATATGAAAAGATTAATGGGTTGTGACTCAGTACCTGCTGAGGCTTCAAGCAAAATAATTTATGCATTCTTAACACACTTAACTTTGAATTTACTCCCCAGCAAAAACTATTATCTAAGGTGAAAGCATTCATTGACTTGTAATGGTAATAATGCTATCTGGATGTACAGGTAATAATATGCATATTATTGGTATTGAGGATAAGATAAAGGCAGCAAAAAATCAAAGTATGTTGAGGCTAACCATAAAGGTCAATGGGAAATAGACAGTCTTGTACAAATACATCAGCAGTGAAAGAATTACTGGGGAGAAAGTAGATCTATTAAAAGAATAAAGTAGTGCAGGCAATTAAATAAATGGTAAAAATTGCTGCCATGGTATATTTATTTGAAAATTTTCTTCAGAAAAGAAGTAATATGAGTAATTAGCAAGGAAAAATTGCCTGTAAAGCTAAGGTTGAACATGTGCAGATCAGTCAGCCGAGATGCTGTGCTGCCCAAGATGTTAATATCTCAGTTTAAAAGGTGGAAGAGATTTTCAAGCTATGAAGGACAAATGGTGTCCTACTCTCTGCAAGCCAGTGACAGTCAAGAGCCTTGTGACTGCATGTTTTGGTATAGTTACTAAATGTGACATCAGTAATGTCTTTTCAGCCTAGAGAAGAAGAAATCAGGAAGGTCTTATCACAGTTTCAAGTACTTAAAGGGCAGCTACAAAGATGACAGAGGCTCTGTCTTCACAAGAAGCCATATGGAGTAGACAAGGAGCATGGGTTACAAGTTGCCTTAAGAGAGGTTTCATCTTGATATAATATGGAAATTTTTTACACTGACAATAATCAATCACTGGAACAACTTCCCTAGGGATGTGGTGAAGTCCTCACCACTGGAGATTTCCAAGACATGACTAGAGAGGATGCTAAATAATCCCAAATAAGCCCCCTTTTCCATGGAAGGTTGGACCAGATGGTTTTCCAAGGTCTCTTCAGAGAGAGGCCTATTCTGTGGTTTTATGATTTTATATCTGAGGAATCATGAACAATGAGGAGCAGTACCAAAAAACTAAAGGCACAGGTAGGTAGTCTCCTTTTTGCTTTTTCTTTTTAAAAATAGAAAGAAGTGCACAGCATGGACACATGAGTCCCACACGTGACTTCAATTCCAGCAATACTGGAACCAATGCTCTAGAGTGAGAACCACAAACAGCTTCAAGACAGTAAGGTTCTGGTAAGCAAGCAGCACGGAATTTTAAAGTAATTTTATTTTGCAGACTCCATTCATTTCTTATACAGGATTTGTGGGTAAGGCCTTCTTATTTTATAAAATTCTGCTGACCAGCAAAGGTCATAGCTGAAAAAAAAATATTTCAATCACAGAGGAGGGGAGAGTTGTGACATGAGAAATAAGTCTTTTTTCATGTATGCCATACTCTTTTAAAGGGCTTGTTTTCATGTATCTGTCAGTAAATTAGCTTTTGTCATTTGAATATGCGGCTACAACATCTTACTACTGATAGCAGTGCCTGCAGTGGGTACCCACATCTTGGTCTCAAGAGAATATTTACTTGTCTCTCCCATGCCTTGTGGTAGCTCTATGTATGCACCACATTTACAGCCCTGCTCTGGATGTGAGTCTAGCAGGGAATCTCTCTGAGGGGAGAAGAAGAATTGTTACACAGATCAACTCCAATAACATCCAAAGGCTTCATTCTGAATTGATCCAGAAACTAACACAACCCTCAAGATACATTAATGATGTACTGTCTTCTTATTCTCAGGCTCTTCACAACCACACCACCAGAAGGGTTGCCCTCAGTAGTCAGAGTCTGCAGCCAAATGACACTGCTGAGAAAAAGACAGTAGCCAGTTCTGAAAAACAAGATCTCATTCCATGAGAATTCACCTTCCTGCAGCTCTTTGGAAGGTGCACTTTCAGAAAGAATCTATAAAAATATTTAGAAAGATACAAAGGATTCTGAGGGGGAAAATTTTTAAGTCATTTTGACTATTTAACTTAGGAGAAGCAAAAAAACTGGATAGACATATGTACTACACAGAAGGTACATCTTGGGTTATATGGCATTCTTTAGTGTGTGCCCCTTTCTCATGGTTGTAAAACAATAGCTGGTAAGGAGCAATCTAACTGAGGCAAGGGGATTGTAACACGAGCAGTCTGTGAGATGCATCTCTTCCATTTCTGCTTTTTGAGTGTTGCTTTTAGGAAAGCTGGGGTGTATTATGTACAAGGCACACACAGTTAACCTGATACATTGGGATTCACTTGAGCAATTGCCTGTGAGCTACACAGATGGCCAGAACACATACAGTATGCTTTACTTGTTCTGGATGCATTGCACTGATTTCATATGCTCGGCAGTCTGTTATTCAAAACATTTAAATACTTGGCCACTGATCAAAGTCACAGCTACTGCTCGGGCCAGGTCACCAGTGTTCAGTAATCCTGGAGAACTGTTCTTCTCTAACTGGTCTTAAAGGAAGGGTTAAGCCAATTTGCCTGCTTTTCCCTCACAGGTAGGATGACATGGTTGTGAGCAATGAGAACCTGTGGAATCCACGGCTTCGAGTCATAAGGGACTGGAGGGGAGGCCGAGTACTCTTGAAGAATCAAAACAAATTTGCGTGTGAACCCGTGTCACATGGACTCACAGAATCACAGAAACACAGAATGGGTCAGATTGGAAGTGACCACATTGGGTCAGATGGTCCAACATCCCTGCTGAAGTAGAGTCATCCTAGAGAACATTGCACAGGATTGCATCCAAACAGTCCAAACAAAGCACTTGAATCTCTCCAGTGAGGCAGACTCCACAACCTCTCTGGGCAATCTGTTTCAGTGCACTGTCACCCACACAGTAAAGAAGTTCTTCCTCATGTTCAGGTGGAACTTCCCGTGCATCACTTTCTGCCCATTGCCTCTTGGCACCACCGAGAAGGGCCTGGCTCCATCCTCTTGACACCCATGCTCTTCATATTTAGAGAGAGGACCTCTCTGAGTTGCCTCTTCTCAAGGCTGAACAGGCCCAGCACCCTTAGCCTTTTCTTGTCAGAGAGATTCTCCAGACACTTGACCAACTTAGTAGCCCTCTGCTGGACCTGCTCCAGGACCTCCATGTCTCCCTTGTGCTCTGGAGCCCAGACCTCATTTCACTTTATTTTAAGTACTAGACACTGACATTACTATATCTGTATTTCCACAGGAAAATGCAAGAGGACACTCAAAGTGACACTCTAGAAATTGGTACCTCTCTTAGCAACCACAAGAGCACTCTCAGACAACTTTAGACTCCAAACATCACTACCTTAGCTAAGTACTGAAAATAATGATGGTGAATATGATAAGATATGAATAATAAAATCCTTTGTAGTTAAAGTAGAAAAGACTTAATTTTTAAAAAAGAAACATGGAACAAAGAAGAGGTCCTTTGTTCTCTGTGTATAGGAATAAACAGAGAATATTCCATGCGCAAGCACATGGATGCCTTTTTTTGTTGCTCTGAAGTTCTTAGAAATGGCCTCAGTTGGGATGACTTATCGAGGTGAATCATTGCTACCCTGAAGAACTTTGGGGGTTAATGTAGTGTAAAATAATGAATGCTATTCATCAGTTGACTTGATAAATTTGGTTCTGATTTATTTATAGCAAATAGAGAATGAGGATTAAAGTGCCGAACACTGTAATTGAACTCAAGTCCTTTTCAAAATCCCTGTGAGAAAAGCACCACTGTACCTTTTATCTATTGTGATATAATCTTTTATTATATCTGTGCTCCACTTCACAGTTCTTTATTAGCTCCCTGTACAACTATTTACTGTTCAGAATTACTTCGGGTGCCTTTCTGAATAAAAGTATCCTGGCTCTATTGAAAAGAGGAAAAAAAACCTCATAGAAGATTGCCATATGTGTAAGGCACTTTAAAGAAAGATAATGAGGCAACCAATACATCAAACATATTGTTATGGATATGATTCAAATCAAGTATTTAAATATTCCTAAATTAATAATGAGTATAACTCCTAAAACTAGGAAATTAAGGTAAATAATATTGCAAAATCACTTTTATTACCTGTGATTATCCCCACTTTCAGTTCATTAGCATTTTAATCATAAACCTGTTTAAATTTCAATAATTATTTTTTCCCTTTTTAATTCTAAAGAACACTGTTGATTTTGAAGACTGGTGATTAAAGGAATTATGACTTTTGTCATAAGGGCTAATTCTTCAACAGTTCCTGTAATTACAAGAATGAAGTCTTGGCCATGGCAAATTTCATAAAGGTCAGACGAATTCGCAGCCTAAGAGCACTGCTTTACTGGATACCTTCATTTATGTTTTTTTGAAACAACCATTGTTTGAAAAGTCACTGCTTGTCTCTCCCTCTCTGACGTATTATGCAAAATGCTTGCAAAGGGCAAATTAAAGAACTGCTTCAAAAAAGCTAAGGGTACAATAAAAATGGAGTTTTATTCTGCCTTGTTCTGAGGAAGATTTTGCCTCCCCTAGCACTAATTTGAAAGGTGGCCAGCAGTCCTAAAAAGATATGGGATTCCCATCCTCTATCCTAGACATCACATTTAATACTTTACAGTTATACATCTGTATTTTAAGAAACAAAATAATTTGGGGTTTTGAGCACCTTCTTCTGCTGAATCACTTATCCCAGGCTAACTTGATCAGATACATTTTTTTAGTCAGTTCTCCCCTTCTAATCAACTCCCTGGATGGGAGAGTTCCAGGGCTAAATTTTCATGGGGGTACCAGCAGTTGTGTCTTTTGCCCACATGTAGAGGACCAACAAAATTATCTTCATCTTTGCTTTCTTTGTATGATGCCAATTATAATTTGAAACCTATGATACGATTTGAAATCATATCTGGGATTCAATCCTGCATGGAGCTGTGCATGTCTTAAAAACTGATTTTTCCTTCCTACCTATTGACAGTGGTTCTAAGGGTGTTTGACATCTAATAGGAAACACTTAGCTTTATACAGATGGGGGAAGAAGGCTGCATATGATAATATCCCATAGGACAGTTCTTAATTGCCATCTATACTTTTATGTCTTTACTGAATATATATAAATCCCTTTGCATAGGTAAATCTATTAAAAGGTGACCTGCTAAGTTTTTAATTAAAAAAAAAATAAGTTCTGCTGTCCCCCACTGTCCCCTTTTTATGATCTTCAGGTAAGAGAAAATGATGCATCAGGGATTCGTAATATCTTAATTACTTTTTAAATGCAAAATTAACACCTGAATTGTCTGAAAACCAAAGAGTTCCTTATGAAAGATAAGTGAACAACTACATAAATGACTCAATTTAAGACCAGCACAAGGAAAAAGAACATAAAATAATGTGTTTATAGGTATAGAACACCAAATTGTCAATTTACCTATCTATACAGCAGTATATTTTCAAATGAACACTTGGAACATCTGAGATGAAAAAATTCACAAAATCTGAATCCTTTTTGTGGGGTCTTGCTCAAAATCTCAGAAAACAAACAGTGGCAAAAGGATTTCTTGACATGATTAAACTTTGGATCTGTCTTTACAATATATTTTCATTCTTTACATGCTGTTCTATGCTGCAAATACTGTTTATGTATTTACTATTCTTTAACAAATAAAACAGAGCTCTTGGAACATAGAACAGAAAACAGATTTTTTTTCAACTGGGATGTAGAAGCAAATCTGCACTTATTTATTATATCCCTGGATTTGTGTATATGGTATTTATTTTTTGTACAGTCTTTCAGCTGAAGTGAAAGGCTTAAAAATATTTTCATTTGAGTCTTCATCATACCAAAGATAGGGTACGTGAACTTGCTTAAGAGAAGAAAGACCGGGAGCACAGGTTTTGCATTTGTAGATCAGCTCTAAACATGGCTGCCCTTTGTTTCTTCTCCTCCTGGGACACATTGATTATGCCTATTTAATACCTGATAAAACATGTTAGAGACCTATCTTTAGAGACCTGAACTAGTCAGGCCAGTTGAATACAGGCACTGTGGAGAGCCTGCAATGGCTGCATTGAAGCAGATGCTGAAAACTGGTTTGAAATGCTTTTGCTTACTTGCCATATAGACAACGAGCATTTCTCATAGCTTAGCTACCAGTAGAAAAGGGAAAACTTTGGTACTTAATCCCCTAGTCTTTATTTTCCTTATGGCTCCCTGTATTTTGGCTCTTTGCCAGTGAATCATTAAAATCTCTTTTTCTAACTATTTTTTTTCCCCGTGCATACTAATGAAACCAAGCTTATCTCCAGCCAAATAACACAAGACAGAGTTTCAAGATACCAGAATTTGGGTGGAATCTTCCATTTTATTTGGCAAATAAATTATGTTAGTGGAAGTCGGGGTGACAGAGAGCTGCTGGCTGTGTGTGTGCATATGTTTTATGAGAGAGGAAAGGGAGGAGGCTAAGTAGCAGGACCCTGGCTTGCTTCCATGGTAAAGCAGGAGGTAAATCTGGTACTGTCCAATTGATTTGCTCAAGGTGTTTGCTAGAAATGGCTGCTCTCTTACCTATATATTGCCTAGTGTGAACCTTGTATATTTGTCAGAAAGATTATTCTGGGTTTTCACAGTGCAGCATGAGTTCTTTCCATAAACAACTGTCCTAGGTCTCCAAAGCAGATGGTGTCACCAAACTTTTGATTGTGGGCTCTCACTAATTTTGTTTTGCATTAAATAACAAATATTATTTCAAAACAGATGTTTGAATAGGGGTGGTAAAAAAAATAAATCCACGTTAAAATGTTATAAGCGTGTAACTGAAATCCTTTTTGTCAGAAAGTGATCAGATAAAAAAATCAGCAGTAATATAAGCATAATATGACTCTCTTTTTGGATCCAAAGTAGTGGAAACCAAATTCAATTAATGTTCTCATTCTCTCTTTTGCTTTCATAAGTTTTTCAAAGAATTCACCCTAAACCCACAGGAGATGAGGAGAACTGTTTTGAATGTCGTGCAAATTAGCCAGGGGTTGGATAAGTATTAGTAGTTTTCCGTGCAGGAAATTCCCTAGTTGTGAATGTTTCTAATGGAAGCAGTGATTACTGAAAAGAAGCAAAATGGTATTTCAAGAAGAACCACGACTTGGTTAAGGATTTGAAAGAAATGAACACAGAACAAAGAAATAAAATGGCTTTATATGTCTAGCTTCTCCAGATGCCAATTAAAAATGCGTATAAAATACATATAACACAGTTATTTGTAACACCTGAAAGTACAGTTCAAGAAAAGTTTAAGATGATTTAAAGTGGTGCTGCTGCAACTGCTTCTTCCCTCCTGTACTTGTTCTTGCACTTCTGACGCTGCTTTGCAGTCACTGACATTCTTTCGTCCTTATTTGTGGTTATTTCAGAGAACTAAAGTAGAAGAAAGCAGATCTCAGGGTGGCAAAAGAACACACTCTGAAAGGCCAGAATGATAAAGTGTTGGGAAGGAGGAAGATCATCTTGGAATAATCTAATTAATTAAATTATGGTTTAGTTTCATTAAAACACCTAGGATTAATTACTGACACATATTATCTTTAGGAAGTCTCATCATCCAGGATACACTAAACTTTAAAAAGCAAATGTAAACATGGTATGGAGAAAAATCCCATATGGTTGTGAAAAAATAACCATGCTTTTTCACCATTTCTTTAGCTTTTATTAATAGAAAAGATGAAAAATAGTAAGCAAGATTTAGATATTTCCCAACACTAGAAAACTGGTGGAGGAATTGAAATTAGGAAGAATCATTCAGTTCTAAAACTTCCATTAACTATAATTTTTATATTATTAATAAAGACATTTTTTAAAATAAAACACTGTGAAAAAAAACTTTAAAAACATCCTACACTACACAGATGGTTGCATTGATTATTAATTATTATAAATGTCATTATTTGCTTTCATTTAGAGATTTGTGTAATTAAAATAAGTCTTCCCAGTTTTATTCATTAATATATTTATATTACGTGAACAGCTTACACCCATTTCTTATTAGTAGAAATGTAATACAGCATTGAGTATTTAAAGCATTCAGTGAAAACCAGTCATGGAGTTGAATGAAGTTATTCTGGATATATGAACACAAAGAGCTTGGAATTCAGCCACTAAAATCCATCTGCAGGGCATTAATTTAGTTCCTAAAGGGGAAACCTGGGAACTCCTATCAAGAGGGAGTCAGATGACTCTGTGTGAATGAGGACAACTGAGAAATGACTGATTGTGCTGTCCTTGAAAGGAAGGACTTATAGCTTCATTATACATCTTCAAGATGGCAAGAATTAAGGATTTTTCTTGTGAATAAAATTTGAGTATTTCTTTAGCTGCAGTTGCATGCAGGGAACCACTGGCAAACTCAGATAATTTAGATGTTTGTAAGCAAAAGACTTGTCATTTCTGTCTGTTCTTTTTCTGTCCTTATTCCTTTGGTTATCTGAGTACCTTCAGGGCTGGTCCACTTCTGACTTTTCCCTGCTGCTGTGCTCAAGGCACCTTGAAGGGTACCTCAGGCAGGGGTTCAATGCCAGCTGCCTGGTAGATTCCCAGCAGGAGTTATTCAGGATGGTGACGTGCATATTATAAAGTAGAGCTTGTACAGAACCCTAATTTCTCTTAAGACTACAGAAACTGAAGTGTATTAAGCCATTAATTTAGGAGAAGTCAATAATTTCACTTTCCTGGAATCTCCAGGCACCATTTGTTTTATTCCAGACACCTTCACTTGCTTATTGTTTGCATGGCAATAGAAAGTGTCTTATTTTTTTAGTTTTAGCTCTTTCCTTTGGTCTCTAAGATTTAGTATTTCATCTAGGCTACATCAACAGCCTCAGAAAATGACCCAGTAAAAAACAAAGTAAATCATATGCTGAGTAAATATTTTGTTCAGTAGACTTCAGGCAAGTCTGTCAAGAAAACATGCTAAAATCCTCTGACACAAAGTTTTAGCTACCAAAAACTCATCAGCAGAAGAGCAGCTATGACTTCTCATCAAATATGTTCTGATACAATCAAATTCAGATTTGCAGTTGTATCTTTTGAATATTCCACCTTACTGCTACTGGAAGTATGAAGCATTAGTCATCAAGACTGATGCAGAGAAAAGTGAATAGATTCTATAAGTCAGAATATTCACAGAGTTTCCACATTATCATATGCATTTTGAGAGAGTGACTAGGTTTTATTAACAATAAATTATCTTGAGCTGTTATTAAATAGTTCTTTTGGGCAGAACACCGATAATGCCGTATGTTATTTTTTGTGTTCCTCATTCTCAGGTTTTTTAATTAATGGTGCATGGGTGAAATCGGTGAAGTCTCATTAATTTAATTAATGGATTGAAAGGCCACATGACCATGAATTAACATGAATTACTCTATGGAGAAAAAATTATGATTCTGAGGAAAGAAACATTTCATTGACCTCTAGTCACCTAAGTAAAATGAGCAGAGATAATCAACAACCAGGACTCACTCATTAAGAGATCAGGAAATTTAAAAAACTTTAAAACTATTCTTGCATGTGAAATTCTTTTAAAGCTGCTACTTCAGTACTGCATCAGTACTGAAGCTTGAAAAGATCTGTTATTTCATTTTGATTATCATTTATTACTCACCAAGGTACTTGGAAAGGAGAAAAAAGAATGTTTTTTATTTGGGCTAAGAGAACAGAATTAAAGATATACGCGGGAATTTTTGGTTTTGTTTTTTTGTTTTCATTTTAGTGTCTGCCAATAAGATGGGACACTTGATGAGAGATTTTTCTGTGCTTTAAGTTTTTCATCTGAAAAATTAGGATGTTCATTCATAAGAAGGTCTGTTAAGCACATACTAATGAAAAATGAGATACATGGAGAAATGAGCACTATTTACCATGTTAAGGAATTGTAGAGGAAATAGTTGAATTTTTAAGGAATGTACTTGAAGGATATTCAGAAACTCTAAGACTCTTCTTTCTAGTGCACTAGTTGATACCAGCATTTGACCATCAAAATAAGAGCTAGTTTTATTTAGGGTTCTTTTTCTAAGATGTAAAAATTTTGTCAAAATGTGTCTACAGAAAAAAATAATTGTAACAGATGAATATACGCTAAGCAGTAAAGTGGATATTTAAAATACTCAATTAAAAGGAAGATATTTCTACAGCTAATCAGGAGTAAGTTATAATAATATTTAGATGTAAAGGGTCCTGAAGGACAAGTAATATATTTTTCTTCTTTTTTTTTGATTTCTTAAATAAATAGCTCTACGGGATTTAAAATGTTTTGGTTTTTTATGTGTGACATTTGTCATGGATTTTTAGAGGGGTGAATGAATACACTGTTATCTAAATATTTGTACATCAGAGGTTTTTATGCATCTGGTCCCTTATTACAACATGGGAACATGTCTGCAGTAATACAAATGAAACAGACGAGATTTATATAGATGTAATAAAAATACCTTGGTCTTGTCCCAGAAACAAAGAGAAGTCATATATCTAATTACAAAAGAATACAAAAGAATAATTCTTCTCAGTTTGCCTTATTACTTGAAGTACCTCCAATCTTTGAATCAGCTTCTATCGGAATACATATGGTCTTGATGCAAGTGTTGGAGTTTTTTTGTTTACAAAATGCTGCCAGAGTCACCAGTGGACTGTTTACAGATGTATACAACTGAGGTGAAATCTGCATCTGAAAACCACTCAGGAAGTGTATTTATGAAAGAATACGCTTGCTCTGCTACTGGTAGTGTTTTATGTGCAAAGAACTATTGGACCAGTCCTGTAACATTTTCTGTGTCTTCCATTTTTTTCCTAAGTACAGTTCAAGATACGGTATTCTGCCCATAAAACCTTTTACCTTTTGACTCCTAAGCATCTTAAAGACCTGCTCTGTCTCTTTGCTTTATATCAGTAGTTGAGATCAACTGAGACATTTAAAGTGACAGCCTCTATATTTAGTTTAAATGTCATGGGGCTGGTGACACTTTCTCCTTAGAGCAAAGCCATAGATTTCTACGATTCACTTCTCTTGTTGTTAAATCAGAATTAATTTTAGGCAGACTTCATTCACTAGCTGTATTCAGATAAAACAGGATGCTTAGGAAGACTTCTAATAGACTGGGGAATTCTTTTCTGTCATTTGCCATTCTCGCTGTCAATCTATATTGTTACGAGACATGCCTTCAAGAAGTCTTGCTGTATTTGTGCCTACATCTTTTTTTCCCCTCCACTGGGAAAAAGAGCAGCTATACTGGGAAGTTGCCAGGACAGCAAGAATAGCCTCCTGAGTGGGTACAGAGCATATTTTGAGACCTCTGCTGAATGGAAAAAAAAAGCAGTAAAAAGCATTTTGTAATTTTAAATGTATAGAATAACTCAAAATATTCTCTGCAGTAGGCACAGAGAATGCCTCACAAAAATGAACCCATAGCTTCTATTTTGATCAGACTTCCTTATCTATAATACATTTTAGCCTCTCTTACACCTTCCATTAGACTCTGGAATATATGAAGCTCACCAGCATGTGAAATATTCTTCATGATACCCACTGAGCTATTTTAGTTATACTGTTTAACTTTCAGCTGAAATACAAGAAGCAGGCAGGTTACAAAGGAAAAATTCTCTGTGCAGCCCATCTCTTACCACTGTCTGCAGTGTCTATTGGGTTAACAGTCCAAATCCTATTAAAGCAAATGAGGATGATGTGATCAAAACCTCACAGGTTTAAAAGTTTATCTCTGACTGAATTTCTGATGTGCAGTTTAGGAGGGGCATGACTATATGCTTTGTGAGTAAGTCATTTAAACAAGGAACATCTCCTCTGTCCACTTGTTTAAGTCAGCTTAGTTTCACTTCATGTGATTTAACATAATGAATCCCAGTATGAACTCCAGTCAAATTTAATAATATTAATTCACCCCAAGTAATTTCTACCCTGCACTTAGAAGAATCTGACACTGTAACTCCTCAACAGTTAAATGGGAACAAAGTTGAGCTGGGCCAAAACTGAAGTTAATAAATCTGTCTGAAGATCTAGCAAGTCTTTGGAAATACATGATATAAGAGAATGCTCAAAAACTTCAACAACTGTTTTGGCTGGTTAATGTTTTGTTATTTTTTCTTACTTTTGATATAATTAATTTTATCCTTTCATTTTAACTGGTTATGTACATATTAAACAAATTTGCATGGATTTAAAAAAAAAATTCTTCAAAATTCCTTTCAAGTTAACCTGGGTCTTCCCTTTTAAGTATCTTCTGCGCTCCGATGATCAGTTTTCTCTTCTGTTTTTCCAGTGGTTCTGGTATAGCTTGTTAGGCAGCAGAAGAGGGGGAACAGCAGGGAAAGAAACTGTGATAATTTGCTGGTGATCTAAAATTATGGAAACTAAAATCAAAAAGGTTGAAGGGTTGTGTAAAAATAAGTTTATATCTCTGTATATGTGTATACATACATATTTGTATATGCTCTCAAAAGAATCCAGAAAACATGTTTCCTAACATTTCAGAAAAAAATGTATATATACTATATTAAAAGTACATTTTAATATTATAATTTTATAATTAATTATGTATCATACACATAGTATAAACTGCAGCTGATAAAAGATACACTTATACTGCCTAATGACTACATTTTGAATCACAAATCAATGTGCCAGTGGAAAAAAATTGATTACTTTTTTTAAATACTCAGCATAACACAAAGTTATAGATTTTTGGATTATAGGGCAGATAGTACTGAAATTGTGCCACAATAGTGCATATGGGCTTCAAACACAGTTACAGGAATATCTGCATGTATTTCTCATCTGAAAGACAATAGAAGGTTTACTGGAAAGTCGTAACATAATCGCAGTACTCTAGTGGTTAAAAAGCTTTTTCTGATTTCCTCTTTGAGTATATCTTATGCCTAGTCCAGTTTTCTTTTTGCTCTTCAACTAAAGTAAATCTTACCTTCCTTTGAATTTCAAAGCATCTACAGACAGCAAATACAGCTCATGGGGTTTTTTGTTAGTCTAGATAAACTACATTATTTTACTCCTCATCCAGACATCCAGTCTTCTGGATCATCCAAATTGTCTTTCTTTGTAGCTATACTAATCTAAAGGTGTATTTGTCTACAGCACAAATAGTTCGCTGTGGATTAGTGTAGCTGCAAAGTGCATATAAGCACTACCTACAGCACTATGCTTTTCACTTGAAGTAATAACATTTCATTCTGCAGCCAATAGAGAGAAATAATCCAAATAAGTTCTAAATCACTCAAAATACCTGTGTCTCTACTGTGACAATAGAGAGATGCTAAAGCAAATAAAGTAATAAATTAGGCATGTCATGATATTTACAAATGCAGGAAATTGAGGAGGTGAGTACTTTGGGTACTGAAAACTGACTTCCTCAAGCCTAACTAGGCAAGGTTTCTCAAGACAGAGGTTTTAGCACAAAAAGCATCTTGCTCCTATGTTAGGATACTAATTGCATCTTATCTGCAAAAAAAGTCAAAAAATGCACTGTGCATCTTTCAAGGTTAATTTTGTTGTTTCCCACCCAACCTTATGTTGGTTTGATTAAAAAAACCCCCAAAAAATTATTCATGCGACATTTTAAATATATCCTTACTCGAAACAGTAAGGTAGGATAAGGAGCGTCTCAAAATGAAGGAAAAGGAATCATTAATGAATAATGTAAAATCTGACCAAACCTATTCCTATGTTGGAATTTATGTTTATTTTTTCTTCAGACAAGAAAGTGTTGAAAGTGATTCTATATCAAGCTTAGTACTAGAAGTTATGATTCTCAAGATAACATAATTTCTTTTCATTTATTATCTAAACTGCAACAATATTTTTAAGCTGTTTTCTTCTTAGAATGCATTCTAATATAAATTATTTTATTCTAATTAGCCCTATTTTCCATGTCATGTGAGAAGTAAGAAGTGTGGTAATTCACTATTTTGCTTTAGAGTAGAATAAAGACTGCAGGATTTTCACAAAATAAATTCTGAGATTCCATAGTTTATAATAGTTTAAGTCAACTTACAAAGAAATTATTTTGGAAACCTCCAAAGCAGTTCCAGCTCTAAATCATTAGACTTACTGTCATGAAGTACTTTTCATTCATCATTTTGTAAAACAAGAAGATATCAGACCTGTACTAGCTCAGCAGCATTCTGATGACAATCACTAAAAAAAGGTTGATTCTAGCTCAGAAAGCTGTTTACTCCTAGAAGATAAATGAGTCTTCAGAAAGAAAGAAATGAGCATCAGTGACACTCCCTAAACTAATATGGTTGTCTGACCTATGCAACAGAACAGGAATTGTTCTTCAAATTTGCTGTCCACTGCCACCTCCCATAGTAGCAAGCTTCAGGGAATGATAATGAACTGTATTTTAGGGCAAAATTCTTAACTCTGCCAGTGAGATTCATTAGCAGCAACACAAAAATCAGATAACTGAAATGGGTTTAAAACTGTGGGAGTAAAGCTGTCATTGAATCTGAAGGTTGTCAGAACATGCTGGGGATAAGTATTGTGCAAGAACTTTAATCTGATATTTCCAAGTATCTACTGCAAAGCCTGTTCTAAGTATTCTGGAAAAATAACAAAACCAAAACCAAAAATCCCCACAACAACAATGACAACAACAACAAAACAAAAACACCAAAACAAAACAACAACAACAACAAAAAGAACCAGAGTACAATTTCATATTTGGTAAAAGTGACAACACAGCCTGGTTGACATACATTTAGTATTATAAAAACACTGGGCCATCTGAAGCAGTTACCACCCAAGCTGCTCATAGACATGTACTTAATGTTCCCTTGTGGCAGGGAAAACGAACCTGCAGATGAAAATGCAATCTCACAGCAACCAACCTGACCATCATCAAGTTTTATCCTTGCTGCAGGCTTTTCTGCTTCCCGGAAAGAAGAGGTACCATCATATGCCGTCATACTTTCTGATTCCCCAGTTCAGTCTGATGTCAACAAATGTTAAACATCCAAGGTCTCACACCTTCTGGGGTACAAGGAATTATATACACTTTACTCAAGAGAAATAGGCACAACAGGCACATACCTACATATCCAATATGGAAAGATTGACCTCAAGCTGTTTTCCTGAGGTTATGTATAAAATCTATGGCAGAATCTAGAAAAGAGGATTGAAATCTTGACACATTTTTGAAACAGTGGAGAAGATCAATCATCTTTAATAACATATATATTAGTATTTCATAATAGCTGTCCTCAGTTCAGTCTTGGGTCTTGGTTTTAGATTGTGTATGACATAGTATCTAAAATCATTATGCAAAAAGGAAAAGGCAGTGTACGCAGACATAAAGTGAATTACAAGTCTGGAAGTCTTCCCAAATCCAATGAGGAAATGCCAAGGTTGTCAAAACCTGATGACACGATATTAAGAAATCTTTCATCTTATATTTCCATGCTAGCATTACTGAGTGCATTCTAAATATCTAGGGAAGCCATAAACACATGCAGTGCAATTTTGTATACCGTAAGAGTGACAAAGAGTAGCTACTGCATTAAATTAATTGTGAAAGAATGTTTTTCTTAAATTTTCTAGGTGTTACCAAGCACAGCCTTTAATGTCAGTATCTTAGAAATCATTAATTGCACCCTATGCTAAATTATCATCTAATGTCAAGGAAAAAAATTTAAATCAGATTGTATGAATTATTCATCACCTCCAATTCAATATGAATACTGTTCCAGCTGAGTGTTAAGCACTTTTGAATAGTATCATAGAAGGTGAACACTTTTCAGATAGCAGAATACCAGAAACTGACCTGACCTTTATAAAATACAGGTCCCCAAAAAATCAAGAAGATATACTTCAGGAGAAAAAACTAACTTAGGACTAAAGATATTAGCTTTGTTAATAGGGTCATATAAGTATTTCCATAACATGTTTCAGATCAAACCCACTCACATAGGATTAAGACTCTTAAAAATAATGTTAGAAATCTCTTAATATATGTCTATCCACTCTCCCAACAATTTCTTCAATTGTGTTTTCAATTAAGGTACAGAGCCTGTTTGCCATATGCCCATTAGTAGAGTAACCTATTGTTTCTGGGGATATTCCTAGAGCAATTGTTGCTACTGCCCTGGTTTGGTAGGAGATTTTGCCTGTACTTTGCTGAGGATGCATATGTTGGGGGAGAATGGTGAATTGGGCTGCTGATTTTTATATCTGTGCATTCTTACAGTAGCTATATTTCCCAGAGTTAAATGTTTGGTGTCAATTAATGGAGGTGCTATTTGGATAGAACGTTATTGTCATGTGATTGCTCTATAAGCTTCCACATTTCATACTGCACACTTAAGAAGCTCCTTTGCCTATCCAAATAAACTCAGGTTCACAGATCTTGCTTTCTGGACTGATCATTTCCATCCATGTGTGCATGGAAGGAAAAATTAAAAAAACAACCACAGCACAAATGAAAAAAAAAAAAAAAAAAAAACAAAGACACAGCAAGAAACTGTTGTCAAAATCCAATTACTGAGTGAAAAGTAGAATTTAAAAATCCTATGACTTGATGACCTGAAAAACCTATGGTGACCTGATGAACTGAAAAGCCTATGGTGACCCGATGACCTGAAGATTTGAAATTTCCTATCCAAAGTAAGATTATGCAACTTGCTTTCTTCAACATATTTTAATATTTTTATCTTTATTTAAAATTTATATTAGTTGGTGTATACTATTATTGTATAGGAAAAACATCAGAGGTCCTTAATTCACCATAGTAAACACTGTTCCACAGAAGCTGCCTTACGTGTTGTTTAGAAAGTGACTAACCTCCAGCTGGCCTATGAGTCTGCCAGCTAGGAGGAAAAAATGTAGAGAAATAGAAGGATACAGCACCAACTTTATGAAGTACAGCAAGAATCTTTAGTCCAGGAGAAAGTAGCACTGTCCCACTCACACTTGTGTTCTTTCTGTGTCATTCTACACATTACTCATGTTCTGAAGCCTTTTTCCTACTAGTTACTAGCTATTTTTAATTCTAAATCAGTTTATTTAAAAAGTTGATTGTAAATATTAGTGTGATAGAGTTCTTCCTTTGCATTTCCCGATACCATGTCCAGAACATGATATTTGCTTAATACAAAATAGTGAAACACTCTTGTGAACCTGAAATTTTAAACAATATTTTCACACAAGTGAGGACTAGGAAAGAAACCGAGAGGTTCCCTAAGTCATTGCTTCCACAAAAAACTCAAAAATCATGTATTCCTGAATAAGGGAGGTATATTTAAAGAAATAATTTTTTTCTCAGGTTATTTTTTTCTTCACCTAAAGCATTGACACAAATCTATGGTACCTTCAGTTTCCTCATGGACGCACTGACTTATGCTGGTAGGTAAAAGAGACCCAGGGAGTGAAACTGAGCATTGGATGCTCAACTGAACTGCTGCTTAACTGGTAGCTTCCTCTATATTTAGTTTGGACCACTCTGACCTAGCTCTTGGAAAAAAAATTAGTTTAGAAGAGAATAGGTCTAAGCAGTTTAGGTAGAAGATAGTAGTATAGATGTGTCAAGCCGGCTGCACTTGACTCCAAGCTTCAGGACTCATAGCTGCCCCCTTTCCTCTTTGGTGGGACAGGCAGAATCTATCCAGATTCCAAAGCACAGCTGCATCTAGAAAACAGCAGTCTGAAGGCTAGGTGATCTCAGTCTATTCATCTCACAAACAGAACTGACTGAGGAATCTTGTCTGAAGCTAGATCTATGGTCAAAAGATGTCTCTCTCTAATTAAGTGTCTAAAACAAGATGGAAAAATTTAATTCCTGAAATGATATGGTACAGCCATACAATGTATGTATTTATACTGAAAATTTAGAAGTAGTGCTAGAGCTTCATTGAAGCTCAGTTTGCAAAGGAGGGAAGAAAGGAGTCAAATTAAAAAGTTCTTTAAAATAAAAAAAAAATTATATTAAAAAAATTAGGATAATGAAATTTCACTTGCTGCTATTTTATGGTAATTTTTTCATTATCTGCTTAATGGAATTCTAGTTTGTGAAATCCTTCCTTAAAATTTTTTAATGAATCAAACAGACACATAAAATGAAGGAATGACAATAACCAGGCACTGCATGATGTATTCTGGCACGTTACTGAATCTGTTTTAGGCAATTGTCTAAGACCTGGGTTATGCAGCTTAAACTGATAGCACATCTGCTAAGGTTTATAGCTATACAGATAAATATTTATCTAAAGTAAACTCCAGTACACTCTGAAACTTGTACAGTGTGGAAGTAAGAGTTCTATGTTAAAAGGAAAGTGCCAGAAAATACATTAATGGGTGAATTTATAGCTGTTTTTTGCTTTAAAAGGTCAAGGGTTTAAAACAGCAGACATATATGAAACAAAAACATTATGGTATTTCAAGTATATCCTGAAAATAGAAACATCATGTTCACTGGTCTTTACATGCGAATACAGCAGTTCTGGCTGTCCTGGTAGATTTTCTGTACAGAAGAGTAATAAAGGCAGTCAGTTAAAAAGGATCTGGAAGCTCCAGAATCACGGGAATTGAGTGCAATACCTGGCACCTATTATTATGCAAGAATGGTTCAGAATGGTAGAGAGTATCTTCTTATGCAATATTGAAAAAATTTACCAGTATCTTTACAATGTGTTTTTTCTCTATGGACAACTTATAGATAGGAGCACACAGAGATTTGAAGCAGGTGCCCATAAATAAGTATCCGGTAAAATCTGAGATGCTCCAGGGAAGGTGAGACAGCTGCATAGGTTTATCAGCTGTGACACAGGAGCTCTGTGAGAAGCTACCACCACCAGAGACCATGTAAGGCTGAGCAGGCTGTTGCTGGGAATCTCACCTTTAACCGTCACCTCTGCGTGTGCACCTGAATTGAGCCCAGGGTTAAGACATTAAATAGCAATACAACAACAAAAAGCAAAATTTAATGGAGTGCAAGTTATTTTCTTGAATATAAATGTCTTGTGCATTTTTACATGTTGAGAGTTGTCCCACCTAGTTTCCATCTCTAGAAAACTGCAGGTCTCCTACAGCTCCCAACTCAGGATTTCGTAGATATATAAACAGCTTCCTCAGATGTCCCAAGTTGGTGGATACCTATGCCTGCACAGCTGAACACAATCCCTAAAATCACAGTCATACTATAATTTTATGCCAGATCATCTCTGACGGATCTTATTTCCAATCTTTCTGTTTCTTCAGGTGGTCAACTACTTATCTTTGTTTGTGAGCTCTTTTCTGAACTGAGACCTCTGTCCCAGAACTGGAAGTGATGCATAAGTATCCCAACCACTACAAAGGTTTTAAATCTTTCTGTGATTCAAGAATAAAAATAGTTGCATCAGAGACAACAACAGTTAGAAAAGTCAAAAAAAAAAAAAAGCACCAAAATTACCTAGAGAGCTTTTCTATTTCATTATCCAAAGGATTTCTCATCAGTATGCTGATAAGAAAAAGACACAGATGTGTGTTTCTCATATCAAATAGTGCTTGTTATTCTGTTCTTGTGGCTGCCCCAGCAACCAATGACCTGTGTGAGAACCTGTGCTGACAAGCTCCACAGGTATCCAAGCTTAATGTAGCTCCAGAGTGCTTTTAATAGATAAGCATAGTCTATCTGTTCTGGCAAAGAAAAATAGGGCAAGCAATCAGACAACCATCTTCCATAACCTGAGCGGAATATTTAACACAAGTCAAGGGTAAAGAAAACAATCTTCCCAGAACAACGCCTTGAAATGCCATTGAAAAAAAGAGCATCTGTGTTTATACACATTTGTGGATATACATATATACATATGTGTATATATATATGTATGTTGTATGTATGTACTTGTAATACGAATGAGAGATTGCTCCTTTATTTGCGTAAGTATATTATTTGAAAAAACAGAAGCCCTTTCTACATAATAGTCTAGATATTCCAACTAGTAAAATGGCTAGGAGATATCATATAAAACCAGAAAAACATAATGACAAAAAAGTGTTGATCCACAAGAAAGTGAAGTTTTCTTTACTCATTCTAGTTGTCTAGAAATGAAAATTCTAATTCTACTGCATAAGACAGCACACAGAAAAAAACTCATAAGGTTTTATTTTTTTAACACATTTTCCTTTTTATTGAGTTTTATTCCCTTTTTATTGCCAATAAAATCTACGGTACGATGATTCTGGTGTACTACTGTGTATTGCAAATTCACTCCTACTGAATTGCTTTTTTCTTTCTGTTGATTTATACACATAGACAACTGAGAACAGAGTACAACAGATTTTTAAAAATTTTTGGATTAATTTATTATTATTATTGCTTTTTTTAACCCTAAGTTTAAAGACTTACCTATTAATCTTCATTTGCTATGTACATTTTAAGCATGTTTCCGTAGGGAATAACGTCTGTGATCATTAATTTAAAAGAACAGAAAACAGCTTACTAGCCTATTGGTTAGAGAAACTCTAATCACTTTTGAAGTACAAGACATCCTGAAAATTAGAAAAAGTATCCCCTTTGAGCAATGGAGCTGGAGTACCAATAAGCTGATAAGACAGAAAGAAACAAAGAGTTGTTTGGATGTTCCCATTTTCTCTGAATTGTCATCTCACCTGACATGATCCATATCTTACTAACATTGAATTCTGTGGAAGTAGATACTGGCACCTCGTCAAGTTTTTGAAGTGTTACTAAGGGAAAATGGTGTAGGGAGAAAAAAAAAAGAATGAATAAGCAGAGAAAAAAAGGCATACAGGAATGAAGAATTAAGTCAGAGTCCCACTGAAATAAATCTAATGATATAGGGGAAGACTGCCCAAAGGTTCGTAATTCCTGATCCCAAATGTCTAAAAATCATATTCGAAACCTAGCGAAAGGCTCTAATGCTTCCTTGTAAGGTGGGGGCTACTTAGGTCTTCAGAGCTGTAAAGATTAGACACTAGATATGCTTTATATTGAAATCTGGAATTGTTTACATAATCATCACTTTCAAGAGCTAGATACTTATGTAAAACACCAGCTATTATAAAAAATTATAACAATAGTATGAAGGATGACAACACTGTGCAAATTTGTTAAAAAAAATGGACAAAAAAAATATATGGAGTGAGTTGGTAGCATCCTTTTGCTACTGTAATATGAAAATCAAGTGGCACAGGAGAGTGTTCCTTAAACTCATTGTCATTCATGCTTATTTACTGCCACTTTGGAAGTGATCACAAAATAAATACAGTTCACTATCAAGATCAGAGATATAAGAAAAAAAGGTGGGAATAGAAATTTGCTAAAGATTAGGGTTTTTTTAAATTCAAATATTACTTTTCTCTCACATTTTATGGTCCACACAGTATTTTAGGCTCCTTTTCAGAACTGCCATCAGTGAGACATAGAACTAAGATGATAAAACAAGGATAGGTCAAACACTGATATGTAAAATTGAGTCTGAAGCCTGCATTTGTTAAAAAAACCCATGTGTTTCACATAATTCTCTTTACTTGTCTCATTAAAGTGGTGATAAAATTCCACTCTGCTGAAAACAGATAGAGTTTTGCCATTCTTTTCCATGTTGCCAGCATTCCATTTACAGATTCAACATCCACTGTATTTCAGACAGAGAGTGTTGGCTCAACTTTCCCCTTTACTCTCTGTCCCGTCTCCTGGAGATTGCTGTTCTCTTAAAAGAAGGGGAAGAGGATCCCGAACTACTACAGTCTACAGGATAATATATCACATACAGTGGTCATAAATTCAGATTATCGTTGGGTGCTTTCAAGTTTTTGAAAGATAGAGGCTTAAGAACTTTATTTTTTTCCAAAGATACTGTAGCACAACAAAAATTCCACACCATAAGAGACAGAAAAATGGAACAGTGACTACTATAGCTTGCTACAAAAATTAGGTGCATTGTAATCCAGGAATAAAAATAACCAAAAATAAAACATGAAAATAGCTGGTTTTTAAAACCAGAGAATATTTCTGCTGGTTTTTCTTACCAGCTTCACTTCATGTTCTTTTTGAGCACCAAAAAAGAAAAGAAAAAGAAGACATAGAGAAGAAAAAGGAGAGTAGGAATCTAGGAGGAAAAAAAAAAAAGAAAAAACAAAGTGAAAGTATTCAAAATAAAGAGATAAGCAAAGAAATAATTCATACTTTGAAACAATCAGATTTTTAAAAGGAAAAATAAAAACCTAGACCACAAGCAAAGTCACTTTCTTGTCTTAAGCCATAACTCTGAGGGACATCTAGACACATTCTATGCGCTCCAAAGCATGCTGGTACACGATTTGTTACACACTAAAATCCAACAGAAAAAAAATATTCTCATTTTCTTTCCATGACATATATTTCAAGCATAGAGGTCCTGAAATGTAATTGTTGTTCTCTGGTGAGACTTTCAAGGACTTGTCCTGTCTTCTTACTCACTTGTCACTGAAAGCAAGGTAGCAAGGTCTGGAGCAAAACCCATGATGGTTTTGTGCTGTTTTCCAGGAGAGCATAGAAAACAGAGTGCATATTCTCTGGATAAATATTCTAAGAAATTTCCAGCAGTAAAAACCCCAAAACATTTCAAGAGCTCATTTGCTTACGAGCACAGCGTCCGCAGGGATGATGGAAGTTTGTGCAGTTGGCTGCAAGGGGAGGGAAAGGTGCCATCAGTTTGCTCCATGGAAGGTTTATTCAGCCAGCTTATTTCCACTGCGTGTGCAACCAGGCTCTCTATCTCCCTGCCTGGAGCACACTTAGCTTTAAGCTGCCCCTTGTTACTTATTTTTTTCCTGTAACAGTTTAATCTTAGGTCATTCAGAGGTCAATCCAATGTACACGTTCCTGAGATAGGGCTGTAAGCCATATGGAAGAAACAATACACTAGTTCATGATTATGGAAAAGCACAGTGTACTTTCTTCCTCTTACTCTTCCTTTCAGCTTTAACGACAGTGAGGAAGCTAGATTGGTAAAAGCTAGACATTATGTTTCTCCTTGGGGAAAGAAGTGGAAAAGTGAGATTTTATGCATGAACAAAGGGATTCAACTAAAACGAACTAACAAATTTTTTCCCTGACTTATATGCAAATCATAAACTTTTTGTAACGTGTTCTAAAGGATTTAAGACTCTCAATGTAAAAAATGTGTGTAATTAGTAAACCCCATAATATATGAAAAAAAAGGGTGTGATTTTTTTAGATGATCCTGTAGATTATACATAAAACAAAGAGTTTATCACATATTATCACTTCGTATGAATTTCAAGATACTGAAGTATTCTGTGGAGCAGAACTGATCCTGGATTTAGATCCTCTTTTGACATATCTTTCCTTAATAAACAGGCAACTTTGTTCTGACACAATGAAAAAAAAGAAGCCGTCTCTCACTACAAATTTGTCTTTCAACTATATTGTATAACACCTTCAGATTATTTTTTGAAATTTTTTCTCTGCTGGGCCACACTTGAACAAATATTGTCATTCTTGTTGTTGGCATTGGTGTTCCTTTTGATAAAATGCAACTTATCTTACTTTTGATTGTGAAATCAATATAAAGAATATTTTACTACCATTGCATCTTGACATTTGAAATTAGACATTCCAAATCACATTGTATGTGAGCTCATTACTTTCAGAAACAGGAAAATCTATTTATTTCTTTTTTCTCTAAAGGAACTATCCAGAAACTGGTTAAATCACCTGCACTGCTCAATTACTTCATTCTCAACCATAACGGCAACTTTTACTTTCTTGTTAATAAAGTCCTTGCAATCAAGTCACTCACTTGGAATAAATGATTGGTTGACCTCTGATAGCTGTGGAAGACAAATGTACCAACACAAAGATATCACTTATGCTTCAGGAAGTCCCTGTAGGGTAGATTGGTCAAAGCTGGGAAAATAGCCTGAAAAAAAAGTATCACATTTTCAATTTTTTTTCCTAAACATCATCTATAAACCATTATCAGATGAATGATAATGAACTTTGGTTCATGTAACACACTATGTGAACTTTGATCTGACCTATTTAATTAATATTTTTTGTTGAGTGATTTGTTCTGTTTTCAAGCTTCTGTTCCTTTTTTATTTAATTCTTTATGTAGTACCAGTAAGAAGGAAGAGGGGGTGGAGTAAAGCATTTAGAACCAGTCAGGAAGTAATAAATTCAAGTTTTCTACGGTATCATGTAAAGACCAAGAAATACAGACTGATACTGCACATATTAAAATGTACTCTGAACAATGAAAGTGTCAACTGACCACATAGAGGAATCTGATGCTATTTGACATAGCTTAAGGCATCCTGGACACCACACAGGGGTGGCAGATATGATACAGGGTGTCAGAGACTGGAAATAGTTTATGCCTCAAACATTGATATAAAGTTTTAAAGAAACTACAGCCACATACACCTCCTTGAAGAACTTTGGACTGTAAGTCAAACTGCTGATTAGATAAAAGGAAACCCATTGTTCAGTCACATCAGGCTGAGGGAAAGTTATGGATCCACAATAGGCCAAAGCCTCCAGCTGCCATCCAGCTGAGTTTGCGTTGGAGGGGAGAGCACAGCTCACAGAAGCCAGGTTTACACAGACTCCCCCCAACCGAGGGGGGAGGAGGAGGTCTTTGGGTGCATGGCGTAACCTCTGGTGAGAGGCAATAAACACCCATCCTCCGATTACACAAACTGGCCCAGCTGTGGAACCCCCAACCCCTCAGGGCACATCCACGGGACATTCACATGAGAGGCCGTGCCCCACAGGACTGCATGTGATACAGCAGATCCAGAGTCTGCTGTAAGAGACTGTCCCCCCGCTCCCCCAGGGGGACATGCCTGGACATGGCTACCTAGCCTGAGCGTATATACCCATGGGATTCTATGCTTTCTGGGGGGACCTTCACCACCAAGAAGACCAGCTGGAGAGGATCAACAGAACACCGTTGGGATTCATGGAGTGGTGATATTTTCCTTATTCTGTCCCTGTCACTCTCTTTCTGTCCCCCCCACCTATTTTCTGCTTCTTTCTCTCTTTCCTTCTCCCTTTCTCTCTCTCTGTCTCTCTCTCATATCTACCATCAAATAAAACCCATATTATTGTCACTGGCATATGGTCTTGTTTGCACCTTAATTCGGGCAGAGGAATTTCCGAAGAACCTTAATAATAATAATAACTGGATCTTATCACAGGGGGGGCCTGCATCCTTCCGGAGTTGCAGCTGAGGGTCTAGGAGGATAGCCCAGGGTAGCCCAAACAGCTCTAGGCATCTTTGTTTAGGCAAAGCAATTGAATCTGTTGATCCAGCACCACCTTTTGCTCATTTATCTCAATGAACTTGGAGCTTTGCTCTGCAATCTGCCACCAAGTAGTTTCTACCTGAGCCACATCTTGCAAGTTTAGATGTTTTTCTCGAGTTTTTAAAGCCTCGCTAATTTACTGTAACTCTTACCTGCAACTTTACCTCACTTGTATATTTCTATTATCACATCCACAGGTTATTTCAACAAGAACACTGTATGTTGCTATTTAATTCTTCATGACAAGTGCAATACCTGGCAGTCCTGAGAAGAGATTCATGTAGGCATTTCAAACAAAGACCATCTTTGCTCAAGTTGTAGTTTTTTGTTAGAGAAGGCTGCACTGATCATGGAATCAATAATAAATTTTCATTGACTATTTTTGTATCCGTTAATAGATGATAAGTCTGAAATTATACTGCCAAAGCTAAGCACACTTTCAGAGACTTCTGATAGCCTCAGATATTTCTGTACTGTCAGACACTTGCAATTCATGTATCTTTACAGAGACGAACTTCAGAATATTGTGTAAATGTTTTATATAACTAACTTTATTCCCCTGAAGAGAGAGAGAACTACATTACAAATCTGATATTCATGATTCTGAATCGCTTTTTACTTTTACTTTCATGTTAAATTTCCCCATGGTTTCCTTTTCTACTTTATTGGGTTTAATTGTCTTTTTGCGCAGCTCAAAACACCATGAGCTTTACGACAGACAGCATCTTTTAGTGACAGTGTTGTTTTGTTTTCTTGAATAAAAGGTGTCATTTATGTTCTATTAAAGGAAGAAGACCAGAGGGTAAAAAGAGGTTTTGTTTGCTTGTTTGCTTTGCTTCCATTTGCCAGCGTCCTTTCCAGGATGCAAAATACAGAACACAGTGGTAGAGACTGCACTAACGCTATGTAGTGCATTATGAAAAACCTTTTATCACACTGGGAAATAAAGGCAGGAAATTGTGTCACAGTTTATTGGATGTAAAACAGTCAGCCATCTCACTGTGATTGAAGGAATTTGGTTTATAAGGGCAGGTTCTTCCAGGTCTGTGTGCCATGATCTCTGCTGGAATGCCTTGAGCACCGGGAAGGCTGACACCCTTTTGTGTCTCTCCTTGGACTAAGGGAAAATACAGCATCATGAGCCAATTCCCTTTTCCTTTTACCTCCTTTTATAGAATCTTCTTTTCTTTCAGCAAACAAGCAATAATACCTTGCACTAAGACACTGCCATTTGAAATGTCTGCTGCACAAGCAAACAGAGTGGAGTATATACTGTTTACTCACCGTCTGCTGCTCATTTTTATGTAAGGTCAATGATGAATCAGACTTGGGCATAGAACTGTTTAAATCCTGTTTTTTAATGCCAGCTTACTTAATACTCGGTTGAAAGACAAGCCAAAATTCTACCATTTCAGGACTTATCAGAGCATTACATGAAGTTAACCTCCAGCACTATTCCCCATAAAACTCTGATAAGCACATTTTAATAGTTCACAGTCAGCTAGAGTAAGATAGTCACAGAGAGTTTTTCCCAAGAAATTAATGTTCCCTGTAAATCAATAGCATTGAAAACACCAAAGAAGACGAGTATATGGAATTCACTAGTTATGCTTTAAAAGGAGGTACAGTCCACTTTGAGAAAGGAATAGCCACAAAGTTTTTTGGTGTTTTTACTCACACTCCACTGCTTTTGTTG
This sequence comes from Rhagologus leucostigma, assembly GCA_013397725.1. Classification (NCBI taxonomy): domain Eukaryota; kingdom Metazoa; phylum Chordata; class Aves; order Passeriformes; genus Rhagologus; species Rhagologus leucostigma. Next base: position 1,899,082 of record VZTD01001345.1, on the reverse strand, counting down.
GTCAAGTATAGTGCACCACTGCATGCTGCCAAGTGTTTAAAGAGGGAACAGCTGTATAGATTTACATCTTGCTCAAGAAATCTGATGTTCTTCTGAGGCATTATTTTCTAAAAATTCTACTTTCCAGCTATCATTATTTTGAGAAAAAGGGATGGCTCTTTTTTTGGAAAAACTTTTGAAAAACTTTGCTAGAGAATTTGGCAAGTCATAGATGTAACCATCTACTCCATATTTGATTCAAAATAATGTTAAAAAACAGCATCAAGATCACTGTCTGAGTTTTAGTGCCTTTTTAATGGAGAATGTACATGAAGGTGTGCTACACATTTTCATTTTGCTAGATTTGAATTAATAATTATCTGATTATTCAGGAGCTTCCAAATAACTGGAATATCTTGCCCTTTTGGGGCAACAGTAGTTCAGGGACTAGGAGTTTTCAATTTTATTAATTTAAATTATCAGTGTGACAAGATTATCCCTTTTTTTCAGTCATTCCAAGTTTTGTTATGCATGTACCATGTTACTTCATCAGAAATAAATGAGAGCTTTGCAAGCAATTCAACTGTAAAATTTCTCTTGAGACAAAGTTTGGCTTCCAAAGACTGTATCAGCACAGGGGCTTGTATTCAAATCAAAATACAGCAGTAGCTTTAGTTTCTAATGACTAATGACAAACTAAAAAGCTAAATAGACAACAGAGAGAACATACAGGAACTGTTAACCTGACAATATAGTATACTATAACCATGGATTAGGTGCTCACAAATTTTAGCATGAAAATAATTCTCATTAAAGCATCCTTCTGATGTAAGAGATTTTGTGTCACATGAAAGTTAGATGTTTATTTAGATATATTAATGAAAGTGAGATGGTCCTGATTACAGAACCTGGAGAACTAAGGACATAGAAAATATCAGGCTCTTTATATTGGGACGTAGAGCTGCTGTCCCTAGAAGAGGGTTTATATATGATCGTGTTCTGAGTGACAGTACTTGTGATATACGAGGCAAAAAGAATAAGAGATTATGCACTTCCCTGGGCTTAACTGTTTTTTGTCATGAACGTGTAATATTGCCCAGGCTGTTGTAACATTATAGAAGAGTAGAGATAAAGGATTAACTACATAAAGTATCACCTTCCTCAAATAATTGGCTTCTGGTGTTGAAGATATATTGATTTCCTTCTTAATATTTTCATCCTCTTTTTTTTCATATGATATGATAAGAACATTTCTCCACACAATTTGTTTGACATATTATTCTTGTGGTATACTCTACACACTGTTTGTGGTTTGCTGCTGCCCTATCAGTACAGGAGATTAAATTACAGAAATATTGCATGCATAGCTGAACTAAGAGTATATTAAGTATAGAATAACTGAACCAGTTTCATATTGTAACACTTAGAAAAGCTAAAAAAAAATTAAACATTTTCCTATTAGAGGAGCATCATCAATGATGTATAAAAAAGAAACTTGTTGTGTAAAAAAGGTTCATAACACCAACAGGTTTTACGGTAGTACATAAAGTTGGAACATAAGCATAAATACAAGATGGTGCAAAACCCCAAGAATGTGAAAGCACATTACCTTTTATTTTAAAAACAAGTAATTCTAGTTTGTTGGGAAGAAACATCATCCATGCTCACATTGCATAGCAGAGTGCAGTGCAAGAGCAGCTGAGCTAACACAGACCTGATTGAATTTGTTAGGCTCGGTGTTACAAGGTAGACTTAGCAGCAAGCACCTTAAGTGCGTGCTGGCTGTACCAGCCTGTTGCTGCACCCTGGTAAACACACTGAATCCAATATTACCTGGGCACCACACCAGCCTACTACCATGTCAATGAGTATGTTGTGTGTACAGCTTATATTTCAATGCAAACTGTCTCACAGAGCAACAGTTTTTTATATTTCCACTCCGGGGTGTCTTCCTCTACTTTTTTGCCAGTAAGGCTACAAACAGATTGGTCCAAATTGAAATGTCACGTGAAACTGTTGCACCAAGACTCAGTGCAAAATTACTGTAAGTTTAGATGATATTGTCCTTAAGGAACTGTTTGTCCCAAAGGGACATATTTCTTAAGTCTTGGTGTCTACCAAAGTAGATGTAGTCCAAAAAAGAGGGATTATTTTAGGTACTATCCTAGGAATTTTCATCTGTGAAATAGAAAAGTAATAGAATTTAGTCTTTAAATTCAGTTCATCCAATACAAGGCCAACTCTCTACCGCAGCTCTGTTGAAGAGGTATTCCAAAGTAGAACATTTATAAAATAAAAGCATGGATTCACTATCTGGAGTTTCATTTGCGTATGTTTCATTTTATAAATCCATGTATTTATTTATACAATCAAGCATATGTAGAAAAAAATCCTAAAATGGAAAAGTAGGAAAATGGAACATCATTAATGTTGAAGTAAAACAGTGTTTGTATAATAAACATAACAAAATTGAGTCAGTGAAATAGAGGAATTAATTGGTAGATTTAAAACAGAAGCAAAAGTAAAGCTTCCTGTTCTGGTTTCTGGCTGTAATAAGTGAAAGCAATTTTGAATTAAGATATTTTTTCCAGTTTAAATTCAGGCATTAAGGATGATCCATCAGTTGTTCTTACAAAGCAAGAAAGATGACATCTGTCTCCCCATTCCTGGGCTGCAGTGCTCCTGTATGTACCACCTGCTCATTAATAATTTGAGAGGACTCATTCTTTCTGTAAAAAACTCTGCTTTTTGTTAAAATAACCAGCACTGAAAATACAAGAAGCTTCTCTATGTTTGCAGTCTGCTTTCTGTTGTGTTTGCTACAAAATCATTGCTGCTATAATTTGGGAAGCTTCCAGTAGGCAGGCTGCAATTGTCTGCTTTCTGCAAACCCTGTCATCCTCCAAAGAAGCAGAGGTCATTACATCCAATCTCTAACATGCACTCTGGTATCTTTCCTAAAAGGAGAACCTTTTGCAGCCAAAGCACTTTGGTATTTTTCCTCGTGTTCATAAAGAGGGCTAGTAAAGCCTTTTATTGAGGACTCTGCTCCTATTACATGTGGCCAGCAGTGTGAGTCTATGCAACACTCCAATTCTTAGCACTGGCATGGATGTTGGAGGATGTGCCAATGCTCTATAGCTGGCCTCAGATGTGCTAGATATGCTTTCAGACCAGGATACCGGGATGTGAAGGCAGCTTAAAATCAATTGTGCCCTAAAATGGAAAAGAATGACCATCAAGAAAGGAAAAGCATAAAACAGGGAGGCAGAGGTTGACACTGAACAGAGCTGCTTTTCACTCCTCTAAGGCCTTCCAGGGAGCTGGATCTGCCCAGAGCTGTGGCAAAACAGATGAACCAAAAGTGGCCTCTTTATCATCAGCATCATTTCCCTCCCCTGAAACTTCTTCCTCAAAGAAAGAATGTTCTGGTGGATGGAGCTTCGGTCCAATCCTACCATGGCCATCCTTGAATTATTTTCTGAATGCAGATATGAGAATACAAGTTTCTACAGGAGTACCACTGAGTTCATAACCTTGCCCACCTACTCCAACAACTATCTCTTGGAAGGGTCCCCTATGCAAAGTTTAGCCAAGTGTGAAGGACCAGAATGTACAGTGATGCTTGCCTGCAGGAAACAGTCTGCACTTTTGATGATCTGAAGCAGTCCAGTGTTGTTTCTTAATATTTAATAGTTGATAGTACGCTTTTCTTTCATAATAATTACTTAACATCTTGTTGGTAATGGTGGGTGCAATAGTTTATGTATATATATATTTTTTTAAAGTCCACTATCATGTCAAAAATCATGTTGATCCCACTTCATCTGCTGAATAAGGACTTCCAGTTTAATTTCTCATGTAAGTGATTTTATTTCACATTATTCTCCAGCTCCATCTTTCATTGAGATCTAGTATATTTAATTTCTCTTTTCCCAGAAATCATTGTGTAGAAATCTTCAATAAAACTCGTTTATTTTCTCTACCTCTACAAGTTCTACTGTACTCTTTTCACAAGGAGGAGTCAGAAGTCCAATATTCAAGATTCAGCACAGTATTATATAAGAGTTATTTCAGCTGGCTTTATGTTTCTTATCCAATAGTTCTTAAAACTTCCTTTTTTTAAACAATGAACATGAAATCAAAATGTTCATATAACCATTTTTAGTAAATCATAGCTCCCAGCCCTCTCTGGCAGTAGCTGGTTAGGATCAGTCATTGTATACAGTTTGGCTTGTTTTCCTATGTGTGCTAATTTGCACTAATCAGCACTGAATTTCATTTGCCACTTTATTACATAGTCAGTCAATATTTTGACATCTTTCTGCACATCTTTACAGTATTTTTTTTATGTTTATAATCCTGAATAATTTAATGTTATCAGCAAATTTTATTCTCACTACTTACCTTCTCTTTCGGATAATTAATGAATATGCTGAACAACACATACTAGGAGAAAGAGGGACCTAATTTGAGTGCCTTCTATTGGGAAAAAGACTGCTTATTTTATGGTTTGTTTCCAAATTTTTTATCTACTGTGACTGATATAATTAGAGGTTTTTCTGTTTGGTTTGGTTTTGTGTTTTGTTTGGGTTTTTATTATCCTTTCTAGGATACCCTGAAGTTTAAAATGTATGAAGCTAATATTTGTTTAGATGATTTTTTAGGCAAGATCTCCTTCTGGAAAAACTTTGTTGACTTATCCCTCTTCAAATATAGTTTTCATTGTGATTTTTACAATACCTTATATTCTGGGATAATGCTGTCTTTTCTATGCAGTGTCCTGCTGTTACAGCAACATTTCAATAGATCCGAACCTTCAGTTCTCAAGAAAAAATGTTGGACAATAATAGTTGATAATTACATGGCATTCAAGGCTTCAATCCAATGTGTCTCAACTGGTTTAAAATATATGTATTGAATCATCCACTTTCAAGACTAATATTTTCTAAAATAATATAGCTATCCTCTAAGTATAGGTATTTCTTTCAAAATTTTCTCATCAAATTTGAAGGATGGTAAAGGTAATTTAAGGTGGATATTCACTGGTACAACTACTGAATACAAGATTGTTTAAAGCTATGATTTGCTTAATGACAAAATATTTCCTGAACACCACTAATAGATGTTTTTAGTCATTCATCTAGGAGAATATCGCTACTAATTTCTCTGTACTTGTACTAGTTGTCTCATAACCTGAAGTGGTGGAATGGGTTTAACGTTTGCAGTGAAGACTTCATTTGAGTAGATAGATTCAGTGTACTTCTCTTCAAAGTGAATTGTAACCTGTGCTTGATAAACTCCTATTTGCTTTGTAAGCACCACCGTATTGGGAGAAATTAATTAACTCATTGAGGAGGGAACAAGCTAAGAGGGAGGGAATATTCTGTTCCCAAATAAATAGCAAATAAAACAGAAAAGAAGAAAGATATTTTAGGAAAAACAATTAAACACATCTTTTAATTGTAAGAACACTGGAATAGGTGGCTGGGGAGGTTGTATAACCTCCATGATGAGGCAAGTTTCCCAAGAAAATGATTTAAGGATATCTGAGTGTAGCATGTGGAGAGAAGTCTGGCTATATAATTACTTGCATTTCCCACTAAATAATTTTTTTCTGATTCTAATATAAATTTTAGTCATCCCCAGTAAGCTCTACTTTTTGTATTAAAAGTAGAATTATCACCTTAAGATAAACAATTTAGTAGCCTGTTAAGAGAGGACGATGTACATGTCACTGCTTCTTTTATCTGTAAGACAGCTGTAATCATGTCATATCTTCTATTTTTTTTGAAGTTTAATTTTTTAGCATTTGTTTAAAATTGCATACACTAAGCTTTTAGAAACTCTTGTTCTGTGCATGTATTAAGCAAAAACAAGGGTTTTGTCACACAGCTGGAAATTCATAGACTCATTTTAGTTTTGCATGTTTTGCAGTATTTTCTCACAGTAATAGACTGTAGATTCCTAAACTGTTTCCCCAGAAAAGGCAATACAAAATCTGTTTCAAGTAATTTTGGTGAGGGCTGAGTTGTCACTCAATAAAACGTTTAGCAAAGTGAAACCTTTACTTGAATGAGAAGTTCAGAAGTCTTTACTTTGCATTTCTCACTACTAGTTTCAATCTCGTATTCCCTTGCAGAGAGTGGAATTCTGCTCAGATACCTAAATTCATTTACCTAAATGGATATGTCACCTACCACTTGAGATGCTGCAGCGTTTCTAAGATATCTACACAAGCCTGGCGAAAATTACATGAGTCATGGGAATTCTGCACCCTTTGAAAGGAGCAGCTGAAAAGCCAGTGAGGATATCTTAAGGCATCTCAAAAGCATTAGACATCTGTGGTTAGACATCAATTATCCCACGATAACTGAGACATGCCTTTTCGGGTCTTCATTGTACCACAAGGTTGGCAAACAACAGTCAAATGGAGACTTCAACAGCTGATAGAAAATCGCTCTCTGAGTTTTGCTTTTCTTGCTTCACACTATCTACTTATGCTAACAGTTTTTGCTTTGTTGATAGTGGTTTTGCATTTTTTTACTAAAAAAAAAAAATCTTGTTTTCTGCCACTTACACTCTTCTTTCTTGGCTTGTTCTTTATTTGAGTCCAGGTGCAGTTTAGCACAGAAGCTCTTAAGTATCCAAATATCCACAGTCATTTGCAAGGTGCAATCCACTTTCACAACATGTCTGTGGTGATTTGCTTGTTAATTATAAATAGACATAAACAAACTCATATTCCCTGTAACTAGCCCATGCACTAAGAGTTTACAGGACTTCTCAATTTGTCAGGGCACAAATAGAAATGCTCTTAGGCTTCTGGATAAAGTAGTTTATGAAATTATCCCTCACAGCTGCTTCTTACCAGCCTTGCCGCTGAGACGCCATAACTGATCATGTTAATTTCCAGTCCATTTTTGTGCAAAGCGAAATTGATTAGTTTAATCTAACACTGAAGCTTTTAAAAACAGATTTACTCCTTTGCATTGAAATGGAGGATATTTTTCCAGTGAAGCAGCTGTGACTCAAACCGTTATTGTTACATGGAAAGGAGTAAGACTAAGAAAAGAGGAGACATTTGGGTAAACAGCACACGTCAAACTGAGATTTAGTCAAAAATTAATGAAAGTTTTGTTTTAGGAAAAAAACCACCTCTGATTTCTTCTATTGTTTGCCACACAGTCTGCATTGTGTAAAACACATTTTATGTTTGATTAAGCAAATTGTTCATTTTTAAGGCAAAATTAACTATGATTTTTTTCTCTGAAGCTCTCCTAGCCCCAGCATTTCCTTTACAACACTGACATTTGGAAAGTCACAAAATAATTACATCAGAATGTTTTTTCAGAGCTGTAAAAAATTGAGAGTAAGTGGCCTGAACAACTAGCCATCAATTGCCTTGAAAACCTGTAGCAGAACAAATAAACCCTCTGGGAAGAAGCCTATCACTATGGTTCCACATTTCTCATGTTTTTCCTTTCCCTCTGGCTGGCTTGAATCATGTTTCCCATGCTGAGGCTATATATTCCATTGCTAAACTTCCCCATCTATGATCAAGGAGGTAAATGGAACTGATTTCCCTGCTTGCTTTCTTACTGGCCTATTCCACAGGCTCAGTGACTTCCCTTTGGAAACTGAAATTCAAATAATTTCTGTTCACAAGGCATTAAGTGCTGTATATATTCTCCATCTTCTTAAAGACTCTGTGTACCTGCATACGTTTATATTCCTAAACACGAACACACACACCTCAGCAACAGAGGCAGCACAACTGCACACTGTGTCTGGATCCATGTAACAACTAACATAATTTGTATTGTGAAGTACTGTGGACTCCGGTGCGAGCATCCCTCATGCACCACAGATACTCCTCTGTTTTTCACAAAAAAAAACCCAACACCATTAAAATAATCCAGTCCTTACCAGTTACCAGCTCCCAGATGAAAAAGTCAAGCAGCTGATACTGAAGGTAAAAAGGGCAGAAGGTGTGATAAGTGCAGAAAATACTCAGATGTGCTTGCAGCTACAGCCAGGTGCTTCACGGCCACGATTAATTAGGTTGGGAGGGCTGCTGGATTGCTCTCTGAGGGACATCAGCAGTTATAAGAATGCATTATATCCAGTTGCTCGAAGCCTAGCAGGCTGTGTCCTGCTCTCAGATATATGTGTTTTGCCATCTGGACTAAGACAATGCAACATACCTGGGCATCAAACCATCAGCCTGTAGGAAACACCACCTGCTTCACAATTTATGGCACATCCTGTTGCCAAATGAATCAGCAACTGCAAACACCCCTAATTCTCCCACATATCTTTGCTTTCTCAGACTACTGATATATGACGGAGGTGAGTTATGTAACCAGGAGCTCCCACAGCTCTGGAAGAGACCCTACACCTGGTGAGCTAGTTTTCTTGAGAGCCCACTGTGACTGATAGTGGATAAGGCTAAAGTGACAACTTTCATCTTTGAAGATCAAAGTTATAGGTTTTAGTCTATATATTAGTGGTCTGAGACCATTTCTGAGAAGCTGGGAATTTTACAAGACTACTGGGTCCAGAAGGCTGTGATCTACATAATTATATGGTGTGTATATGCTGAGGATCTTGACCATTTCTTCCGCTGAAATTTTATTTCTCAATTTCATTTTTATATGAACAAAAGAAGTTATCTTATGTTCAATAGAGCTACCTAAAAAGGAAATAATAGTAGGAAAAGTGAGTGGTTAAAGTGATCTAAACACTAATTTAATCATGATATGGATCAGCTGAGTGAAAAAGTGTTATTGGAGATCCCTTACCTTTCTCCTTTACTTTTTTTTACTTTTCTAAAGCCTTGGAATAGAAAATAAAGATGTTAGACTGAGACCAAGCCTAATAAAATGCTAGGGTTGGGGGGGTTTCTAAATTTTTTAATGAAACAACTTTATGAGGAGGCTGGGGTTTGCCTCCTCATAATCCTTGGCAGATAAATTACAAAGGCAACACTAATATATTAAAGTATAAGGGATATGAATACCTGACTTTGAAGTTTACTTCAGTGACCTGAGGAATGGGCAAGCAAAAGGTTTTCCTGAACGCTGATATTTTTCTCCTCTAATCTAGTTTTTTTGACTTCTAGGTTGCATCCACTCTGTGCTAGTCCAAGAATAAAGAAAAATTGTCTCTAAAATCAAGCATCCACTTTTGATACACCTTTGAATAAAAGCACCCTAACCATTGTATTCTGTTTCTCAGGCTTGTAAAAGACTCTGTGATGGAGCTTTGATCTTGAAATTTTACTTTCCCAATTTGTCTGTCTTCTTTCATTCTAAAATCAAATGCAGTTATCAGAGAAGTCCAAGGCTTCTTTTCATCTTGGAGATAGAAAAGAGCTCAATCTGCATCTAAAAGCATGCTCAAGCCATACAGTTTGTTCCTATTATAGAGACAGATACTGAATTATGCAACAAGTTCCCAGTGAGCAATTACATTTTAATCAGAGTAAAGATTTTTTCCGCAAAGACACTTCTATAGATGATTTATTTCAAAAGATAGGAATTGTGCCCATATAGCTTAAATGGGAAAGTGTTCAACTTCCCCAGACAAATTTCCTGGCAGGAAGATTGTTTGAGGAGACCAGTAACTAATATTTAAACCACCTTTCTTTTTTTTTTTTTTATTTTCCCCATTTTTTTTACAGTAAATCTCTAACACAGCATGACCTATGATAGATAAGTCTTAGTCTGCAGTTCCATTTGGTCACTCATTGCTTGCTTTCTTGGATTAGAAACTCCATGAATTATTTTTACTTTTCATAAATGGTTTGTGGTGTTTACAGTACTTGCCTTCTGTGCTGCTAAATTGAACAACCATATAGTATTTCAAAGAATGGCTGAAAATAGAAGTATATTATAGAGGAATGTTCCAGTGCATTTACTATCAAAATGAAAGTCTTACTGTGGATAAATAAATGTGGCATTGCTCAGAATTAGTGATTTGCTTACCATCGTGCATTAAATATAAATTAAAATATATTAAAAGTTATATAAA
>VZTD01001345.1:1712054-1889021 GCA_013397725.1 Rhagologus leucostigma | reverse complement strand
AAATTAAATTAAAAATTTAAATTTAAAGATGCCTATAAACTACATCCACCTATTTAGAATCTGACTTCAGATAAAGTTCAAGCTGTGCTGCCACAATACTACCAAAACCATTTGGTACATTCAACCAAAGGAGGAAAAACATAAAAGAGATGAGTGCATCAAAAAGAGATGAGAAACCTTCTTTTGCTGGTCTTTATACCAAGAATTTGAGCGTAGTTTATAATTGGTATTTGTGTTTCACTCATAAACAGAAGTCCCCACAGGCAGTTGCTTGCACAGTCACTGAAATTCAAAAGATATTTTTGGTTTTGATTGGAAAAAAATGTCAGACTATGGTAAGGAACATGCCAAATGAACCAGTCCTTTGCAGAGAACATGCTTTTCTAGCAAGTATAAACAAGCTTGCCTTGTGATTGTTTAATCTGTCTCTGGCATTTTCGCCAGCAGAAAGGAGCAAGCTGTGAAATGGCAAATGCCAGCCCCTCACGGATTTACAGAACACACCCAAAAACTTCAGCTACTCTCAGGAAACCACTGTCTGGTGAATGTTGCTCATGGACTTCAGAATTCTGCCAGGTTGCTGCAGCATGCACCACCAGAGAGACTCCAGATCGATTTCCTTTAAGTACTTTTTAACTAGCATAGGCTGCATAACTAGTTACCTGAATCCATGTGTATGGCTGTTTAAACAAACAAATAGGTAAACAGATAGACAGACGCTTAACATGGATCGATGCTATGCATTGCATAACTATGCAGTTTCCATCACAAGAGGAGGATTCAGGACTTACATTTTATGACCGGTAACCAATTTTATTGAACTCTATAAAATGTAAATGGATGAAGAAATTTTATAACCTGGTCTGCAGGATGCCTTCTGATCTTCTCTTAATGCTGAAAATTTGTAGTGGTTTAGTACAAGGGAAAAAAAAAGTAAAATAAAAGCTTTGATAGTTGCAATGCCTAGCCGTAAACAAAATGCACACTAGGACATTGGGGAAATCACTAAATCACTTAGCACAGCTTGTTCCAATTCTTTTGTATCCTGGAAGAGGTAGTTTGAAGTGCAACATAATAGGTGTTATTGTAGCATTTCTATCTAGAATAATTAATCTCAGTATATAATACTCAGTAATAACCTGAATGTAATTATTTACAGGTGTACAGTAACTTCAGGTCAAGATACTTTTTGCAGTACATGTTGACTTTGGTCCTTTCAAATATGATTGTCCAGCTGTAAGCTGAAGTTTTCACATTTTCTTGATCTTTAAAAACCTTCAATATCTCAATGAAATACCCAAGAGTAAAGATAATTCTTTCAGTAATCTATATTATCCACACTCACAATTTTATTGTGTGAATAAAATTAAATAATTTTCATCAAATCCCAGTTGCTAAGTAGTCCAATAATCTCTTTTTCTTATTTTTATTTTTCAAATACACAGCCTGCTGTATAAAGCAAGTGTAATGTAGCAACTCAGAAATGAGATGGCAACCTACACAGAGACCTCACATCTATTTATGTCACTTCTTGACTATTTAAAGAAAATGTTATGATTTTTGTGCCACATTCTCTATTTTTGAATGCTTGAGGTTGTCAATATGAAGCTGCAATAAAGCTGTGATGAAAGATTTTCCTGATGAGACCCATAAAATTTGGTATGCCAAATAAAAATAAGCTAAGTAAACAAACAAACATTATTAGCTAGAAGTGTAAACAAAGTGAGGGAATTGAAGCTAATGCACTCAGATGTGTTAGAGCAGAGTTTGTTCTGAACAGGAATGTTGAAATTATAAAACAGCATTTTTTCCTGTTTGCTGAAAGTACTCTTACACTTATTTTTCCACTCATTTTTTTAGTCTATCTAAAAATCTGTCTTGTCTGGATTTTTTCTTTCCTCTTCTACAGTCAACTTCTCCATCTTCTTTTTTAGAGCCTCCATTTTTGACCCTTAAGCTCACAATACCATGAAAATTTTCCTTCCTAGTCCTTGACAGAAAAGCTATTCCTTCACTTAATACAAATGTATGAGCATACCTACTGTACTCAGTCAGTGTTAACTTGAAACTTTGAAGACAGAAAGTGGTATGTAAAGGCTTAGTGCACCATTCAATACAGTCAGACTCCATTTAAATAATGCACCCACTGTATTTATAGAATAATTCAAAGGTGCTTGAATATCTGAAATAACAGAAGCATATTTCATTTTCCACCATCCCAATAAGGATACGTTATATTATTACAGGTAGACTATTTTATTTCATTGAAATGGGAGGAAACCTCCAGAGTGAAGCCAACACAAAACTTGGAATTAGCATAAAGCTCTGATAGAGGTTTGTATTGCTAATGGTACAAGTAAACCAGCTTCTCATTATGCTTTCATATGAAAGTGTTAAAAGGTAAAGGGTAAAATACTACCTGCTTTATGATTAATGGAGATTTTCCTGTTGAATATATAGGGGTAGGATTTCATCCCAAAGGTTTTGTTGTGGGAAATTACCTGATTTATTTATTAAATACATTTTCATTACAAGTGTGCTTCAGGTTAGTAAATATGAGGGCTACAATCAGTAGGACAACGCAGAAGGACAACCCTACCAAGTACAACTATGCTGTTCCTTCATTATGTGAAGGGTATGAGCATGCTACCTCAGAAGCTACAAATTTTGATCAGCCTCCTTAGTTTTGCATTATTTTTCCATTGTTGCTGTCCTGTAGCCTAAGGAAAGGGATATTTAAATAAGTTTTCTTCTAAAATTAAAAGGTGAATAGTTATTATTTTCACTTTAGATTATTCATTCTTTTTGTTCTGTCAGCTTGTGAAGCCACTGTCACCTACCAGAAAACTTGCCCTTGCCATGGATTGCCTTTTGGCCCAAGCCCTGCTTTATTTATGACACTCCTGGCTAGTAAGTCCTTTAAAATTTTATCCACAGGCACACAACAAAGGCAACTAGGAAATCTCTTTCTCTCTTCCCCTAGTTTCATTGCGATCTCATAAATATATCTTAGACATATTTGCATAGCATCTGTACTTTGATAGGAACTTTTCTGAATATGTACTTTTACTGAGCATTTTACCATTTCAACAGATAGCATCCCTTCACTTGCAACATTAGTTAGAATGAAGTTATTATGTCATTAGAAACAGCAGCTTTGATTAACACTTTACACTCATGAGAATAACTGCATGGATTTAATTTAACTCCAAGGAACATAATATCACACGGAGATGTAAAACTGGTGTGGGAATAACTTGTAATAAGAGATAGAGTAACCATTAAAATTAATTTACTTACAAAATTCCATTGTGATTTTCCCTTTTTATGTAAAAATTAAATGCCTTTACTCTTTGGTCACTACCTTAGAATGGAACAGACCATAGCATAAATTTCTCAACCACTGTCAAGAACTTGCATTAAGTTCTTTGCTCAAGAAAAAAATGTAAGAACAAATTGAAAAACTGTATACGGAAAGATCATGAAAATAAACACAGTCATGAAAAGCTGTTTTTGTTGGTTTGGTTTTTTTTTTTAATTGAAACTTACTTTTCCAGTTAATTTTCCTACTATTCCATGCCCTGAAAATAATAGAAAGAAACCTGACAATTAATGAATTTACCTCCCTTAGAATTCTAAAGCATCAATTTCTCATTACTAGAAAGGTTTAAAAAAACCACAGGCTTTTAAAAATCTTTGTCAGAGAACTTTTTGCTGAACCAGCATTTTGGCACTCTGATGACACAAAATTATTTTCCAACACTGTGGATACTGCTTGAAGGATTTGGAGATAGCTTATTTCTTGTACATTTTCCCTTTTTAATATTGCTGAGTTTGTGAGCAATTTGGATTTCAGAGCCACTGTAACTTCCAAAATCTCTTTCTAGGCTTTCATTAGGAGATTAGAAAGACTTTTACAGATTGCTAATGATGCAGCTATGTATCACAAATAATACTGAGGTATTGAATCATTGACTTTACAGTAACATATGTTTTCTGATACTCTTGTGATTTTCTCTCACTTAAAAAAAAAAAATCCGCTCAGATTACCCAGAAATGGTTGCATTTTCTCGAAGAATACGGAGGAGGAATGTCATGTTTCCCATTCCTGTTCAAAATCTCTTTTAACTACTAATGGCAAAGGAAAACGCACAGAAGTACCTGGCACAAGGTCCAGGACCTGGTGCTGTCCTCCTGTAAATAATGTGTCTCAGTCACCAGGTGACAGAAGCAGGCTCCTTGTTTATGGTTCCCCACCCCTCCCAGACTGAAATAATGACAGACTTGCCTGTCTGGAATAAGAAAAGGCAAGCGTTTGGGCTCTGCACATGCAGTTTAACATGCTCTCAGTGACTATGAATACAAATTCTCCCAAGCTGAGAGAAGGTGGGGCAGAACACAATTTTTTGCTTCCAGAGTGCTCACCTGAACCATCTAGCCTAGGGATACTTCTAACAACGGATTTTTAATGGTGATGTTGGAAAAATAAGTAGTCTGAATTCCCTTCCCCAGCTCGGAATATATTTAGAAAAAGTAAATTTTTCCAAGCTGGTTGAACTTCAGCTGGGTCTGGTTCACACTCCACACATACTGACAGCAACAGAGCGTATATTCTTTACTGAGAGGCAAGAAGCATTATCTCAGGGGCAGGATAAATGCAGCTATGACTTCTGAGCTGGGCTGTGGTTCTTCAGCCCAAATTGCATAGAGATGGGCTCGTGTCCATCCTAACAGAGACAAATGTGTCCAAAGTCTGCCTGCACTACAATTGGGCAGAATATGATACTCTTAATGTCACCTTTAGAGATTTGGGCTTGGATTCTTCCCTTTGTGGGAGTTAATATATGATGTCTATGGCTTCACTTAAACTTTTAAAAATATGAGATTTGGGAAAGGATAAAGGGGATTCATGTCAAATAGTGTGAATAATTTCACTCAGAAATCATGAGAGTTGAACTTTAAAATCGGAAAAAAGTTATTCAAAGAGTTCAAATTTATCCACAATGTGAAAAACCAGGTATGTGCAACTGACATTAGGCAGAATCACATGGGGTATTATTGTTACATTAAAATCGTCAAGATAGAAAGTGATGTGCTATAACCTCACAGAGTAGTCTGCTTTTGGTCCAGGACAATTTTAATTAGCTTTTTTGGGGGGTGAAACACAGACAAGAGTAATCTCATTCAAAGAGGAAAAAATTGGAGTGGAAATTTCAAGTACTTTTGAGGTAAATGCTTTTAATAAAAGAACTTTAGAAAATTATTGTCTTGGTGAGCTGGAGGAATTGCTAATGTGGTTGAACACAGATTCAATTACAAATTTATAACATTCACTCTTCTCTTAAAGGAAAATAAAAACCAGGAAAACTTCTTTGCAGAGGAAGTCAGGAAGGAAGGAATGACTATACATAATTTGATTTTTTTTTTTTCCTTCCTTCACTCATATTTAATAAACACTTGCTTCAATTGTGATCAAGGTTGCATTTTTTGAATAACACCTTATAATCAAGTATTATGTAGACAATACTTACTACAAGAGCATACTGCAAGAGCAAAACCAGGCTCTGAGAAAATAAATGTAATACCCACCTTTTCTAAAGAAAGCATTTCTCTCACACGGTTGCTGCATTTAAAATAAAACATGCATAAAACATAAACATATGTAGCAATATGGCAGATATTAAATAAAAGATAGATCATCATTTGTTTTCACCTTTCTAACACTAAAAAGCTACAGCAAATTTTGAGGTACTACAAATACACTGACACCTGTAAAACTAATCTCACTGAGTTGTGTCATAAGTAGCAAATAGTCATTATATTTTAGTAGAACAGCCTGCTTAACTTAGAGAAATTGCACATAACCTTTTTCAAAACAGAAATAAGAGTCAAGATTGTACACAGTATTTTTACTAGAGAATATATTTAGAGCTAAAAACATATTTTTTTTAATAAAGCTGCAGCAAAACCTTTGTATTACAAAGTTGGTGAATACAAATTCTTAACTACGGTATTGCACACATTCTTTTAATGTACTGTAACGCTAAACACCTAATCAATAAAAGCTCATTAAATACTCCCAAGCAACAGCAACGACAACAAAAACCCAACAAAAGAAGGCCAGTCTAATCAGGGAAATCTGCATGTTTTAAACAGCCAGTTGAAGGTCTTGTCCATCAATGTCTATTTTAATTCCGAGGGCACCACTGACAAGCAGCTCTGTGCTTCACTAAGAGACACTGGTCTGTGAACTGATTTGGAGGTCACCTGTCATTTTAAAAATGCGATCAATACAATCCCGAAACGGTCCTCAGATTCATTTAATAAGTGAGAAAGGAATAGGTCAGTGATGCCCCAGTGAGTTGCCTGTTATTTTCCGAAAGGCTTTATTTTTTTATCAGTGTACATCAAGTTCCCTTTGTGCTTTTATAAGTAATGGAATTTGCATATTTTCACACTGAGAAAATCCCTGAAGAAGACATATTAACACGTTCTTTAATAAAATACGGGTGAGATTCCCCACATTTTCACATCCATGAACTTGCTTTTAGTTCTAAAGGGAAAACAAGCCCTTTCACTGATTGCTTAATGGTTTGTCAGTCTTACACCAGAGAAAATAACATGAAATGAATAGCAGGAGGCAAGGAGAACTTAAATGGCATTTCTGATTTTATTTTTGAAACCACTGAAGTCTACAGGTAATAAATGGTGTTTAAAATAAAAAAGACAATGTCTTGCTTGACCAATTGTCAAAACCATTATTTTCTTGATAAAAAAATACTTTCCTTTTAGCTGAAAAAGTTAATTTAATTTAGGCCCTTTGCATGAAAACATTATTTCTGCTTTGTGACAGCAGGAAATAGAAGTTGCCACAACAGTGATGAAAAGTGGTTTTCCACCCATGATGTCTTACCATTAAATTGATTGCTCCACCTATTTTTGTCTACAGGTGGAGATTTAAAAATTGCACATATTTTCTTGAAAACACAGAAACTATTTTGCAGAGTATTGTTAGAAAATAGTAGAAGTTCACCAAGCCTAACTAGGGAGCCATATCTCAGCAGGGACAGCAGCCTTGAGCTGCACGTGTGGTCCCAGGTGAGCACAGCTGTGGACACTGAAAAGCTTTAGCAGAGGGATTTTTCAGCTTTCTGCTGCATTCTGTGAAAACTTTATGTTTCTCACAGAAACTATGCAAAATACTGTTAAGGGTTTTTGTAAACTATTTATCTATCTTTGCACCTGCTGTTTTCCAAAGGACTGTTATGATATCCTGAAAGAAATATTTTGAAATGGGTGTTGAGTGGACTGACCAATCACCCTGATGGGCGGTTGGTCAGAGGTCCAATAATCTTCTGCCACGCTGGCAATTCAACTTATAAAAACTGATTTATAATTAATTAAATAAGCCATTTTCTCTGGACTTTGGTCGTGTCGTTTCTCATCGTCCCGGGCACAACAGCGACACACAACTGAGAGCCCTCACTTCCCACTGGCTCTGGGTGGTTCAGCAGGATCCAAACATAAGGGAGTAAAGAATGAGGGAAGAAACCAGAAGAAGGTGGAGCCCAGACTGTGGAGATCCAAAACGCAGTGTGCTCTGGACCACTGGAAGATGCTCAAAGTAGACATAATGTGGTCTCCCTTCTTCCTAACCTTGTCCTTTTCAAAGATAAATGAAACAAACACATGTGCACGTCATCTTGGCAGATGCCAAAACACCTCACTCACAGCTACCTATTAGCAACAGCATGTCTTCCACCTGGAATGCAGCTGTCTCCTCTTAAATCTAAAGAGATTCCTCCTCAGCAACTTTTTAGCAAAGTCCAATCCTACACACATCCATCATCCCTCATCTCTTGTGGCATTTGGTCCCAGCCATTTGACCAGCCTTGAACTCTTGCTTTCTAGGCGCTTTGCTGGATTGCCTGCTATGTATCAAAGGTGGGAATTCACTGTAACATGTTGTCAGAGTTCTGCTTGTTCTGCAGAGTTAGCAGTTTAATGCCATGGAAGAAAAATGGCACGCACGGTGTGTTTGCCACCATGCTGACTTTGCTGCCCTCTGTCCCCTAGACCATAGGTCTTCAGTCCCAGAGCTGGATCAACTCACATGACCTCAGCAGTGGCTTCATCCTGGAGTTTTCCAAGGACTTTTGCTCAGTCTCCCTTGTGATGCAGTGCCTACCAAGAGGTGAGCCCACGGCATGATCACCTCAGTTGGTGAAAATGTCCCCTGCATGTGTAGGAGACTGCTGAACCAATTGCTAGAGGCCATATACTGGAATCAGGGGCATGTGGTGAAAACTATTGTTCACACACAGCAACTCAGTGGGTAAGTTCCCTTCTTCAAGCTGTTTGTATGTGTAAGTAAAATGTCACACAAATTAACCTACTATTCTAGTAGGAAAAAATGAAAATCAAGCTAGTGGGGGTTTTTAAAGTTTCTTCTGAATCTACTGACACCAGTAGTACTGACACCTTGTGGCTTCCACAAGGAGAAAAAAGAATAGAATATGTAGACTGACAGTTCAAGTGGGATTTTTTTTTTCATTCTCATAGCATTGGCAGGAATATATTGCCTCATGCTTGTAGATCCTCAGAAGCTGGGTAGTGCTTTTCTTCTTTTTCTTCTTTGTTTACTAGATAGACAAAGCTGAAAGCCGTATTAGTTTCTGAATAGATGGATTTCTTCCAGTTTCAGCAGGTAACTTTCTTATCTTGAAAAGCCTTTATCAGTTTCAAGAGCTGTTCATGTTGCTAAAGTAGGAACCTTTCTTCAGGTGACAAAAATGGACATATTCTGTTTGTTATAAGGGAAGGAATGTGATTTATATTCTCACCTTTTTGTACTTGCTACCTTCTCTGCCGTTAAAGTACAAGTATTTTAAATGTAGACATTTGCTCTTTCTGTATAAAATAAAAACCTACAGACACACTTTCACCACAGAATTCTTCTGGTGTCAGTTAGTGGTTTCTCCAGATAAAAAGTCAGGACAAAAAGAAGTGTTTCCTAAAGAGAGGCAACTGCACCAGCAGCAACATAGCAATACCTCAGCCTCGGACGTATCTATTTAAATGTGCTTGAGCCAGACCAAATTCTAAAGATGCAATAAAGCTGTGCAACAGTCGAAATAGCTGCTAAGGCAGGCACAAGTGAGAGGGAGGAAAAGGAGTGAAAAAGCCCTGAATGACAATTGTTACGGATTTCTCTGCAGTGGTAGTTCTCGTGACTCTTACCAACAATACTGACATTCGAAAACACTCTGAAAGACTCACTTGTGTAGACTCACTTGCACCCATCTCTACCTCTTTTTTTTTCCTCCTTTTCCCAGTATCCAAATTATACTGAAAAAGTACAGAGTTAATAGTGATTTGTGATGAGCCAATGAGCCTTTCTCAGAGCAGTTGCAAATCTATTCATGAATTCCTGATTCATGGATGTAAACTCTTGCTCAAAATCTGAATACTTTATTCATAAATAAAATT
The DNA here is from genome assembly GCA_013397725.1 of Rhagologus leucostigma. Classification (NCBI taxonomy): domain Eukaryota; kingdom Metazoa; phylum Chordata; class Aves; order Passeriformes; genus Rhagologus; species Rhagologus leucostigma. Next base: position 1,879,532 of record VZTD01001345.1, on the reverse strand, counting down.
ATACAAGATGGAGAGAAAATAATTTGGTCTGGTTTATTAGAACTCCAGGTGGCACAGTGTAGTCGTCTACAAATACATTTCAGAAGTTTGTCTCACAGGGCACTGTGTACTGTGTGCATGAGAGAGATTGTTATTCTAAAAACAGCATGTGTCAATTCAGCATGGGTTTCCTGGTGTGAAGCATGGGGCTTCTGATTATCATTATGGAAACTTGGAAGCTCTTCATCCATCCATAGTCCTAGTTAGACTCATCCTTGCTTTGTCTGCATCTGGATGACACCTAGATAATATGCAAGTGCAATGGCGCCTCACATCCCATATAGCGTTTTACCAGGCAGCTGCACCCAAGCTGCTGTCAGGAGCAGGCAACTTGAGCTTTCCCTCCTCTTAGTCATTCCTGAGGGATATCCACTCTGACGGGCCAAAACTCCACCACAGAGCTGATGCAGCCAGCTAGGGGCTGGTAGGGCAGGTGTTCCGTGGGGGAGCACCTCAAGAGCTTAAAGCAATGCTCAGCTGGAGAAATTGTGCCAGTGTTGTTGCTTTCTGCTGGCTACATAGCATATAATATGGAGGATCTGAACAACTTCCTTGGAACAATAATATTTCGTAATAGTGTTTTAATCGGCGTAATATAAATGCAAGAAAGGCTGTAGGGGGAATATCTATTATTATGCCAGATGCTACCCTTGAAGAAAAGTATCCAGAAGACAGAAGCTACCCTCAATCAGTGGGGTTTAGTTATTTCACTGAATCCTAGTGAATCTGGACATGCACACAACATCACCTGTCCATTATATAAGTTAAATATGAGTAATATGAGATTTAAATGCTTCTTTTGTTGTTTCTTTTGAGAAAGGTCAAAGGATCTGGCAACTAAAAACAATATTGAAAGTGGAAAAAAAATTGTAGCTATTAAGTAAATATCTTTTTCAGGAGCTTTTAGAGGTCTTTTCCACACTCTTTTAATACTGTGCTCACTTTAATTTTGCATTTGACCCATTTAGTCTTTTTTAACCGTGTTGTGCTTTGTATCTTCTGTGTGACATCCAGCACTATGTGAATATTTCCCAACTTCCCAAAGCAATTTCCACTTTAAACATATTTAATGAACATTAACGTTACTTTACAAATCTACTTTAATGTTTTGTCTTTGATTTTAAAGGCAAGGTGCTTTTTGTTTATTTGTTTGTTTTGCAGGTTTTTTCTTCACTTCTTTTAAGCTCTAATGAAGCATCACCCTTCTTTTTTATCTCTTTTCTTTTTTAATTGGAGAATTAATAGATTGGCAAAAGGATCAGAAGTACTCATTTTATACATTTTTTTTAAAGCTTTGTGGTGCTGACTTACTAATTATCCTGGGATTGTTCTTTGCTTTTTTGGAACCTCATTTGTGAGATACCAAGAAACAAGCAATCTCAGCACAAGTAAAATGAGTTACCAGACCACTGAAAATTCTTTCATTTGGGCTTCATCTGTTATGTGTTGAATATTTCTCATGATCTGCTGGGTAACTTGCACCTCATTCAAAAGGAACTGAAGATGCTGCACATTTTGCTGGACTGAACATTTCTTTGTGAGCCTCTGCCACTCTCACTGAACAGCATTAATGACATTCTGGCTGGGGATTTGAACCTACCTTTGATAAATATTTTTGACTAACAAGGTATTTCTAGGCTGCTTGTAACTTGCCAAACAAATCTATTTAGAAAGGAAGAGCTACGTTCCTTAGTCTAGCAGCCTAAAATGACTCATAGACTTCCTGAATACAAATCAGTGCTTTGGATAGGAGAGGACGGGTTTCAGCATTCACTGTCAGTTAGACAATAAAACAAAGCAGATGTCAGATGACACTTTGCATTTAGCCTGGCAGTTTGGGGTAGCTGTCTTGCTTTTAGCAAAATAAAACATAAATTCATAAATGGAATTGAAAAAAGGAAATTAATTAAAGAGTATCCCTGTGTGCACACATATGCATTTATTCCTAGGTTTCTGTAGATTATATAAAATAAGTCTTGCTGTGCATATGAACCAGGGAGCTCATTTTCCTTTTCCATTTGTCCAGCCTTGTTATTTTGAAAAACAATGGCATTATACATTATTAAATATATTTCAGACACAAGTGTCTGAGTATATGGTCAAAATATTGCAATATGGTGAGATTGCTTCAGGAAATATATATTCAGGTAAATTCTCCCAGATAAAAGTGTATAAACTATTGTGACTTTAATATCTGGCATTAATGTACCTGAAAATGTTATACTTTAGGTTGAGTTCACTTCTGTTAAAAGACATTTGTGGTACAAAAATAAAACATAAATCCATGATATATGTGTTTGGGTTTTTTTATCCATTTTGCAGCAATATAAAAATCCTATTATTTTATTTGCAGTTTTTTATTTTTTAATGATAAGACAAATAAGAATACAAGTTCTAACACTAATGCAAATAAAGTGATGACGTGGAAAGTAAACTCCTAACAACCAAAGAAACATGGTCACCCCCCATGAATATATACTTTAGGGCTGAGGACATAAAGGTCTGCCCTCGTTGCATGAAGATAAATCGGAAGAAAATCCAAATCAAGCAGTAACTAGTGCATTTATACCACTGCATTCTAGGGATTTCACTTAGGATTGCAGTCACATTAGGTTCTTAGATAGGCAGTGAAGAAAGAAAAGGCACTGTTGCCTAAAAGCCTCTTTTATGACATCCTAATTTGCACTGTTGAGGTCTTTGCTACTTCCCATTAACTATACATGAAGCCATGGGTGACTACATTGCTGCCTTAGGGTTTTATGTTATGTGCCACAAATAGGTGAAATGAATCAGATCAAAGCAGTCAAGTACATGGAACTGGTAGTGTGTTTTGAGATATCTGAGAATATGACTTATATAGAGCACTTACACATTACTTTTGGGAATCTCAAAAGCCAACAGGGAAGCAGTTCAGCCCATGTGGTCATACAAGGTTTTGGTAAGTGCTGGAGAATACCACAGAGGCCAGGAGAGTAAGATGAAAGCATCACAAGAGTGATTTTATCCAGTGAGCACTGCAGTGCCACAGCAAGTCTTAAAATGGTGGAACTGATGTTAAAAAGTGAGGAAGAAAAGCAAGTATCGAAATGCTGCAGAATGTGGCTGAGCATCCAAGGAAATCTTTAGTATGTTTACTTCACTTAATTTCGAAGTCAGCAGAAGTTACAAATTTGGAAAGGACACACAGTCCACATTGAGAGAAGACCAGAAGCAATACAGCAAAGATCTTCATAACTTCAGTCAGGAAGAAGGTGAAGGGAACCTTCAGAGGAGATGCCAGAAGTGACTGGCAAGGGATTTCCTGTTAGGGTGGGGTTCTGGTGGTGGTAAGCCATAACCTTCCGAAAGCATCTCCAGCTGGGAGCCACTTGGCAGGCTACTACACACACATGCACACACGAACCGGATAGTTTCTTCAATAAGTTGATGGCAAAGAGTCGGGAAGGGTCCTCATGTAGACTCCATGGGAGAAGTTTATTCCAGCCATGCGTGTATAGTAGAGCCAGAAAGACAGACAAAGAGAAGACAAACAGGGCGTGAAAGTGGAAGGGTCCAGGTTTATATATGGGGTGGGTAGGAGTGGAGAGAGAGAGCATCAGGGACCAATAATCTGAGGGCACGGGGTCGGTCCCCAGGCGGGACTAGGGTATGGGAGCCAATGGGGAAACTCTGAGGGCGTGGTGAGGGAGAGAGGGCCAATGGGGGGCACAGGGCAATAGGAGAACCTTCTAGATAAGGTAGAAAGGGGGGGGAGGCCATCGGGCCAACCACAGAAGCAGAACTGGGGTACATTAACATAATGAAACAAAGTATCCTGGGAGAGGCCTTTTAGGTCACCATGAACTAGGAGTGCTGCCTCGGGCTCTCCCCTCCAGGAGACCCTCAGAGTTTCTCATTTAACAGGGCCACTGGCCTGCACAGTTTCTCGCTCTAACCTTGCTCTGGTCTCAGGGGTCAGGAAAGGTAACAGCAAAGACAGTGCTTCAAGTTCCACATTAAGGAAATTAGACTTAGGGTTTAGCTTCCTACACAAGTGGTATATTTATAGAAGTCTTGGTTTTATCAGTACAATTTTAATACTACATTGTGTGAATCAATTAGTCAAAAAGCCTTAATTGCAATATAACATACCTACTTCAACATCATAGATATGCTTTGAATTAACAGCTCCAGGATACAATGTATAATTAAAAATACTCTGAGTGGGTTCGCCTTAAGAGTGTGAAGAGTTAACTCCCTCTGTTGACTTTGAGCATGATTTCTTGGTTCATTTTCCTAGTATTGATTGGATTGGTATTTGGTTTTTGTGCTTTCAGAAGTTTTGCTGTTTGCATTAAAGCAGGCAATATTTTCCTCCTCCCTGCATCTCCCACACTCCCCCACCTTTACTCTCAGCCAAAGACTGATTAAGAAAACACTCTTTATGCGGAACATTGGTCTAAATCTTCTGCCTCAAGAGAATTATCCTCAGGAAAACAAGTAGAATACATAAAAGTGTTCTACCATCAAATACATGAATTACCACTAAACCTGTTAATTTTTTTTTAATTTCTGAGTCCACTCTTTCCCTCTGCCAACCTCTATTTCAAATATGAACATAGGAAACAAAATTCTTTTGCAAGTGTTTATTTTCCGCTAGTTATATTCATTTAGCTGAATCCAGGACATATGCGCTGTCAATAGAAGTAATCTTGCACCCAAGCAAGATTTTTTACACTTTTGCTGGAAGCTTCAGACCTCAGATGTTTTAGCACTGTGCCTAAAAAGCTGGTCTCCATTTCCCATTGGCATGGTCTTTTACTTTTGCTGCTGCTGCCAAGGTCAGTATATAAGGGTCTTCATGGGTGTCTTGTTGGGCTCTCAAGAATCAGGGATCAAGGCTGAGCCCCTGGGAGCCTCTGGGAGCCCCTGGACTATGGACAAAGATCCCAGGGGAGGCTTGGTGTCCACAGAGACTCAGTGCCTACTTTCATTGCCATGAACGTCCTCATTCTTCACAGAAGCTTCCCAGCCTGGCCAAACACTTCTCAAAATCTGTGCGATTCCTTTCAGCCACCCTTCACCACTGGCCACTCACTTGAGCTCTACAACTGGTCTGCTGCCACAGATTTGTACTTTGTTCCCAAGAAGGCAGAAAAAGCTTATTTGGCCTTCATGTTGAGGAAAGCAAAATTCAATTGTTTCTTGTGGTGCTGAAAAAAGCTTTTTACTGACTCTAAAACTAAAAGTAATTGATCTGAATCTTGAGTGATCACTTCAAGGTTTAGTTTAAAATAAACAGTTTTTAGCAGACTAGACACAAGTAAAGGATGAAAGGTTTAAAAAAAAAAGTTCATCTTGATTGAGCAAAACATCTATAATTTATAAAACACTTGGCTAGACAGTTTAAAGCCCTTTCTTGGGTGTTTCAGATACCATTTGACTATTAAATGATAAATAGAAATGTCAAATTTTCCAAGAGTTCATTTGTTATTTAAAAGTATGTAAGCAGTCTTCCCTGAAACCTTGGGGAAAAGCTCTTCACACTGTGAACAATTTCCTGGAGCAAAAAAACTATGTCTCTGAAGAAAATTCTCAGCTTCCAAGGTATATCTATGCTCTCACTTTTACAGTATCCTACATTAATGATCCTAGATCAAATTTATAATTTTATACAATCTGACCAAGCAGTTCTTTGAAAGGTTCTGCTAGTGAGGAAGGGATATCCTGGGACATAAATCCAAAGAAATCAATAGATAAATGACAAATAATTTCAAAGGGGCAAACACTTCCTCTTAGAAGTCAGTCTAAAATCTGTCTTTGGAAGGTTTTATCCCTTATTTTATGGGAGGAAGTATCGATTACTTAGACAGTGCTAACCCACAGAATTCTCTGTTATCTCAAAATTGTTCTGTGATTTTGAGAGACATGTAAAAAAAAGCTGAAAATTCTAATAGAGTAGAACTAGCAATAAAATAATGATGGATCAAGTCTCAGAAAATAAAGCCTGATTCAGCTAAACTGAGTGAACACCAGCTGTGAACTTTTCTGGAGAAGCTTTTCTGTGTAATTGGGAGCAGGAATCAAACCTAAATTGTGCAGCATCCTCAATGTTGGCAACACTTGAGACAATCCACCTGGCATCTTTCTGCCACATCTGCCTACAAGGAGATCAATCTGCTTTTTAAATGAAACACCACATCCATTGTTCTGTTATTCCCACCTTTTCTTGAGTGAAGAAGCTTTACCATGGTATTTAGCTATCTGGATATCCAGACATCTCATTGCCAATAAACCAATGTTTCTGCACTTTTAAGGGTTTACTTTGATGTAATAGCGTTCTTTAGTATTGAGGCATATAGAGAAAGCTAACAAGTTCTGTTATAGCATCTCTTTTTCAGTCTTTCGCTATTGACCATCATCTGCAAACTCTTCACTTTATTCTTCTTTCTTTTCAGATGTTGTTTCAAAACAGTTTATTTCCTGCAAGCTTAAAATTATACGGGTGAATATAGTACAAGTCCAGAGACTGGGAACTTCTGGAGGTACAATGCTTATTTTATACTGCATTCTTGGAGCATGTCTATATCATGTTTAAAGAATCATAGAATCAAATAGTTTGACTTGAAAGAAATATTTAAAAATCACCTAATCCAATCCTCCCCTGCCCTGGAGAGGGACATATTTCAGTAGATAAGGTTGCTCAAACCTCATCCACCGTGGCCTTGAATGCTTCCAGAGATGGAGCACCCACAACTTCTCTGGACAACCTGTTGCAGCCTTTTACCATCCTCATCCTAAAAAATGTCATCCTTATGTGCAATTTAAATCCACCCTCTTTCAGCCTAAAACCATATCCTCCTGTCCTATCACTACGCACCCTTACAAAAAGTCCCTTTCCAGCTTTCTTGCTAGCCCCTTTTAGGTATTGTAAGTCTGCTCTGAGGTCTCCATGGAGCCTTCTCTACCCAAGGCTGAACAATCCCAACTCTCTCAGCCTGTCTGCATAGCAGATGTATTCCAGCCCTCTGACTCCTTTGTCTGGCCCTCGTCTGAAACCATTCAAATGGCTCCATGTCTTTCTTGTCCTGGGGAGCCCAGGAGTGGATGCAGTAAGTATTTAAGTTAAAAACAAACATTACTTTTTGTTCAGTTGCACTGACTATATCTTGTGTGCCTCAATTAGCTATTTTTAGGTATGGATATTGAATTGTTTAATGCTCTGTCTTGAAATACGATCAGGACACAACTGTACTACACCATCTGGCTCTGAAAATTCAAGCCTGGTTTTAAAAACTACTGCCAAAAACACTGTGTGGTGCTATTTAGTGCCACAGCTTCATTGTTTTTCTGCTATGGAACTTGCTTTCCCTGACCTATAGAGCAGGAAGACAGTAGACAGCTCACAGAGCTGCATCTTGCCTGTGATCCTTAGAGGTAAATGAGGCTTCTATGGAAGGAATGCACAGAAGTACCTGACCACTGGGTGTATGGATCTGTTTTCACATCTGTACACAGATGTCAGAGATTTTCCAGTTCCTGAAGTGTCAGAAATAGAGCAAGGACTTGGATGGGAGGAGAAACCACTAGGGAAAACCCCTCACCTTCTCAAAAAGGTTTTCAGAAAAAATGTAAGTGGTTCTGACCGATTATTTTGAACTTATACTATCAAATGCTTATAACTCTTGCAGCTGATCAGTGAAGTCTTAACAAGGATGGAATGACAGCATTCTCCATTTTCTTGTTAACAGGGAAACTGAACAGTACAAAGTAGATCTCTAGCTGATTTTTGTTTTCTTTTTTTTTTCTATTTTGAATCAAGAACAGGGTTTTCCTAGCAATTCTCCATTTTTTATTGAGGATATATTTGTCTCTGCCTGTGAGAAGATTTCAAAAAGCCCCACATCATTAACTGAATTCCTATAGGAGTCAGCACCTTATGATGTGTGAATGCTCAGCTGCAAAATGCAGCCCATGAGCAGCAGAAAAATACATTCTTTCAGGTACCTTTGCCCCTGTTACCCACCTTGTTCAGATTCATGTTTCTTGCACTGTGAGACTGGGCTCCCCGGGGAAGGTATTGACCTCTTCCTTGCAAAGCATCAGCAAGCCATTCATTGAAAATTAAGTGAAAGAAGCATCCTTTTCCTTTCTTGTGGGTTTTACTTATGAGGAAACAAACAGAGAAGTATCTCTGTTCTTTAACCAAAAAACCAACCGTATTTCTGCACTTGCCAACTCTTAAATAGAAACAGATTGAAAACAAGAAAAAAAACTAAATTGGTCTCCTCACATGTTTTTTTTAAACAGCATCCCAAAAGAAGCCATTCATTTTGGCATTTTTACCAGCATAACTCTTAAAATTTTTCTAAAAAAGGTGCTTATATTTAGTGTGTGGCTTGTCACATTTTTCATTACTGCAGAGGCACTCCTAGCCCCCATTAGAAGTCTGGGAAGTCCTGTGCTATCAGATAAGGTAGGTTATCACCAGTTGCAAACTGCAACATTTTCATCCTGTTTTACAGTGGCAGTTTTCCTCAGAAAGCTTTTTGAAAGCATTAAATTCTCATTTGGATATACCTAGGCAGGTAGGTAAGGAGTTTTACCTTACCTGCCAGTATCCTTTCCCAGTCTGTGCAGTGTTTGAAACTCTCAAAATAGGGTAGGGGACAGCTCTGGTAAGATGCAGGTGGGAGAGCAGAGCTAGGGCTCTGGGGAAAATGTACCAGTGGTGCTGCTGAGGGTCAGTTCATTGTAGCACCTGCAACTGGGAGTGTAGTGCCAGGCTATAGGCATATGCCCTTCAATCCCTACCAGACAGACATGAAACAGGCCAAGGAACGGAGGGAATAATCACCAGGCAGTAATCAAGCTCCATTCTTTCTGCCCCTTGTATTAATCCAACAGCAAATGGCTTCCCTGTTCCTTTCCTATGCCAAACTTTGAGCTGGGAAAACAAAAGCCCCAGCAGGCTCTCTAAAGCATAGCTGCATATGTAATGATGTCGTTTTACTCACTACCTGTGGCTCTGCTCAGAGTCACCACCTAACTTTACAGCATCTTTTGTGTGTTCCTTAAAGGCTGCGCTTTTTTGGGATTCTTTTTAGCAAAATGAATTCCAAAGCACCTCCTCTTCCTCTGTCACTATTCCTAGTGGTGGAAAAATAGTTAAGCAAAAGCCTGAAGCACACTCCTGCTCTTTCGTCCAGCTGCATTGCAGCTAATGGACATCAAGTGCTATGACATATGATGTCTTTGATTCTTCAGAAATATTACTGTAGCTGGGGAAAATAACACATAGGGCCTCACCACTGACAAAATATGACGTTACACTCTATGAGAAAATAATTTGGAATTTAGTGTAATAGAAGGAAGTTGTTTGAGACCTTTAGTCAAAGATTCTGCAGTTAAACGATTTTATGGGAAGTCTGTCTTCTTTATTTTTACTTTTCTTAGTGTCTCTCTAATATAAGTGGAGTTAACCCTGTGTGCTGATATCAACATATGTCAGTAGAAATTATTGGTTGTTTTTAGTCTCAGTACTCTGCACACCATAAATTTTTCACTTCTAAGAAAAGCACAGCTCATCAGTTGCAGGACCCTGCATTTGCCTTTGCTGAATTTCAGATGGTTAAAGTGAATTAAAGTGGTGTCAGCAGTCTGTATTGCTAAATTGTTTTTAATTCAAAGTGACAGGTATTAATTTCTAATACTCTTTACCATAGCTAATAATAGTAGAATTTAGGATTCAATTAAATACCTCGAGAAAGCATGAATTTTCAGAAATACTGAACTCTACCATTCTGTAATTGGTAACAATATACATATGGACAGAAACTGGAACTCTCCAATTAAACGTCTATTACATTTTAATGCATCCTGTGGATAGAGGGAGAGTAGTGTTGTTCTACATCTTTATTTAGAAGGACTATTTTGAAGTTATCACATGAGAGTCTTATAAATAAACAATGGAAATACTGTCCAGATTAAACAACTGTTATATGGTCATAAAATTAGTGGAAAATTATTTTAGGAAAGAATAACTGTGACTCCTTGTCACAGTAAAGAAATGTTTTGTGTGGTATCACAAAATTCTATCCAACGCTCTGCAATATTTTTCATTTGTGACGGTGGAAGAAAGAACATCTTTATTAAATTTTCAGATGCTATGAAGCTCTAGGTGTGCAGATACTTCGGAAGATAAGATTTTTATTTGGAAAAATTTATCTGTTTTAGTAATGTGCTTAAGTGAAATACAAGTCAGCAGTGCAACGCATGAAAGAAACGCGGTCCCCAGTCGTGGTATAACTAGAGATGTTCATTAAAAGTGTACATAGCTTTTATAATATTTTCACCATCAGGTAAGAATAGTGTGAGCCTGGATAGCCAATAGTATAATTGTTAATAAGCAAGCTAACCAATAATATTCGTGATCAATTCCCTAATAGCAACATCAGACTTTTCTCCCAAAGATAAATGCTTGTATAATAGCTCTTTCTGCAAACTACTGTGCACCTGCTTCTGGTTACATTTTTAAAAACTTTGTTACATCTCTCCTGCCTTGACTGAATAGCCTTTTTTTCTAATTAAATGCTCTTTGTTCTCTCAATTACAAGTTCCCTTTGTTTTCTTTCCCTATACAGCAGGAGGAAAGGATTGTATGGTGGCAGGGAAATCCTGTGATACAAATGCAAACCAGGAAATAACATGTTTTGCAGAAAAGGACCTGAGGGTTATTATGGACTACGAAATGAACATTTGCCAACATTTATTGCAGTATTGTGAAGAAATAGGTTCTCTGTTGGGCCATACAATCCACAAAGCCACACAAACTTTTTGAAAATAGCTTTCACGTTCTTTACTTCCCTTCCAGTCATTTACTTTGAGCAGTGATCCAAAAAAACATAGAATAATTCAGATTGGAAGGAAACTGTAGTTGAACCTCCTGCCTAAAGTAGACTCTCTGCAGTACTCTGCTTCTCACCAGCCTCCAGGTAAAGTGTGACCCATTAGCCCAGTCATCCAGGTATTGTTTTTATCGGCCTGGGTTTTCAGTATTCTGAACCCAGTGAGGTACAATTTTAGGAATGGTCATGAGCCAGATGGGCTTGGGAATACTGGGAACCAAAAATCTGTAGAAAATGTGACCTAAGGAAAAAAAATTAAATATTTGGGTTGCAGAGTCAGAGAAGGAAAGCCTGGAAGTTGCCATGATAACAACCTTCAAATTTGTTATGGTAGCCCACAGAGGAATTGTAATGAAGTTAGTGCAATCGAATTCAAAGGCCTTCTAGAAAAGGAAGGTGATTTCCACTCCCCCCTGCCTCCCTCCCCCCTGCCCCACCCCAAGTATGTAAATAGATTTATTTTTCACACTTTTACTTTCATAAATTTCATTCATTCAACATGCTCTCATACTCTAAGTGGTCTGTTCAGGATCACTTGTGTGAAACAGAGAACAGGGTACAAGTCCTGTCTTTGTTTTTCTATATTTGGTGGCAATAAACCAATTTTTTGACAGATCTTTCATGCAGTGTAGGAGTCAACAGCTGGATGGTCATTTCTTCCAGAATCTTGCTTAACTCAGCTTCCCTAATTCTTAGGCCACTTTGATGCCCATTGTATGTTTTCTCTTTATCGGTACACCAAGTTTTTCTGAGCAGGTAAAAAGAAAAGGATTGATACATATGATAAACTGTAACCTTGTTGGCATCCTCCTGGAGCTCATATGCAGGTTCTTCACTGATGAGACATCTGTTATCAATACAGGCCACTCTTACAACTCTGTGATGTGCAGTTTCTTTTGTTCTTTTTCAAACACATATTTACAGTCGTACTTCACTCATAACGACCTCCAGACTTCTCTGCAAAAAATCTTTACAACAGGTAATAATAAAGTTGCATTTACAGTCACTGTGGATAGGGCAAGAATTGATGGGCTTTAAGTTGCATCAGGAAGAGCTAAACTATACACCAGGAAAAAAACCAAAAGCTTTCTAAAAAGGCAGCCCTAATCTAGATTGCTAGTGAGGTTGTACAACTCTGTCACTGCAGGGTTTGAAAACCAGTGGTTATGGGCTGACCCTAGCTGGAAGCTAAAGCCCTCACTCAAATGCTCACTCATTCACCTTGCAGTGGAATAGGGGAAAGAGACAGAAGGGTAAAACTGAGAATAACTTGTGAGTTTAATAAGAGCATGAAAATGAATGGGGGAATGGGGGGGGAAGCTCACAAAACAGCAAGTGATGCAAGGGCCTGTTAGCCACTGGTGCGAACAGAGTGAGAGAGAGAGAAAGCACTGACCTATGCAGACACTGATCAGCAATATCTAAAACACTGGGGTGTGATCAACACTGTTTTGGCCATGAATCCAAATCACAGCAACATGGGGGCTGCCATGAAGTAAGCTGACTTTATCTCAGCCGTATCCAGTACATCACTTTATACAAGTATATTCAAGAGATATTTCACATTTAGCTGTTCTTTCTTCAGGATGCAAAGATTGAAACAAACTAAGAGCAACACGTAAAACCACAGGTACAGCTTGGCTCACATCCACACAGCTAAATCCTCTTACACCCAAAAGAGATGGTGACTGTGCCCAAGTTTATGGGAAATATTCCTGCCATAAGTTATCAACAGAGCTATGTCCAGGCATTGTGTGGAACTGTAATAGCTGGCAAAGACCAAAACCATTAACAGGAACCATGCTAGAAATTAAATAGCATGAATAGTCAGGGACTTTTACTTAATTGAGTGGACACATCTTCAGAGTTCCTACCAAGCTGCTTTACTATAAATATAATGCATTGAAGTAAATATTTGTGTATTTTTACCTCTTTTGATAAAAATTAGGTGGGTTGAATAATTGTTCTTTTGTCAGAAGGAAGGCCTTTACCTTAATACCATGATAAATTGTCCAGTGGTGACACTTAGAATAAAATAGTATTCTGGAAACAATTCTCATTAACAAAAAAGAAAGAAGAGGCAAAAAACCCCTGGCAAACAGCTGTTCCTTTTCACTCATATGGGAGACAAAGTATAAGTAATTTTATATGTCCCCCCAAAAAAGTTTGCGCAAAAGCAAACAGTACAGCCCAGAATTCCTTCCAGTGGCACGTCTGTGCCTCTGCATTCTGCAGGTAGTATTGACATGTACCTGGAAATTGTAGGAAAGAAATCCCCTCCATGCATCTGATATGAGATGATAATTACACAATCTTTCATTAAGTGTAATTTTTTTAGGTGTAGTGATTTCCTGCAACTTTCGGGGGGGAATTAAATTTTAATCTGTTCTAAATATTTTATCCATGGTGCCCATATAGTTCTAGACAGTTCTGTTTGAAGGTTGAGACTGTTGCTGTTTCTAAAATGTCCTAATTTCACATAGTAAATAGGACATCAGTACAGCATATAGAAAAAATAATATGCAGTACATTCACAAATAAGGTCTATCCTCCTTTAACAAGTTAAGTAAATCTATTTTTAAACTGAGGATATTTATAATATTTAAATATTTCTGTTGCATATCAAAGAACAATAGGTTTATCACACTCTTATTAATTTCACACATGCATACATACCATCAGTTTTCACTGATTACTTTAATCTCCAAAGTCTGTTTTCTTTGATTAACATGCAGATCTCTATGTAAACTAATATATGAGAGATTAATTAATTTAATTTCATCTGTAACTTTCTATATTTTGCCTATTTATATTTTGCAGTTAAAAAAAAAGCATGTACTCTGCTAAACCTTGTTGTAAATTACAGCTGTCTATTTCCTTTGAAATTCATCTCCAGCTCACTTTAGGTCTGGTTCGTCTGTTGACTTTATAGGTGATCTGTTGCCAGAACAAGCACACAAAGGAATTCAAGCACTAGGTATCATTATTCAAAGGCAACTTACTTATCTTAAATAGCAAAAGATTGTGTACTGCCTATGTGTCAGCTATGCCAATAATATAAATAAATACTCAGATCAATGCTCCTTAAATTTAAATTTCCTGTTATTTTATTTGGGACTTGATATTGTCTAGAGGAAATACCATTTAGTTATTTTTATACACTTTTTTTTTAAAAACTACTTTTCCATAATATGACTTTCACAAAGAAAGAAATATTAAGCCTCACTGAAAATGTTTGATTCTGTTAAAGTAAAAGTGACACATATTCCCTGTGGATCTAAAAGTGTACTTCACTAGTCCAACCACATAATTTCTCATAGAAAATAATTGTTCCAGTAGTGTAAATGAAATTCAACTTGCAATTCACTAAAATTTTCTCAGAATTTCAGTTTTGTTAGCTTGCAATTTTTACTTTGCATGGACTTGTAGACCTTGCTGAATTAAAAACTGAGTGTAGTTTAAATAACTATTGGCAAAAGCAGAGGAATTAAAGATTGATCCTGTTAACTTTTCTCTTTTAAGGTACAGAAAGCCATAGAAACCATTGCATGTTGTTGAGAACTTTTGAAAGACAATTTATTAAAAAATGAAATGAACACACAATAGGTTCCTTAGTCTGGATTTAAATACAGTTGTCTCATAATTCCCAGTCACGAATTCCCATTTCTTGAGAGAACAACCTGTGACTTATGAGAGTATCATTAGTAGCAAGTTCAGAAATTACTTCCATTACATCATGTTTTTAACACTTTAACTCATTATATGCATTTTAATCTTGTTGGAAATGTAAAGTTTTCTTTGCTACTATCAAATATGCCAATGGTGATTGCAAAAATGTAAGTATTCACAGACAATGGCAGTCTATTTAACAGACTAATTACCAGATTTATAGCTGTAACATACATATTAGTGCATAGAACCCAGTGTACATTTTGGCGTTGTAATACATAGCTGCATGAATTTATTTAATCTCCATTCCTGGGGACGTCAGTACATTAGGCAATTTATGAGAGAAGAAAAAAAAAATATGTTGTTTCCGCCAAAGTTTTGGGAGTTTTTCTACTTCTACAGATAAAATTATAATTTCTCTTGGTGCACACTTTTCTGAGAATCCATGCATTATTTACAGGAAATATTTTGTGTTTGTACTCCATCATGATGCAGCTGTTCCTAAAAACTGTCTAAGTTTGTGGGGAGAGAGGATTACAGTAACAGATCCTGTAGGATCAATGCCTTAACTACCTGCTTCACAGAAAACATGGTGTGGTTTTATATGGACACTAACCATCTGAAGCTCATGGTAGGGTCAGACACAGATAGTAGTTAAAGCATAAATGTGAAAATAACCACAAGGAAATTAAAAAGGTAAGAGAGAAAAGGATAATAAACCGGTGATATGTTCTGGTACCCTGGTAGCTTGGAGCTGTGCTTGAGGCGTGTTTTAAACAATTTCTGGGGAAAAAACAAAACCGAAACAACAAAAAACTCGCTAATTTACATCTGTATTAGTACATTAAACTTGACAGGTATGATTAGAAGATAAATATCAAGGAATTGTAAAGTCAGATGAGCAAATGCCTCCTCCTTTTCACTCCTAGAATAAAAAGGTGTTAATCATCCCTCGTGTTGCAAACAGCCTGCATTGTATTGTCTTATTCAAATGACTCCTAGGTTCTGTCTGGAAATGTGGATCAAAATCATACCATGGGGTGCACTAGCCATTACTGAGCACAGATTGCTGTATGTCAGTGATCAGCCCTGTGCTTTTGGTCTGTATAAATTGCTGCTACAAACAGAGTTGGGGGGATCATGTAAAGAAAGTGTGGGAAAGTAAGGAAGATTACTAGACAGTTCAGGGTCCCTCAGTTTAATCTACTTTACTTATCGTCTGTCTCCATCAACTAATAGTAGCTGCTTAAGGAAGGATTTACAAAAACAACAAGACTAAATTGGTCATTGATCATTTCCTGGAATATTTTCCCAGTTCTTGTCAGTCTGCAACTCAGGGGTTTCTTGAGTCAGAAGTAGTTGCTTTCAGTAGTTAGCAAAACATTAATACACTTTCATTTGGATGTCTCCATGCAACTGCTTAGCTGTGAGCTACATGTCTAAGCTTTAATTATAGGTAATGGACTGAAATATAGTTAATGAACTGTCTAGTCAAGACAGTCAATAGAACCTCAAGAGAGATTCAGTTCATGCTAAAGTAAACATCCGATGCCTAAGCCTGAATGCCTGGTATCACTTGAAGTACCCAAGTTTATCTCACCAGCTCTGGTCAAGAGGGGAAAGGTCTATTTCAGGTTTAACAACCACCTGCAAGTTTCTAGGGTGCCTGGGACAACACTGAATTTCAAAGTTAAAGCAAATAAGCTAAGCCTTTTGTATTTAATTGTTCCAGCTGGACTTTCCTGCAACAGTTCTACCCAGCTGCTTCTTGAACTTTAGTAATTCATCAAGTTCACAGCATCCCGTGGCATATATGTTCTGTGAAAGGATTGTATTTCTTTTTTTTTATTTTCTTTTTTCTCTTTCTTTTTTTCTTTCTTTTTTTTTGTTTCTGTTTTTTCTTACTATGTTTTGCATCTAAAACCTCTTTTTCAGCAGGAAGATTGAACCTTTGCTTTCTATTCAATTGATAATAATTTTGTAGATTTGCCTTATTGTCTAGTGATCTCTCCAGCTAGTAGGGCTACACAAGGATAACCACATCTAGAACACCCCAAACACAATTTGTTTATAAATTTTGAAACACACCTTGCAAGTTCAACTTTCCATATAACTTAGTTGTCCAAAAACTGTGCTTACTCAGTCTTGCTCAGTTTCCTGCAGCTTGATTTTTGAAGCTTTATTGTCTTGCCAAATTCTAAGTGTCTTGGGATCTTTTAGTTTTTGAGACCGTTTTCTACATTGTCTCCTGCACTGTCTACTGTCTGCCTTGAATGAAACTACTTTCCTTTTAAACACACATTTAAGTGCTTTTCTGAAATGGTGCCCAAATTGCTAGTCTTCTCAACCAATACGTTTTCTTTTTCTAATTCTATTCTGTTGCTTTATTTTTTTTCAATAAAAACTTCATTACGTTCACAAGTATTCAAGAAGAAACACATTTTAAATTAAACTGAAAATCAATTAAAATTGAGTTTTGACTAAAATATTGGGCATAGATTAAACAAAAATTTTGGAACCCATGCATCTTTTGTGGAAATTCAAACTAAGCAAAACATTTTTTTCTGCCTCTTTAAAGAAGCATATATCTCGAAATCAAGAAACTGACTTTCCTGAAAAAAAATATTCTGGATATAAAAACTCAATAAAATTAACTCAAAGTATTTCTCATGCTCACGAAATCTTCTTTTCAGATAGTTAGAAAACTCAAAGCAAAACTTGAACTTTAAAACCATGAAACCTGTTATTAAGAGAGGTTAAAAATTCAGAAAATCAGTCCTGCCAAGTTTTGTACAGATCTAGTAAGAATTCATGCTGTCCTTTGGATGCCTATACCTCAAACTCAAAAGAATATTTTTAGAATAGACCATTTCAGTTGGAAGGGACCTACACTGATCATCAGCACTTCTTTCTCCACTTCCCCTCCTCAGGAAGCTGTAGAGACCAATGAGGTCACCCCTCAACCTCCTTCTGTCCAAACTAGACAAGCCCAAATTTCTCAGCTACTCCTCATAGGACATTCTTTGCAGCCCTTTCGCCAGTTTTGTTGACTTCCTCTGGATACTTCCAAGCACCTTCACATTCTTCTTAAATGGTGGGGCCTTGCACCAGCACTCCAGGTGAGACCACATCAATGCTGAATACAGAGGGATGATCACTTCTTTTGACCATCTGGTCATGCTGTGTTTGATGCACCCCAGGATGTGGTTTTCCATCTTGGCTGCCACAGCACATATTTTCTGTTGCTGACTAAATATCTGAAATGTTGCAATGAACACAGAGCCATTTCATTCATGTTCTTGTACATAGATTTAAAAAAAAATAAAGAAACACTTATAAAGAATAAAATATTTTTCAAATGAAAAATACCTTATGAGATTATGTAACTCTGTGTTGCCTAAAGAAAAAAACAAATGAAACATCAAGATTAAATGCCGTGTATATAAATATGTATATAGAAGTATACAGAGATACATGTACATTCTTATGTATACATGCACATATGTACATATATACATACATATTTATGTACATATATTTAAGTAGCTAGATAGGTACAAAAAAATCTCATTGCCAAGAGAAACAAAGAGGCTTCTTTTTATTAAATCTGTGTATTTTTTTCATTTACCTTCCTCTGCGGCATAAAAATTTTAAGAATACTAAGGGCCCTTCACAATAAGTACTCTTTACCGTTAAGAGGCAGAAAGCCTTAGAGACGAATCTTGCTTGGCATTTTGAACCAAAACATTTCAGAAAATAATGTACAGCAAAGTGTAATGAATAAGTCCTTTAGTCTCAAATGAGATATTCCCTTGACCAGTGCTGAATAGATTTGTCACCTAACATTTTCGTGTTGTAGGACTGAAATCAATATAAAGACTTTTCTTTCATATAAATGTCTAAATTTAGCAGGAAAAATGTAGTTCACTTTAACTGGAAGTATTTTGCTTTAAATTTCCACATGCAAATCTGGTTCTTCTGGATGAATAAAACTGAGAATAAATGTATTTTTCACATGTCTAGGACAAGATTATAAAAGCAGTAAATCATAGAAACTCTGTGCAGCTGCAAAATATCCATTACTGTATATAAAAACCTGTTTTCAATTCTATTTTGAATATTTTTGTCTTTGATGACACAGAATTGTGATTAGCCATAGTTCTGAAGAGCATCCTCCATAAATGAGCATAGAAAGTTGGCAGCAACAGCTTGAAATATTTGATAAATGGTAGAAGTTCCTCCATTCAAGTATATGACTGGTGCAGATTGAGGAGTATGTTAGACTTTCAGAACAGAAAAGATTAATTAAAAAAATAATGTAGTTTTCCAAAACACTAACCACAAGCCACATTGTACATAAAATTATTAAATTAGTTCTTCTAGTCTCCTATTTCTCCTGTAGCCTTCTATTTAATTTTCTGAATATTAAGAAAATAACAAGTAGAAAACTCACACAAACTTAGGGAAACCTTCATTATAAGTGCGCAAGTTTCGTTCCGTGACAGTTCTGTGCGCTTTCCATTCTCACAAGAGATGAAGTTGTATTATTGAGAGTAATACATCAAACCACACTAAATTTTTGAACACTTATTATTACTGTTCCATGAAGGTGGGCTAGAGTATAGAAAAAGCAAATTTGTGTGGCTTTATTTTTTTCCAATTCTCCATCTGGGACAATATTTGTCTTTTTTTCATTCCTGTAGCATTAGAGATATAACAAAGTATGATGCCATCATTCTAAAGCCATGGAAAAGAATGCTGTGTTGATTAACTTGCCTTGGGGGCTGATAATGAAAGATGTTTTCCTGTTTCTCAGTTTTGTGTTGAAGGTCTAATCTTGGGAATATTATCACATCCATCTACTGATGCTCTGTAGTTTGCAGTTTTATTTTGTTGTTGTTGCTGGTTTTTTAAATCTCTGCATTAAAATATTTTATATTCCATTACTTAGATTTTATATCTGCTTCGTTTAAAATTTTATCAATTTTTACTGGGATTTTTTCAGATTATGAACCTGCTTAGAAATAGCAAGACTATGAGAATTAGTCCCTGTAATTTCATTATGAATGTTAAGATGTTGTGGCCATAGGAATCTGTTGCTCTATGAGGTTTAGCTGCAACAGTATTGCTGATGTTGACTGTTTTACCACTCTGCTCCTGAGGGAAATGCAATCATAATCTAGTTTCTTCCAAATGTGCTGATATTTCAGCCTGTGACTTGTTTACAGGACAGGCTGACCAGTTAGGAAGATGAAAAATTATTACTTCTCTTGCTGGAAAAATATCACTCAGTGTGACTGGGGAAATGATAAGTCGCATATGATAAGTTACTTTTTTCTATGTTAAGGCAGGTTTCATGCCACTACTTTTGAAGAGCAATGTAAAAACCATAAACCAATTAAAATGGGCATGAAATACATTCTTCAATTTCCTGAAATATATAATTCAAATATTTCTTTTCATTTAATTTTATTTTAAATTTTATTTAAGAAATTAAGCATTCCTCAAGCTGCAATCAGTATCAGAAACTAGGTGATTTATTTATGGAAGTGTGATACCGCTGATCATTTAATGGGAAATCTAACTTTATCATCCCTATTACTTTCTGAAAAGAGTGTTTGAAGATTTGCCAGGTTGCCTTGGTTGTGATAAAGACATTCTCCATGGTAAATGCTACTGTTGAAAATATGATAGAAACTGTATCACTGGAGTTTTCATAATGGTTTAGAAGAAAGACAGAAATTGGAACCATCCGTATAGCCTGATGGATGCTAAGCTTCAAGTCTCTGTTTTATTTAGGGCAGATAATTGAACTTGGCTTTACCTCTTTTCAAATAATCTACCTATTTATATTTGTCCTGGCATTTATGCCCTTGCTGCATTTTTGTGGAAAAAAACCCAAAAAAACCAAGCATAGAATCAAAGAACAAAGCATCATGGAATCATTTAGGTAGGAAAAGACTCTTAAGTTCCTTGAGTCCAGTTAACCCAGCACAACCAAGTCCACCACTAAACCATGTCTCATAGCAACACCTCTACAAGTCCATTAAATACCCCTCAGGGATGGTGACTCAACCACTTCCCTGGGCAACCTGTTTCAACACTTGACGACCCTTCCTGTGAAGAAATTTTTTCTAGAATCCAATCTCAACCACCGGGCACAACTGGAAGCTATTTTCTCTTGTCCTAGCACTTATAACTTAGGAGAGGAGACTGACCTCTCTCTCACTACAACTTCCTTTGAGGTAATTACAGAACCATTCCATTTAGAAAAGACCTCTAAGATCATCAGATCCAACCTTTGACTGATCACTACCTTGTCAATGAGACCATAGCACCAAGTTCCATACCTAGTTTTTTCTTGAACAGCTCCAGGGGTAGTGACTCCACCTCACCCCGGGCAGTTTGTGACAATGAACCTCCCCTGACCCAGTTTAAGATTTAAGTCTTCTTGTTCTGTCATGAGCTGGGAGAAGACGACGACCCCCCCAGCTACAACCTCTTTTCAGGCAGTTGCAGAGAGTGATAAGGTCTCCTCTGAGACTCCTTTTCTTCAGGTTAAGCAACCTCAGCTCCCTCACAGGACTTGTCCTGCTTGTGATAAGATTTACCCTCCAGACCCTTCACCAGCTCTATTGCCCTTCTCTGGACTCACTCCAGCACCTCAAAGTCCTTCTTGAAGTGAGAGACCCAAAACTGGACATAGTACTTGAGGTGTCGCCTCACCAGTGTTGAGTACAGGGGAAGAATCACTGCCCTGGTCCTGCTGGCCACACTATTTCTCATACAAGCCAGGATGCCATTAGCCTTCTGGCCACCTGGGCATACCCTGGCTCATGTTCAGCCAGCTGTCAAAGAGCATCCCCAGGTCCTTTTCTGCTGGGCTTCTTCCCAGCCACTCTGACCCAAACCCATAGTGTTGCATTGGGTTGTTGACCCAGGGGCAGGGCCCGACACTCGGCCTTGTTGAACCCCATACAGTTGGCCTTGGCCCCAAAACCTTTATATTTTTTTCATGGCACAGTAAAGAAAAAACTATAAATCTGGAAATTTTTTTAAACAAAAGAATATTCTGGTGGTAGAGACTGCCCTACTTAAGTTTTTTGTCCACCTTGAGTGTTTAGCCAGATTTTTAGACATTTAGTTGCCTTGAGTCTGTCCTGTCTGTAGGGGAGAGTTACTGTGTATTTCATAAACCTATTCTTAGATTTCGTTTCTCCTAAAGTAACAGACTCAGCTGGATAGCAATGAGCAATTATTCCTCCTCACTGAGTTTAGAAAAAGGCTCTTGTCCAATTTCTGCTGTTGGCAGACAGTGTCCAGTCCATGCTTTCTGCCACTATTACAAGCATTCAAACTGGGTGCATTTTTTTCAGGCAGATTGGTGTCATTAATTGTCACCTTGCAATGGCACATAAGGAACTGTTACAAAAGGCACATAACAGAGGAAGAGATTTATTCTTAGGGCTACAAAGGAACTTCCAAATTTCAAATCTGATCCAACATCTAAGTCTTTAGGATTCTTCACACCCGACATGCATATCTGACCAACTAGTCAGATCAGTACTAATGTAAATACAGTTTTCCTTAATTTCTGAGCATGTTTCATTATTAAAAATAAATTTGAATTATTTATTAGAAATGAAAACTCTAGAAGCACCTTTGTGGTAAGTTGTATAAACAAGTGATTACTTATTCAGGATTGGTAATATTACTTATTGTTGCAATAATGGACAACTTTAACTGAATTTGTGCAGAGACAAAAAGAGCAGCATGTGAATTTGAACTTAAAAAAAACTCTTGGGTTACATAATAAGGATTTGTCTATATCCATAAACTAAACATGCACAGGACTCTTAAATAGCACTAAAGTGAACAGGACAAAAAAATTTAAGCCCTCTTTCCCTCCAAGAAAGGGTGACCAGATTGAAAACAACTATTGCTTACATGTCTCTGCTTCATCATACCTTACAGCCTGTGACTGGAAATGGGTTTGGAGAGACCATTGGTCATAGACCATTCTGACAATTCAGAATTGCAAATCATCTCCTCTTAATAGCCTAAAACCCTCCCTCACAGTGCTTAATTAGAAACAAAGATGTAGTAAAAAAATACAGATCAATTCAGTAGAAGTGACTTTGATTCTTCCTTTTTATTTTTTTAACTGGTTGACTTTTCAGTCAGATATTAATGCTCTAACATTTTTGGTTTTATGCATTTTGCAATTTTTTTTTTTTTTGGTCTTAAAAATAAGTTTAAGAAACCATTCCAGAACAAAAAGAAATCCTGTAGCTGTTTTCACTCATTTTTCATACAGGTACTTACAATGGCTATCAGTGGGTCTTGAAGTGAGTCTTGAAGTAGATTTGCAAAAACTCTGCTGTTTCAACTAACAGATAAAATGAGAATGAAGTAAACAAATTCTCTAAAGCAGCTGTTATACAATCCCACTGTGTCTCCAATTACAGAAAGTCTCCTTTCCACTTTTGGTTTTGGTACTTATTTAACTCAGTGGTAACTGATTTTGATTGATCTCTCTTTTCAATCATTTTCTGCAGTTTCAAAAATTAATTCCTTTTTAAAGTATTACTCTTTTAGTTTCCTCCTTGTTCCCACTCTTTCACCTTTTCCTTTCTAGCTTCATGTCAAGGTCAATTTGCCCCACCAGCTGATCTACTCCTTTTCATCAGATTCCACTCTATCATTGTTTGCTGAGCTACTTTCTTCATTCACAAATCTGATTTTCCTGACAGTTCCACCATCCCCCTTGTCACTTTATTCTTTTGAAGTGAATGCCCTTTTTCAGGCAAAGTTTCCAGTTCTCCCTGTATTTTCTTCATGTTCTAAGTTCTTTCTTCCCATTCCCTAGTCTCACAGTCTTGGTATAAGCAAATTCAACCAGTGAATTCCCTTCTCAACCTATTTGTTTCCACTGCATTTGAACCAGATTTTGTCTGTGCCACAAATTTAGGCTGTCTGATGCCACACTGTCATAGAGGGAACGCCACCCTTGTTTTCACTGATAGTGCTCTAAGAAAGCACTATCACACTTTTGGGATAAAGTCTAGAGGAAACTTCTGGACTTGTGCCCATGTTAAACAGGAAGCAAGGTCAGTTACCTGACTGTAATGGTGCAGGCCGAGTTTAGTCCTAACAAGGAGAACCAGAGAAGAATGGATTCTTCAGAAATATTAAGGAAGAAAATCACTTTTCTACTACGTAAGCTTACTCAAAACTATGTAACTGGGCATAGTCACAGATTTGCAGTGGAAACATTAAAAAAAACCCTTGCAAGTCACTAAAAATCCATTTCTTTAGCCAGTGAAACCCCTTCAGAACCAAGCTTGACTGATGATCCCACAAGAGAAGATGTAAATGAAAAAGGTGGAAATGTTTGGGAATGAACATATATCTATGGGTTTCTCTTTCAGACATATTCAAATAATTTTGTCTGAATATTTAAAAATAAATAATTGAATTTTACTTCATTCTACAGTAAATACTCAGATTTTTCAGTATAAATAACCCAATTCTGGCAAGAATTAATCTTTTCACCGTTAATGACGGGTCCAGAAAGCCTTAATTACAGAAGACATTGCCAACACCAGTGAATATCTGATGGCAGAAAATATTAAGCTCCTTTCAAGATATACATTTCTATTCTTGAATTATTCAGGATACACAGTCTTATTTGATAAGTATTCAAGAAAGAAACTTTTACTTCATTTTAATAAATATGTGAATTGTAATATCTCAATAAAGGCATTCTGTTAAACTAGAAATGTCATATACACTTAAAATCAGCATGATTCTAGTAAAATAGTGTGCAAGAAAGTGGAAAATGAAATAACTTTCACCCCCTGCAGAGATTAAATTTACAGGAAATATTGAAGAAAATACTATAAACACAGGTTTGACCTGTATGTAGAAGCAACTGGAGCAGAAATTAAACAAGATGCTCACTTTGCTTCTAATAGTCCTACTATCCACTGTTCCTGATGCACACAATATTTTTACGTGCAGTATAGAGGAAGAAAGCAGGAAGTAAATCGGTTACTGTAATATATGTATCACAATGTACTTAAAAAAAAAAGGGAAAACCAGATGTTTCATGTGCAGGTATAAAATTCAAAAGAATAATAAAACTATCAAAGATGTGTAATGAAGTGTAGATTAAAGAGCACAGTCTTGACGTTGCAACATGTGTTCTGAACTTTCATTAAATAGATGGTTTAACACTAGACACGTTCTCATGAAAACAAGGAGATTGGAAAGACCTGCAAAAAAAATGTTCTTTTTATGTTCTGAAAGGTACAACCTACAGAAGGGGATGAATGTAGCATTAATGTGCTGTAGGAATTGTAGAGTTGGACTGATGCACTGGCATCCATTATCCAGTTCTCTGCAACTGAAAGTCACTTTGATTGAAGGTCGTTATGACCAAGATGCAGGTCTTAACAGTTCTTGGAATTCGTTCTGGTAGAAACAGTGCCAATTCCGTTAAATATCAGTTTATTTTGATTAGCACTAAAGTGAAAGGACTTCTTTCAAATATCTAATTCTTTTCCAGACTTTTTTTGGATAGGAATAATTTCAGTTACAGATGGAATGAGCAGACCCTGACTATTGTGCCTAAAAACATGTCCTCATGTACTTCTGTGCTAACTAGACACAATATAGCTCTCTGGAAAAAAAATTACTTAACAGGTAATGGTATTGGGATAAAATCCAGATGTCAGTAACATATGTACATCATAATACATATACGATATACATATACAATGTACATACAATGTCATTTTTCATTTTATCGCCATCACACACCACTTAGGAAGTGGCAACAAAACCCGAGTTTCTAACTAATATCAGTGAATAACTGTAATGGTGTGATGTGTGATTTATAGCAACCGATCATAAAGTATAGACATAGAAAAATTATATGCATACATTGCAATCCAAGAATAAGAAAAATATGAGCTAAAAAGATATGAAAGAGAATGGTTTTGTTATGTATGAAACATCAGATATTCAGTCTTCTTGTACACACTTCCATATGAATGCAAGTGAATATCTTCAAATTATGACACAATGTGAAAAATGAAGAAAAATAGGAACCCACCTTAGCACTTTCAGACAACCAGCATATTATTTTCTTTCATGACTTTGCAAATGCTTCATCAACATCCATTATAATCCCATTTATGAAAGCCAAGTACAGCAGCAGTCAGACAATCACCAGAACTGCACATTCTCCCTGAGAGATACTTGGAAGAAATTTAGAAACATTTTGCTTCTGATAAATGTTCATTTGGATATTCATCTGGATGAGACACTGCTTTGTTTCAATTTCAAGCTGTCATTCAAAGAAATTGATTTGTCCGCAGGCAAAGAGCAAGCCTAATTATAAACTGATCATGTCAAAGAGCAGGAATATCTATGATACCTCTAAATATTGGTAAGCAGAGATGGACCACGCAGTGTCAAGATGACAACCCAAACCAATTTTGATTGACACCGGAGTGGAAGAGAAAAACAGTGGGCTTCTTCTATGTCTATACTGATACATAACATCTTCCAAGGTATTCAAGATTATCCAAGACAGGAAGCCAATAGGTACAAAACAGATCTCACAGAATGTCACCATTCTTCTCGACTGACAGTAAGTAGCTAAGCAGGATACCTGGCAGTGCCTGAAACAGTCCTTACTAAATGTATGTAGGCAACTGAATTACGTATGTGTCTACATTCAGGAGATGAGTAGTTTTGCTGTTCTGCCAGACAAGTGGTTCCACAGTTGGAATGCACAGAATAACAGAAAGGCCTTAGGAACTTGTTTATTCCCCAGGGGAATTCATACCTTACCCTAGTTTCTCATATGAAGTGTGGTTCTACATGCCAGCAGTTTTCCACAGTCCTATACCAAAGGCCTCCCACTGTAGCTTGCTGGTCTGTGCATCAAGGCCTCTATTGCAAAAGCACATGAGGAATGTGGAAATCCACAATCTTCTTTCGTTCTGTTCTGAGCACCATTTAGAATCCATGTCCCATCAACTCCATCACCATTCTTTCTAACTGCAACAGCCTGCTTGGAAAAAATTAAGGTACTGCTTATGAAGTACCAATATTCACTCACGAAATGGCAGAGAGTGAGTGTACAAGCACATGTACTAGGAAAAAAAAAAGAAAAAAACCCCAAACAACCACAAAACCACCTAGCAATGAATTGCAGAGAAACAGTAGAGCTGGAGCAGATGGAAAAACATGTATAAATGTAAAGCACCTATCATGTTCAGGTTCAAATGGATGAATCACCAAGAGGATTGCTTAAAAGCACTAGTGTCTTTGTGCAGGAATTTTGAGAGCTGAACGCTGCTCTTGCTAGAGAGGTCTGGCAGAAAAGTACACCCTACTCTTTGGCATCGAGATATGAGAAAAGCCACACTGGTTGCAAAAACTTAAAATAATTTCTGAAGATTCTATTAATCTAAAATATTTTCAACCCAAACCTGCTCCACTGATCACTCATTTCCCTTTTTCTGAGCTATTAGTTCACTTTATTCAGCCCCAGATATGCTCACAAGAATGTGTTTACTTGAATGAGGATTTCCTTCCCATCTACGTACTTTGCTTTACTTCTGCATATGCTGACACTTCATTTCTTCTTATTACATTGACTGGCCATCACGATCTTTTCCTAGTGTCTCGATAAGTCTGAGAGATGATAAAAAGAAAATCTCATGCACTGAGAAGAAATGCTTCAAGAAACTGTTTTCTCATCTGGATTCTGGGACAACCAGCAAAATCAACAGTAATCAGGAACATTACTGGGCAGTGGAATTCGGAGATCAGTATTGGTAAATTGATTGAACAATACTTAAACTATATTTAGTCTATACCAAACTTTTCCAATAAATGTGCAGGTATTGGGTCGGGTGTGTTTGCTGGAAACGCAGGAATTACATGTGTCATGGAAGAGACCTGTGGACATGAGAGGCTAGAAATTATGCATATAATGCTGGGCTTTTTTGTAGGTGAACATGTCTTCCAGCTGAATAGCTTCAACTTATTATTTTTGCTCTGTTACAGGGCCTTCTTTTGGAAATTTGCCACCTTAGCCTGCAATGCCTGCATTTTATTCAGCAATTACTTTAAAAACAGTGGCCTGTACTCAAGGCTCCAAGGAACTTTACTGTTCAGACTACCTTCATTATCAATTGTAAAGGTGCCTTCAATGCTCAGGAGCTCTAGGCAAAATTGAATCCATCATTTGGGATAATTTAGAAGATATGAAGTTCTGAACCTTTCGATTGTTCAGCTGTCTCCCCTTATTTGTACAATTTTTGTAGTGTGGATGGACTCCTGTCCCCATTATAAACCTGGCACAGACAGGAGGCACGGCTGGGGCTATTCATGCTCTTACTGGGTAGCCAGCCTCTGATTGCATCTGTACAGAGGAGCTCGGCAGCAAGCACACAGGTACCTTATCAGTTTTCATCTCTAAGTATTTGAAAGCCTATCTTCCTCAAGAAAAAACAAACAAACAAGCACAAACAAAACAACCAACCAACCAGCCAGAAACCCAACCTCAAACCAAACAAAAATGTAGCACTTTTTTAAGCTGAAAAACTATGAAACTCGTATTCCAATTGAAGTGGGGTTTATATCCACTTTCATTCACAATTGAAACAAATGGAAAAAAGCTTTACCCAAATATATTAATTTTTCAGACAGGTATATAATTTGCCTAATGTACATGGGTACTCCCAGAAGGCAAGTTATACATAGATTTACACAATTACCTGGATTAAATATTAGAAATCCCTCTTGCCCTGAGAATTTTCCTCCAGATGCTCTGACATAATTACATTCAGTTGAAAGTATCTGTAGTCGTACTGTTGGATAAATTGGTTTATTGCCTACTTTGAAATCACTGAACATTATTCCTGTTTCTTCCTCTGTGTGAATCCTTAATTTTATATTCCTTCTTGCTGTAAACAAATTGAAATAGATGTGCTGAACACGTGGATATGAAGCAGTCTGCCCAGTAATAATTGCTTCACGACAGTTTTGAATTCTTCCAGTTCTTCTCCCTTTGGGATGCTTTAGTGGTTTGGATAGCATTAGTAAGAGAGAGACAAAGTACTGTCTCGAGCTAGATATTAGTAGTGCAGACTTGATAAAATCTAAACATTTTTGAAACAATTGTTCTCTGAATAATTAAGTGGATTCTGAAAACTTCCAAACATTACTGATTTTTACTACACTTTACAGTTTTTAAAAGATCACAAAAGAATTCCAGTCTTGGAGAGAAGTCAGCTTTGCACTGACACAGGAAATATTTCAAGAGCAGAAGACATTCAGGGCAACGGTTCTTTTCAATGCACTATTTTTCAATATTATCCATTCATAAATAATTACATAAATGGTGCATATAAATAAAAGTTTTCTTAAAGTAATTTTTCAGCTTTTCTTTACATTTAGCAGAAATAATATAGTCAGGAAATTCTCTAGTTTAGATTTCAATACAAAACAAAATGCAAACAGTCTCTAAATAAGTAAATAAACAAATACCAACTGTTAATAATTCTTGTACGTCAACTAGTCATTGTTGTGCAAAAAAGAATAAATTTGGCAAGGAATTACAAAACAGATTCAATAGGGAATTTTTTTTTAAAAACTCTCTTGAAAAAGAACTTTTCTGTTTCACTAAGCAAGTTTTGCTAAAACTTCAGCATTTTCACATTTAATGCTCAGAGATAGCCAGTATATCACTGACCTTGTAAATCCAGTCTTGCCATCACTGGTACTCAAAAGTGGATATAATCCATCTTATGGTAGACTTAGTGGCACATGTTTCGTTTTCCTAGTCTTTCTGTGGGTGCAGAGGGACCACTGGGCTAGGATTTATGGGTTTTCTGTCTCCTGAGTGTCATGCAAATATGCTTGGGCAGTATATCCCTAAATAGATGTACTACTTCTTTATGGGGACAGTGTTGTAGGGGGTAGCCGTAATTAAACCAAGTAATGTGAACACGAGCAAACTAGGTTACCACGCTAATCTTGCACCTTCTCAATATATAGCATCTTTATATTAACCTTGATTTTATAGCCATTTTATTCCCTTTTTTTTTTTTTTTTAATAAAGAAGATGGTTATTTCTTTCTCCTTCAAAATATCTGGAAATAAGCCTGGGAATTCTAAAATAATTAATTACATATTAGCATAATAAGTCTTCTTGAGCCAAATCACCAGTTGCATTTCAATTTGAGCCAAATGTTCCAGAAAACCTGGGCTACATTATAAATCACAGTTATGCTAGGACCACAGTATACTGCAAAAGATATTTTAAAAGAAATAATAAATTACATACCTTCTGTTATACAAGCTGAAAATGTGGTTTAGGAGATTCAGATTTGGGTAGCTGTGTTCTCTTCCATCATAATCACTCCACAGGGCAAAAATGCTGAGCGCAGCCTAGCTGTAATTTTAATACTGTTATTGAACATTTAGACCATGAACTATTTTAAGATACTCCTTTAAAAATAGACAGAAAGTATAGAACAGTGACACAATAGTCATGGAGGAAGGCTTCTCATATTTAATCATCTGTTTCTCAGGTTCTTATCACCAATAAAGAACCTTAAAAAATCACCTGTGCTCCCAGAGGCACAATATCTTTCCAGGGAAAGTATTTGCACAGAGGAACACTTTGAAAAATGTCATCTGAATACAAAACATGGGGAAGAGACAAGGTACAGAATTTCTAGTGCCTAGGTTGTGCCTGGGGACCTGGACAATGCTGAGTGTAGCGCTTCAGGTAAGTGTCTGTCAGCATTCAGCTCGTAAAGCCCTATTTTCAGGAATTTATCTCTTTAGAACTTAGGAATTCATTTTGATACAAAAGTGCTCCTGACGAGACAGTCTCTTGTGATAACAAATATATGTTTTAAATATGATTGTCACTTGCAAATTATAAAAGTTCAACAAAATATGGCAAACTGTGTAAATGTAAGAAATTTACTGTAAAAAATAAATATTGAAAATGTCGGCATTACTTTCAATTAAAAAAAAGAAAATACTTCAAAATACTCCAAAAATTAAAAATCACCTTCATGAGTCTGGTCAAGTCAAGTTCACCAGCTCAGGCAATTCTTTTTGTGAGCATTTATATCTGATTCCCTATAATTAGAGAGTTTTCAGTTGGAGAGATAATGTGGAAGTCTGGCTAATAAGTATTAATTCCCGTTCAAGAGGATTTCAATCTGCACGTAGGTTATTAAGTCTACAGCTAAAAAGATTCCATTTTGATCATTTAGTCTGATTTTGTGCATAATGCAGGCCATTGAATTTTAGTATATCAAGATATCCATACACAGCCCAGATGTGTCATCGGAAAATATGCTTGGGAATGTATAATTATTTATGTCTGTGTGTCTCCATTTTCCCATTTACAACTCCTTTTCATGTCAGACAGAAATCTGAATGAGACCGACTCATTGTCTCTAACATGCTATTTTGGGTGGTGCAGTTCAAGCGTAAAACAAAATGCAGTTTTCAATAACTTAACAGTCAAAATAGAATGCATCTATAATACTTTATTCTTGAATTTTCTATGTGCCTGATTAAATAAAGAAATCTCTTTTACTGATGGATTTTAAAAGAATACCAAGGTTGCAATTCGCTAAATATAGAAGTAAAATAATGGGCTTTTATACATTTAGAATTAAATCAGTCCTTAAAATTACAATTTTATAACAATGCTTAATCATACTTCCTTTGGTTTTTTATTGATATATGATGTTAAATATATTAGTTATTCACTGTCTCTTTATAAATCAGACCACCTGTGTGGAGAAAATCTCCTTTATTTATGCTTCCACATTCAATATGCAGAGAAAGCCACTAAAAATAGTTTGCATCTGGTGAGTTGATCACTGTGACAATAAAAGGTTTGAACAGCAAGATCTCTCTCTCTGCTTTCAGTAACATCTAGCAGTTTTGTTCACTGCGTGTTCACTATTCGATATTTTCAAGCATTATGAACTCCACACCTTTCTTTTTTTGCTCTGGAAAACTGACTATATTATTACTAAATTTGTAATATTTAATGTGTCATGGAAAGCAAAAAACATCCTTGAGAATGCAGAAAACTTACACAATTTCTTTAAAATAGTCAATCTTTCAGACAGGATTTTTCCCAGGAAATGTCTTTTTAAAGTCATTTAGTACTTACTTTTTTAAGATATTACAATATT
The DNA here is from genome assembly GCA_013397725.1 of Rhagologus leucostigma. Lineage (NCBI taxonomy): Eukaryota > Metazoa > Chordata > Aves > Passeriformes > Rhagologus > Rhagologus leucostigma. The sequence continues at coordinate 1,847,683 of VZTD01001345.1, read as the reverse complement.
GTTAAGATTTTTTTTCCCACCAACCAAAAATTGTAACAGGGATGTAATTCCTGATTATGCTTTTTAAAATTTGAGGGGTTTTTTATTTTGTTTGCTACAACTTTCTGCTTGATACTAGTTATGTGTAAAATAGTACTTGCAGAAGCCTACATCATCTTGGCTTAGCACAAGCCTTTGTTTTTTCATAAGAAATTTAAGGTTTAAAATAAGGAAGAGGTTCCCATGGAAAATATTGGGATTAATCAAGCAAGAGGCTTTATATTATGTACAACACGCTCATCTGTGTTTAATCTCAGTGAAAGGTATGTCCTACTACAAGTCAGATCTACACTGCATAGTTTAAAGAGAAGCTTGAGGAATGCAAAGACTACAGCAAGGGATGATTGCATCAAGTGGCAGATGCACAGTTCAGTAACAATACCAGCATGCATTTGACTAAACAGGCTATTGAAATATTTTGTTATGCATAATTGTGAGGAATTGCAGTGGTTTAGCTCAAATGGATAGGCATCTTCTTACAGGATTGCATTCTCTTGCCCATTTGGAGGAATCATCAAGGCAGTGTAAGACTTTCTAAGTTCCTCCTCAGAGAGTGCCCTACCAGCTACTGGCACATACTATCAATGCCACCAGAAATTCCCCGGCTCTGGCTTTATAACTACCTGCCTCTCTTCTCAAGCCCACAGCTGGTAATGCAGCAGGAGAGGGCTGAGATGGCTGCACGCACCATGAGGAATGGAGGGAGACGTCTGCTGTGTGAGGGGCACTGTACGAACTGCTCATCCAACCTGCATTGCCTGTGCCCTATTCAGAGGCACAAGTGGAACAAGAATGTTTTCCAGCATCAGGCAACCCTCTGGAAAGTGGGTGAGGTCTCGGGCTGTTCCTTGGAAGATGAGGGTGCTGAGGAAACTACACAAATTAAGATTTAATTTCAAACAGCTGCTACTGAGGTTTAACCATATTCCCTATTCCAAGACTTGATGGTCCTGACTGGCCTCACCTGTGGTTCCCACCTGTGCCTTCTTGGCCCGAGAGCCCCATGGGTGCTCAGTTCTGTGCACCTAGACCTTTCCTGAGCTACCCTGTAGATAGAATCATCTCTAGTCCTGTCCCCTGAATGGCCCCGAGCCAATGTCAAAGGAAACCTCTTCTCCAGTTTCTGGCCCAACTTCCTGCTTTTGTTCCTGACTGGTATTCCTGGATGGGCTGGTTCAATACCTCAGTTTGCTCTGGTATGATGGAGCACTGCTCAGAAATTGGTTCCATCACCAACCCAGGACTTCTCAGGTGCTAAGGACTGAACCCCACCAGCACAATCATGGCCTGTACTAGGGTCACCCTCAGAGCCCAGGTAGACATAGCAGTAATCCCCGGAAGAATTAATCCCCCCTTTCACCTTTCTGCAATTCTGCTCCCAAAATCAGAGCTGTTTATTGATATATTTCTTGGCGAAGTGAGGAGACACCATCTTGATCTGATGTCTGGGAGAGTGTTGCAATTTGATACTTTTCTCCCTACTACACACACTGAGAATATCTGCTGTTCCCTAGTTCCCTGCTGACTGTGGAAACCACTGGAGCATGACCAGAGTGTGCTGAACATGTCCTGTAACTCCTCCTGTGTGGAGAAGAAGCATGACATGATACAACTTATCCATGAGACTGAAGGAAAAAGAGGGAGCACAAAGAAAGAGGGCATACCACAAGGGAAGAGATGTCATGATTACCACTTAGGCTTACATGACATTCCCAGACTTCTAGTTCTATTGACTTATTAAAAACCTACAGTCTGTGTTTTCAGCAGTTTAATTCATCTGCTTATTCTGCTGAACTATTTTTGGAGAATTTCCTTTGTTGTTTAACTTACATTAGCTTTTGAATGCATTCATTCATTCTGTTCCAATTCTGCCTCTTTAGTCATGTAATTATTTCCATATTTTTATGCCAAATATCTAGTTTGTGTAAGTTCAGTCTTGGTCTTCTTACACTGGTTGTAGATGTTGATAATAGTAGTTCAGTAGTCTACTTTTCTTAATGTTTTCATTGCTGCTTTACCTTAAGTTGTGGCCAAATTTGCCAAAAGCTTTTAAATATACGTATATAATTGGTAAAATAAAAAAACCTCAACTAACTTGGCTAAACCTAACTTCCCGAAATCAAATGCTTTAGACTAAACAAGGAATTATTTTAACACTGAGTGTGTAAGAGAAGATTTAGGTAATTAATTCACTTTTTCTAAGATGTAGGCTTTTTTTCACTGTAGAGTGAACTTATTTTTTTTGCTTTAGGAGCCTGGCACTTTAATTCATCACCTTACACATATGCTAGTTTTCTTCAGAGCTGCCATTTGGAGTCCCTCGACAGAGAAAGATCCAATTGCCCTGAGAAGATATCTTACTTCAAGACTGTCTGTACTGCTAGAAATTGGTATAATTTGAATGAGGTTTTGCTTTCTCCGTTCTGAACAATCACCCAAACCTATGCCATGACATTTAATCGCTCCATGAAATCACAAATCCTTGGTGTCAGACTAAAAAGCAAAGCTGTGGTGGTCTGTAAAGCAGTCATCTCGTTATTCAGCTGCCATGGTCTGGAAGAAGACGATTTGAAAACAAAAGCAGTTTCAGGGCACAAAGAGCTATCATGCTTTAAACTGCCTCATACCCAGTCTTTACTCCATTGGAATGACTCCCCTCCGTACTAATTCCCAAGAAATTACACTTCTGCTAAGGTAGACACATCAACTTAAAAAAAAAATCTGGGTAAGAAACTCTGAGATGTGAATTATTGTTCTCAGGTAATCTGGCATGCGTTTGAAGGCTTTTGGTTACAGGCTTCTGGCAAAACTTTCTCTGCTGCACTGTCTGTGGGATCTGAATCCAATCTTCCTTCTCTTCATCTAAAAGAAGAAAAAGGTGAATATGTTGTTTGCCGAAGTCACTGTTATCATCTTCCCTTCTTTTGCCACATGCTGATGCGTCACAGGAAACAGGAATGTGGTGGAGGAGGTGGTCTTGGTCTGTTGATGCAGCGTATCCCCTCAGTTCCCATGACTCACCCATGCATGGAAAAAGCATTTTTAGCATTTTGACACACCTTTTCACTGACAATGGTACAGCTCAACTTAAGTGCAAACTTATAGTGTCTTTAACTTACAGTCCACACAGAATTAGTTTAAATAGAGGTCACCTTTCTCTCTTCTCTTTGCTTTTCAACCCTCATCCATTATTTACTCAATTCTTTCTCTCTTGGATCAATATCTTCAGGCTAAAAACTTAAACTGAGAAAGTTCAGCTGTTTCTCATCCATCTGCATTCCTGTTCTCTTTGAAAAGCTGTGTTGTGACTAAAATCTTGTTTTGAAAATACATCTAAATTATCAAATTAACCAGAAATAGCACTTCTGTTTCTTTGTTTATATTTAGGTTAATTAAGTAAGGTAACATAGATGGGCACTCGTTTAGACGAAAGGATCCGGCATGGCTCACCTACTGTTAAGAAGAAACTCTTGAAGGCATATAGGTTTTCTTTTTATTTTGGCTTCCCAAATGTCCACACTACCAATATGGGAAACAAATAAATAATCTTTTTCCCTCAATATTTCTTTTCCTCTTTCCCACATGTTATCTTTAGACCTGATAGTACATTACTTGCATTGCTGCCAGCCTGGAGACTGATATCTTGCGTTTGTTAGTAACTACTTTTGTCCAGTCAACCACAGCCAGCCAAGTCAATGGTCAGCCTTGCTCGGATGTGGGAGCATGGGGTGATCAGCAGTTATTTTTTGTTCAGAGATGGATGCTTGGGAGCAAAACAGTAGCAGCACTATTCATGTGTTGCTGAATTGGAGCTGTATATTTGTGTGAAACCTGCATATTGATATGAATTCTGCAAAGCCAGCTCTCCTAAGGAGAGGTAAAACTACTGCAGATACCAGGTTTGTTCCTTGAATTGCGCAGTGGTTATCTCTGAACTTAAAGACACATATTTTGATGTTTAGCTATTTATGTTTAGTGATTTCAGATCAAAGATCCTGTACTTGTGGGATGCACTGAGACACAAGACTTCCTATGGAATTTCATAACACTAAACACACTGAGGTATGCAGATCAATATTCATCAGTTAGCACCACAGAATTTATCACTGACATTCATCTTGCCTGAAAGAAATTGAAATGCTCTGCCAGAAAGAACTGTCTCTGAAATGAAAATCAGAGAGGAAAAAATTGCTGTGAAAAACTGTGGGTTTTAAAACTTCATAATCTGATTAGAAAATGCATTGCTAAGAAGAGGTTGGAAAACTGATTCTTTTCAGTCCTATACTTTTGATGTGTTTTCAACACAGTAGATGAGCTAAAACTTGTGGAACCAAAAGTAAACCTAGAGAGGAAGAGAAAGCAGCAACTGAAGAGAATCTCTATGTTGCATTTTTATTTATAAGGAGACAAGTTGTGCTTTTGTTTACAGTGAAGGAATGGAGACAAGGACATCTACTTTCTTTACTGCTCCACACTTCCTTTTCCGTTAGTAATCCAGTCTTTGTTGTGGGATTGAGTCAGATATCAACAGCAGATTTTACATTTTCTCAGTCTGTTTCTGGGTGCATTACAATGTAATGATTAGCTGACAGCTTAAGTTCTTTTCAAAATTATAACAGCATGGTCCTTCTTCCTCTTGCCAACACATACCAGATCCCACTGTGGGGTGGTTCTAAAAGTAAGATCAAGATGCAGTAAAACCAGCTCATCAAGAAAAATCACAGATCTGATCACTCACCTTTGGGAACAGGTTCACAAGGGGGATGTTAAATGTGCCACTACATGGCAACACGTGAGTTTAATATCTCCCACCTGCAGGCATGATAAGGAAATGACTGTAAAAAGTTCTTCTTTAAATAGTTTTAAAATGTAGACATATGTCATTAAATCTGCTTTTCAGCAAAACTTAAGAACTACTTAATGAATCAGTATTTTGGGGATTAATATAATCTATAGGCTGTGTTTCTTTTTAACAGAGTGGAATGACTGGAATTCTAGGTAGACTGACTTGAAAAAAACTACCAAATTACTTGAACATCTTGACAATGGAAATTGTTTCAGTTCAGATTTATTTTCCAGAAAAATGTGATTTTTTTTTGCTACTTTCATTTTAGAAACAGCATCCAGACAAACAGTAGAAAAATGAACTGCTACAGTGAAATTGGGCCATAAATCAGGGGAATGTGAATGATTAAGAAAAAAAGGTGAAAAACATTTCATTTTTTTAATGACCCTGACTGTTAACATTCTTCCTCAACCCAAGTTCACACATTAATTTCAGGAGTTTCAGTTCAAATGCATCTCTTTCTTCTATATGGTAGTTTTGTATAAACCAGAATTGTTGATTATAAATCTCCCACAACAAAATGAAAAAAAGAATATAAAAGAATAATGGGTAAACTGTTTCAAAGGACAGTAATTCATATAGGACATCTGGACATCTGACTCATAGGAAGGAAACTAGTACTAATCAGATGAAAATTCAGAGAATGAAGAATTTGCTTACTTTTACACAGTCTGATTTATGGGACTTTAGCCGTATTTTAATTTTGTATTGATTACAAAGCCTTTGCATAGGTTAATGATAAAGGTTAAAACTCCTTCAATAGTGAAAAGGATTGAAAAGATGGATTTCTTCATTTAAAACAGGCGTTATTGGCAATGCTGATTCCAGCACCCTAGAGCCTTGACGTTGTAATGAACATGTCTTATAATGAACATGGATTTAGAAGCTATTGCCCAAGAAAGCAATAGGAATAGATCTAATGAAGGTTACTGTGGTTCTCTATACGTCAGACATAGTTATGTTTGGTGTCTGCATGGAAAATAAACCCAAGTCTTTTAGACACCTAATACTTACTATTTAGCAATATAATTTTAACATATATGCTATTTATGCTAAAACTGTCCTACAAGCAAAAAATAGCTATTTCAACAAATAATGTTATCACTTTCTGATTCTTAAGGATGTGAAACAAATGGAAATGTTTTGATTTGTGACACCATTTGTTTGTGTTACATTAACTCATAAAAGCTTTGTTTTCTCAATGGAAATACTGAGTTCATTAATGTATAATGTGAAACAAATGCCACTGTCAACTTTGAAAGAAAACTTTCAAATACTGGACTAGAGACTTAATGTCTGCTGCTCTTTCAGTTAAAATGACTTGCCAGACTTATGTTAAGATCATTGGTTACACTCCATTTCTTGTGTAAACAGATTTCATAAAATATGAGCAGTTAAACGTGATATGTTGGATTCATTTCCTAATACATTGTTAACCATGCAGAATTTTCTTAGCTAATACCATTAGGCAGGTTTCTTAATTGGTTTCTAACAATAACAGTAATACTATTCCTTTGTTTGTATGTGAGATTACTTGCATCTTGATATTCCCTGTACAGTTAAAATTGCTATTTGTTTTGGTTTGTGTATTATTACAATGATTGTTCTAAAAGTAAAAGTAAAAAAAGGGGGATTTTAGATCAAATTATTTCCTCCAAATAAGTGCCTATTACATATGACAGAAAATTTCTTCAGTATTTATGCAGTTGGCTTGGCTTCCAAGTGAGTATGATCTCTCTCTTCCACATCACCTTGTGGCATACAGCTCAGGTTCAGCTCCTTGGTACTCATACTGAGAGTTCTCCTTGGGATCTGATGCAGATTGCATGGGCTACTTTTCTTAGCAACAGCCATGAAAACTCAGTCAATGACTTCATTTCACTGAAAAAAATGACTGGCCAACTGCAAGGGTGAGACTTATGAAGACATTGAGAATTTGCTGCTAGGTTTTATATGCCATTATAGAACCTTCCTATGATACTAAGCAACACTGCAAATTTAAGTGATTTCACTTGGCCACGTCTACGTTGTCAAGTTTGTGAGTTGTCTCCTGGTTTCAGTTCTTCTTACCCACACTGCATGGACCTTTGTTCACTCCATGGCTGAGCATTAAGGAAAATTATCTCGGTCACTCCAAAATAAACTTCAAGTTCTGTGGATAATTCATTCCAAGGACTGCTTCCAAAAGGCAACACAAACCAGACGGCTGAAGGCTTGGGTTTCTCTGCCCTGCAGAGTCCCTCAACAGCAGGCTTTTTATTTTCAAACACTTTCCCATGCCTGGATATCATATCCCAGAGCTTGTAATGTGTTCCTTCAGTTTCATGTTATAAAAACACCACCTGGTGGGTTGCAGCACAGCCCTCATATTTATTTCGGACACTTTGAACTAAAAACAAACAAACAAAATGATAACTGGATCTCTGAGCCTGAGAGATCACTGTGTGTGGCTTAAAAGAGATGCAAGGCATTGTGCCATGTAGAGGAGATTTGTTTAGCAGCTTCTTCTAGGTATTGCTGTCCTGAGCACAGCAGGCATAAGCCACTCAACACCACTTTGCCTGAAGGATCTCCTTCTGGGACACATATTTAACTATGTAAATGTAGCTGTAATGACGCTTTCTGTACTTTAACAGGAAACACTTTCATGAAGTACTGGCTTCTCATAAATGTTTGCACACATCAGATATTGACTATTTTCATGGCAGTATGCAGCCCTTGATCCTGCCCTTCAACACCAGATACTGAAACCAAAACTGATTAAAGGCAGGGGTTTAGGTATAAAACTGAAAATATACTACTACATGTGAAAAAATATGAACTTGATCAATATTTCACTTTTTTTTATTATTTATTTTTTATTTTCCTACCTAGAATTTCTAAAACGTAATCCATTTGGCACAGCTACATGATTCAACATTTAGTTTTGGTTCTCCATCAAAGATACTAAGCATGATGGTAGGGGATATATTGGAAAACATTCGCTGGTCACTCAGTGTTGAACCTGTTATGTGACTAAGTGTAGGGTTTGTTCAAATTCAGACCAAATATCTGCATCTGAGTATTCCACCTCCTTCTTCTGCATTTACTTATTTCTCCACATTCAATGTAATGCAAGCTTCTATAACTAACTTTGATTCAGTTGTCTAAATAGAAGGGTCAAAAGTCACTGGAGAGGCTCTAAGATGTCCAAGACATTCTTAAAAGGCATTATAAGAATCAGGCTGCTTTTGGACAAGCAGCTGCAGGCCAAATGTGATACCTCTCTTCCCTACACCTAAAATGTCTGTAGGCAGCTATGTTTAACCAAATGAACCCAAGGTGTAAATGTGGCCTCTACAGATACCAAGAACTAAGTGGAATTAGTTTCCCCTTCCATACCATCTCTTATTATCTTCTCAAGCTCATCACGTCAGCATCAATATAATGCTACTTTATGCTACATTCAGGGTGATGGTCACACTTGCTTAACACTTCTGACACAAACTGAACCATGTAAACAACACAGCAAACAGACGAAATTTTTCTGTGCCAAAGTATGAGCTCATGTGTGATTTTAAAAAGAGTGTACTGATTTGTTTTTAATGGATGTATGTTAAGGACTCTGGCCTTCGTATTTTAAAGTGATCTCATACAACTGAGAAAGTGTAAGCACACTTTTAGCTTGTTTGGTTTCCTTTTAATTTTGGGGTTTTGATGCTTTTGGTTTGGTTCCCTCTTGCATAAGGCGAAGAGGGTGGCTGTAGAAGACTTTATGAGAATCATTCACTCCACTTTTTGAAGATAATCAATTTCCCTGTTGTCCAAGACACACATTAATCACTGGATGCTGTAAATTAGGGGTCCCAGTGAGCTGATTATTTTAATTTTTCACTATATTTTCCTCCCACCTCAAAACATCAGGCAACCGTCACAAGCAGACACATATAGTGAAGCAGAGACATTACTCTTTTGTCAAAATCTATTAATTTTGGTTTCAAACTTTTGACGCAATGAGCCTGCACCCAAATTAAGCTTTTAGACCTCACAGAAAGACACAAGTTGATAGGAATAAACACCATTTTACATAATGCAATTTTATTGTAAGTGAAGGCTGTCTTCTGTATAATTCATTGGTTTCATTGATAGGGCATTGATAGGGCAGCCCTTACATTTATGTTCATGTAATAGTAGGTTGCATAATGAAAAAGTCTCATTTGTTCTAAATTAATAAAGTTGAATCCTCCCTCTTTTGTGATAAATCTTGTAGCAAATGGAGCCTCACTGAAAGACAAGTTCGAAGTATTAAGAAATTCACCTGAGTAAGCTGATTTATAATTAATATATGGCAAACATATGTGTAATGCTATATAATTTATTTTGATTTAAAATTAAAACCTAAACATCCCCAAAGTTTCATTGAAAAAATGCCTGAAAATTGTGGCATTCCTTTCGTCTCTGTGGATCAGCTGTTAATTTCTACTTCATTAAATGAAAACTATACAAAATAAAGCAAAGATACATTTCTCACTAGGTTGATTCCTGACCCAATTCTCAGCAGAAATATCTCATATATCTCTCACTATGTAGTCAAAGAATGGCAAAGCAGTGTAGGTTCATTCCCTCTGTACTATGTGTTAATGAAATCCAGTAGGTTTTTTTGTATGTTGTTTGTGACTAGTGCTGAATTGTGAAATATTTAACACTTACAGAATCACAGAATTGTTGAGGTTGGGAGGAACCTCTGCCATCATCCATTCCAATGACACTGCTCTTTTCCATTTCATTTAAACTGTGTAATGGAGAGGGCAAAAGTTGCATTAAGTTATAAAAACATATTTCCTGAAGAGGGTGAATACACACACTGCTCTATATGTACTATAAAAAGGGAATATAGAATATGTTTTCCTTTTAGGGACATCCCCTAGGTTTTCCAAGTATAGATACAGTCATAAAGACATGAAAGCAGCCTCCAGAAATTAGTCCTTTTCCAGGCAGCTTTCATAAGAGAGTTTTCACACATCTTTTCCTCCCCTCATTAGGACTTCATGGCCAACATCACAGGAACTTCACATGGAAGAGTCTTTGAATAATAATAATACGGGTAGTTCACTGTTTCTACTTTTCTTTCTAAGCACTGGATACTCATAAGTATTTTGTGACATTTTTAAGAGTAATGGCTTAAACACAATACCTGGAGAATGATCTCACACATATTCAGTATTTTTTTCTCACATATAGCTATTGTTCAGAACAGTATATAAATATTTTTTAAAGTAGCAAATGGAAGTTTTCATAGGAACCACTACATATAAAGTGAAGTATTTCTGAGGTATTTAAGTATAACTCTGTGATTTAGTTATCATGGCTATGTTTTGAAACATTTTCATGATATTAGGTAGTTAGGAATAAAACCTGGCAAAAAAACTCCAGTGAAATAAAAGGAGGAGACATCCATTAGAAGCTTTAAAAGTTCCAGATGGCAAAATATTGGCCGGTCAAATAAAAAGTTTTGGGAACTAATATGCCATTTTAATTTATGAAATGAAAACGCAAGGTAATACCAAGTAAATACTTCTTTTTCTCCTTTTTCTTTTTTTGGTTAAAATAAATTAATGCTTCCTCATGATCCTTCTCATAAATTTAGGGACAGAACTTCAGCTAATTATCAGTGTTTTACTCCATAGTTCGTGTTTTAAAAGATCCTGAAATTTCCATTATGTGTGATTTAAATAATTATTTTTTTCTTCTAAGAAGAATTTTGCCTACAACTTCACTGTGCTGTCTTTTAAAAGCAATATTCCACATTTTTTTACATCTGAAACACTGTCCCATCCTTTAAAAATAAAAATTTTCCTATATTTGAGGCTTGTAGGAAATTCTGATTCCATAAAGGCTGTATTTTGAATCTTCCAGAACATCATATGAATGCTGCACAAAGAGAAATACAGTTCTTCCTCTTCTCTAAATCTTTGTCTGGCTTTGTGTCCAAGGTGATGTCGACAGAAGCTCATTTGGTGCCTTCAGTTTCCCTTGAAAACCCGTGTTAGTTCTGTTATATGTTGCTCAGTAGACAGAAGATAATACAGCAAGGTGGTCAAGGTTAGCCTACTCTCACACAAACTTGGGTTCAAAGTAGGCCATTTTCAGAGGATGCTCCATCCAAAACCTTTATTAACATCCCAGCATACCCCTTGGTAGGCAAGCATACTTTCCAAATTAATAGCCCATTTTTGTAATATTTTGACAACATCAGCAGAAAATTTCTGTGTCAAATGAAAACCTCCCATGACTACAGGTTTGACTTTTCAAATCAAGGCTAAAGGTTCTTGCTGAATATTGGAAGGAAATTGTTTTGTTGCTGTAGGTATTCTGGAGAACACAACAGGTCAGCTCTCAAAGCTGCCAGTACCATTACCTCTCACAAGTTTAAGTATGTTTAGAACATGTTAAAAAGCTTCAGAAACACTCTGCAGCTGTTATACTATAATGAGATGCTGTAGTATTAATCACAATGTTTGCTGAAATTCTTTTGCTGATTATTTTTTTTCTAAACCAGAGCAGGACAATACTTTAAGTTGCAGCTATTTACAGAGTTTCAGAGCTGATGCAGGGGACACATATTTGATACTTGTCAGCTTTGCTTTATGTAGACTTATGCAAACATGGTATTTTGATTTTAATTCCCAAGCTATTCATCTTCTGCTCTGCTGAAATTATAAATTTCATCAGAAAAAATCCCTCTGAATCTCAGACGAGACTTCTGAATTTTACCATTCTTCCAGTCAAAATATTAGTTCTAGTATGATTTTAATACTAAAATAGACATTTAACAGAGATAATTTGAAATACCTGGGAAATTAAATGCCTTTTCTGTAACATACGGAACATCCAGCTTCAGACATGTGAGGAGACTAAAACCAAAAAAGTTTGTTTTATTTCTGGTCTGTTCTGCTACAGATGTTTGAATAGCTCTCATTGAAAGTATGCTGTGAACTATGAAAGTTACATTCATTTAAAGGAAAGGATCACTTCTGTTACTGATTATGTTATATGAAAGATACATTTAAATCCTGATGCATAATGGACAACAGAACCTATTAATTTAAATAGAAAGGATAGCCTAGGCGTAAGAATTAAATCTATAGTTACACTTATTAGAACTATGGAAAAAAACTCCAGCAGCATAGCACAGTTCTGTTCAAATAGGCTAATTTAAAGAACTGTTTTTCTTTTCAGTGATTTTTTTCACCAGATGACATCTATACATGTTTTTTGGAGTTCTTATTTTAATAAAGTCAAAGTTGTGGCATAGACTTATGGGGCTGAACAGGTGAAAGGTTTGCTGTATGATTACACTACAATTCTAACAGTGTATTCATTTAAGATCAGAGATTATACGTAATGATTTATGGCATTTTGACTGACCAAAGGAGAATACATTGGTAGGTTTGAACATTTTTTTATAACATTGCTTTCATAGGAACTTCCAAAGTCTGCAGTTTTCAGTTGAGGCTGGAAAGAAAAAAAATCCCATCAAAAGAAATCTCTATTTTCCATAGTACTGTAAATTAAATTTTCACTAGAAATTACACCTGACTGTCCAGTCATTAATTAATATCTAGTCACATTGTCTTCAGATTCAAAACACATTCAGATGAAGCTGGTTATTTCTTCAACTGCAAGATCTATGAATATTTTTCTTTTTTGTGTTAATTAGCTTTTATAATTGATATCCTGCATAAGACCATATCTTTCACTACTGTGATAATGTATCTGTAAATACACTGGGAAAAATCTACTTTGCTATACCCATAGCACTTGCTGAACTGTTTGTTGTGTAGGCGAGAGTTGAATTTTTCACTGTCTATTGAAATCAGTCTTTTTAAATATGAGAAGACCTCACTAAAACTTTGAAGAAATTATGCAAACCAATTTTTTTTGCTTTTTTTCTATTCAAAAAACTTCCCTGAAAAAAACCCCTTGATATACCCTGATAGTGATGATCCTCTCAAACTATTTTCAGTGAAGTGTTGAGTGACGGCTGTTTTTCTAGACAGGTTACTGAATGTATATGATGAGGAAAAGTTGTATTCCCTTCTTCTCAACATGTGTTGTCACTCTTCCTCCTTGTATGTCCACTTGCAGTGTACTCATACAGCTAATTTTCACTAATTCCAGACAATAGAACTGGATTGATAAGTCCACACAAAATAGCAAGGTACGCTGATCAGTACAGCAGCAAAGACAAATTCACTCTAGCAGGTTTTTTTTCAGAAAGCATCCAGCAGGTTTTTTCAGACAGCATGTTTGACTTTAGCTGACTCTTCCCTTAATGCTTTTTTTTTCAAGGCTGCAGGAAGGATATTGAAGTACATAGAGAAGAAGTTCAGCAAAATCAGCTTTCAAGCTGCTTTTAGAGAAAAGAGTACTTTTAATGCAAGCACCGAAAAAAGTTGTTCTTTTTAAGAACGACTGTCCTCTGCAGTTTCTGTTAAACCAGCTTAGCAAAGAAGATAACACCATGACTAAAATATTTATACTTCATCACAGTCCCTTTGAATAATAATAATAAAAAAAGATTCACTAGTTTATTCATTTTTCCTAATCATACAGAAAGGAAAGAAGCAGAAACTCAGACTGTAAAATCAATATATCAGCTCAGTAGAGATGAGCTTCTTTCTAATGCTGCTGTTCCAGCAGTAGAGTTTACCTTCTGAATTATATATGTATTGACTTAATTACATAAATATTGACTTTGCTTTATATGAAGCTTTTTTTTCAGTCTCAGTGTAATTACAATGTCAATATTTGTTGTATGTAATAACACTGAATTCAGACTTGTTAATTTTGATTGATAGTGGCATGCCACAAGTATATGGGTAAGACAGTTAGTCTGCAAGTATGCATAGCAGATACAAGCAGCTGACAATGCTACCAAATTTCACTGTGTCTCCAAGACCTTCTGTTTCCAATGTTTAACCAGGCAGAGGAAATATAACGGATGATTACATCCCTGTTCCACCCTGTTTTGAGGTGGAGAAATATTTACTCTGGTTAAAAGAAAAGTACAAATATTCATCTGGGAACTCAGTAAAAGAGTTCCTGTTTAAAGTTAGCTTTAGAATTTTTTCTTACAGTGTTGTAAAGTCTGTTTAAATTGTGCCAAAATGGAGGTTTTATATAGCAACAACTATATTTTGCTGCATACCTTCCATGAGTTATACATTATTTTGCAATAATATTGGGACCTAGACACAAGCAATTTCACATTAAATTATTTCCTTTTTTCTTCAAATCCAAGAAAGATGTGAGCAGTGGACTTTTGGGTACTACTGGGACTTGCAAAACTGTTCACTTCAGTCTGCAAATGTTTGTTGAGATGTATTTTTACAAGAACAACTTTGTTCAGAGCTGGCAGACCTCAGAACTGCTTTCAATGATGAATAGCCATATATTACAGTGCATATTTCTAGATGCAATTATAAAGGATTTTGAATTTGGCAGTAACATGAGAATTAGAAACCGAACTGTGACAGTCTGTGTGCTGAGGATATTTAAATTTTTTCTAGCTATAATATGTTGCCAGTAGTGACAAGGCATGCATCATACTGTATTTTCTTATTTGTCTCAGCAGGGATGCCAGACAAGACGAACCTCAGTGACGTAAAGCAAATCCATCAAACCAACGATGGCAGCACTTTAGACACAACTGGAGCAGGATGTACAGCAATGGCCGATTATATGACATTTATGCTGATTACTTTGGTAATAATGTTTCACAGTCTTTGGTAACTGCTTATTTCTGTCTTGATATATGTATCTCATTGTCATCTATTTATCCCCACTCACAAGCCTGGGATAACGGATCTGGTGAATATAGCAATATTTATGGTGTCTTGTATAAGATCAGCCACTGATTTTAGCCCTGAATATTAACAAAGAGTTTTGTGTAATATTTTACCCGTGTTTTTTTAAACACCTGTATAGTCACAAAAAGTCATGTTTTCTTTTTTAATATTTTATGTTAAAAATAAGTTGTCTATGATAATCTTTCTCTTAGAAGCAATTTGTAAAAAAAGAGAGTATTACCAAGTTTGAAAGGGTCTCTGGAGATCATCTAGTGCTCATAGCAGTCTCACTTTGTGCAAGCTGCCTAAGGCCAAGTTCAATTCGGATTGGAATGTCTCCAAGGATGGAGACTCTACTGACTCCCTGGGCTAACTGTTCCAGTGCTTGAGCACTCCTAGCAGATATTTTTTAGCTATTTTGTTTCAGTTTGTGCCTCTTGCCCATTATGCCCACTGAGTCCTGTCACTGGGCACCATGGACAAGAGTTTGGCTCCATCTTCTTTGCTCCCCTTATCAGGTATTTCTACATTTTCAAAAGATCCTACTCTGCATCTTCTCCAGGCCAAGCAGACCCAGTTGTCTCAGCCACTTCTTGTATAAGATTTGTTCCCATACCTTAAAAATCTTCATGGCCTTTCGCAGGAATCCATCCACTACATCCATGTCTCTCTTGTCATTGTCCTTGAGAGCCCAGACCTCAACATAGCACTGTAGATGTGTCTCAGTAGTGCAGAACAGAGGGGAAGGATCACCTCCTTTGACCTGCTGACATTTTTCTTGATTCAGCCCAGAAGGCAGTTGGTTGTGCTGCAAGGGCACAGTGTGGGCTCTTTTTCAGCTTGATGTCCATTAGGACCACAAGGTCCTTCTCTGGAAAGCTGCTCACCCAGCAGGCACCAACCTGTACTGGCGTATGGGGTTATTCCTCCCCAGGAGGAGGATTTGGCATTTCCCTTTCTTGAACTTTTTTGAGATTCCTATCAAGGCAATTCTTCAGTCTGTCAGGGTCGCTCTGAATTCAGAATTATTTTTTATAATTCAGAAAACTATATATTAGATACTGTATATGTATATGATAGCTGCATTTTATCTAGGAATAACAGCAAGGTTAAGATTCAATGTTGGATTAAGGTATCTTAATCTATATGTCAACATACAGATATTTACTTATGTGTTCTATATCTCTAAGCTGTAACTGTAGTCATTGGATTCAATTGCTAAAATACCAAGAATGAGTGCCAGTTGTGATGCTCAAAAAAAACCCACCTGGTGTCCGCTACTGTTCTGAATGGCCTCAGGTCTTTCTCTGGGGAAGTGACCATAGCCCTTTGTCAACAGAGTCAGTGAAGCCCAGTGCATTTTTCAGCTTATATGAAGACAGACACCTAAAAAAGTAACTCAGTTGCCCAAAAATAAATTACTTGTGCCACCTAACTTTTCTTGGAGTATCCAAGACATCCTCGCAGGACTGGCATATGATGCAGGACTTCTGGGATGTTCCAGAGGCTCCTTCAAATAGGAGCCATGGGGAGTGGCAGCTGGCAGCTAAGTGGGACATTCTTCTTTATCTCAGACCGATCTAGACATTCACATGTGGGCCCATGAATCCTACACCAAACCTCCATCAATATTATTGGTGGCTTAGATACCTGGTTGCAGTGGTGACACGAGTGCAAACCTGAACCACAAGAATCCCAGCTCAAGTTCTTATGGTTCATAAAATGAGGCAAGCAAAAGTGTTCCGCAGTACTCATGGTACATTATATATTACTGTTATAAAATTTGATTGTTCTACCATGACTAATTCCCATGTCATTTTAACCAGAAATTATTTAAGAATATTCTGTAGTTATTTCTCCTTTACAGTCTTTTACAAGATAAAAGAAAAAACCTGTACAGTATTGTATATATTCATATGGTAACTGGAACTCTTCCTAGACAAAAAAAGTTACTCTTATATGAGACTAATATAAAGAAACATACATAAATATTTTTATTCCCAAACGTGTATCTTAGCCATTAACGCACACAGTATAACATAAGAGTATAACAAATAGGTAAAGAGATATAAAGATTAGCAAAGCAAGTGAACATTCCTATGAGCAATTCCATGCCCAGATAAACATCATTAATAGGCTTGTGTGCCAGTGTGTACATTTTGCTGACCTCTTTTTTTTCTTCGTAGATTTTGTAAATCAATCTTTCAAATTCACTTGTCTTGTTTACTTGAAATTGTGACATTGGTAATTCAGGGAAAGAAAATGTGATTTCATTCTTTTCCTTTGTTATGTCAACTCACATGAGCAATCAATCCAGTTTGGCAACTTTTTTTTGAACAATGGCCAGTATCAGTTACTTTAATGAAAATGGAATAAAGCTTTGAAAGGAAACACAAAAATGCAGAAAAAATTCCATAATTACTCATTAGTTAGAATTTTATTTATATCCTGAAGCACTTTGATCCATTCCTAATTTTTATGTGTTATTCAAGACCTTACAAAGGCAGGTAGTCAAGGAATAGTAGTTTATTCTATAGAACCTTGGAAACACAAACCTCATTTTCAAGTACTGATAGTAATTAGTCCTAAGACCTCCTCAGGTATATATGAATTACTAGTCTGTAATACTCCTCTCTTTTGTTTTTCTGGGCCTGTTGCTGTTATCTTTGACGCTGTACTTACACAGAATAATTTCTAAGATTCCTTCTGGAGTGGAAAATTAGGTTTCTCTTTCCCAGACACATTTGAACAAACTAGTAGCAATATGAATAATAGTGGCAGGTCTGGAGATTTCTCACTCACTACTCTGCCATGAGACCTCATTCACCCTCCTGTTCCATCCATCTCTAGGCATCACCACACACTCCACGTCATTGCTCAGACTCATACATCTGCCAGGCTGCATCAAGATTTTTTCATTAAATCTGCCATGCTACAAAGAAATATCCTAGTTTCTTAAAGAACTATTACATAATCATTAAAACAGGTCAGAAGGAGAAGGGAGGCAAGGCTCTTTGATGATCTGTCCCAAGGTCACTTTGCATGAGGTACCACTGCATGAAACTGTGGAAATCTGCAGAACGTTGTATAGCTCCACATTTGGAAGGTAGGAAAAAACAAACAAAAAAACCAACAAAAAACTAATGTTGCTGTGCTAAAGCAAACAATGAAAAGAGGAATAGCACTGAGAAGAAACATGAAGAAAGTTTTAGAGAAGCCAAGATGAGAAATAGGGGAAAAAAAAGGTTAAGCTGGAGATTGTGGCAATAGAGTATAAAACCACTTGCATCCACAGAAAATGATGGACCATATGCAGTATGTGTGTGAGTCAGTCTGGGTCAATTGCCTGGGTGTGTAGAAGCTTTTCCCAATGTCAGGTCACACAGGCTGCACTGGGCTGCCTCTGAGCTCCCCAGATGACCTCAGAAATTACATGTAGGTCTTGTTTCCTCTGTTTCGTTTCATTTGTTTATACTGGGGCATTTTTAACAGTCTAAATCTTCTCCATATTTCCCAGAACATTTGGTGAATAAGATTCTGGCTTTATTTTGCCTTCTTTTAAATAATCTTTTCATGTATTATAACTGTTACAGTCTAAAGTATGAATGTGCACTGTTTCTCAGACAGACACTCACTCAAAAGCTGATCATACTAAAATTGTAATGGATACCAATATTAGAGTTGTATAACTGGCCTCAGTACTTTTTTTTTTTTTAAATAGCAATCATAAGGTAAGAGAGCTTTGTAAGGAATAATTTCTTAGAGGGCAGTCTGGTTACTTACAATAAATTTCCAGGAAAAGAATAATTCTAAAAAATACAAAATTTCAGAAATCCATAATATTTTTATTTGGTAAAATCAAGATATTCTTTTTCTACCCTGAGATCAAGAGGGGCCCTATATGTAGCACACAGACTTCTTGGGGAAGTCTGCTGCCTCCCTGGGTACAAACCTCAGATCATTGTCCATTACTGGTTTTTCAGGAAGCCTGAGGTCATTCAAGAAGGATTGAGGTACCACGGTGTGTCCAGAGAAGTGCAACAGAGCTGGTGAAGGGTCTGGAGTATCTGACGGAGTATCTGGGATTGTTTAGTCCAGAGGAAAGGAGGCTCAGAGGAGACCTTATCACCCTACAAATACCAGAAAAGATGATGCATGTAGGTGGGGGTCAGCCTCTTCTCCCAGGCAACAAGTGAGAGAATGAGAGGACACAGCCTCAAGCTGTGCCAGGGAAGGTTCAGATTGTGTATCAGGAGAAATTTCTTCATGGAAAGAGGTGTCCAACGTTGGAATGGACTGCCCAGGGAGGTGGTGGAATCACTATCCCCGGAGATATTTAAAAGACATGTAGATGTGACATTTAGGGTCATGGTTTAGCGTGGACTTGGCAGTGCTGGGTTAACAGTTGGACTCGAGGATCTTAAGGTTCTTTTCCAACCTAAATGATTCTATAATTTTTGACTGTCTATTTTTATTTTCTGTAGATGTACCTGTGTTTTTAAATGTACTTGTATCTCCTGGGGAAAAGGTACTGACTGGAGTACTTATTCTCATAACTAATGTCCTAGCACTTAAAATAAACATTTCAAGGTGACAACTTTTCCTATGTGTAGCTGGTGAAAGATCAAGAAGCACCTGTTTCCTTGGGAAGCAAATATCATTGTTCCTTTCATGACTAATCAAAGATGATGGATAATTACAGCTATGTAAAAGGTTACCTTTTTATTTCTCTCTTTCGATAGATAGATGCACATATAACTTCTTTACTACTCTGTACCTGTATGTTTATATGCTAAAATAATATTCTTGTTCAGATTTTAACAGGGTTTAGATTAACCTTTTGAAGATTTCAGATTAACCTTATTATTTCCATGTCATCTTCTCAGGATAATGAATTAAAATATGTGTTGAAGCTATCTCTATTTATTTTCTTTTATATTCAGTTCTTCTCTGAAATAATTGTGTAAGCATTAATCTTATTTAGAAAATGGTGTGCTTTTCTATGTGCTCTAAGTCACAACTGGTCATAATAGGAATTAAAATAAAAGTTGTTTCTAACTATATTACACTAAAAAAGGTAGTGTGACTCTAGAAAAATCCAGATTTTCTTCTTGAAAATCTCAGCAAAATAATAATTAAGTTTTAACTCTTAATTCTTTCTTCCTAGTGATATATAACCAAATTTTGCGAGACAATATTTGCATATCTGGGAGTTAGAAACTTTATCTTTTGCTTTATTTTAGTACTTTTTAATGTGAAATGCTAGAGACAGTACACCTGGTACGCCATGAGACTCTTTTCCAGTTCACATTGAGGAGGAAGCTCATGCTGAGCTTCTGTGGCTGGGAGGACTCGGTCGATGCATCTCATCACCCCTTGCAGTGCAGAGGGCTGTGGTAAGATCACCTGCTGTGCATGCCTAATTTAGGTGTCGCAACGACGTCTCTCCAGGTTTGTCAAGCAGTCCAAATCAATTGTTGGTCTCTTGAACGTAAGTCACATGGAGGTCTTCCTCTGTGGCAGTTTCTGATTTTCCTGCTCCTCTCAATGTCACTCTCTTTCTCATTTGAGCTGGTACAAGAATTTTCAGGATCACGCAGTGAAACTGGTCAGGGTATTTCTGACTCAAAGGATGTCCTTGATCCAGTTCACCTTGCATCTTCAACGACGATGCCACTGTTGCAATGGATGGTATGGCCATAGTGCTCATGGAATTTTAGCCACGCATTTATAGCAGGTGGACACAACATTAGGGACAACGAAACACTTGAATAACATAAAAACATACTGCAAAATTGTTTTCATAACTACATTACGTGTGAGAATTCATACTTCAGTATCTAAAGCAGGATATGGCCATTAAAAAATCATAATAAAGCCTCATTTATTCATACACATGCTACACATGAAAGTGTATAACAGATCTCTTTTGCTGATAGGCAAAAACATACTGCTCAATATGTGAGTCAGCGTGCCTTACAATAAGCCATTTCTTTCTTTGTCCCCTGTACCTGTGTTTAGGGGATGGGTATTGTATAGAATGTGCTTTCCTGTTTACTTTCTGTTCACTTTATTTATAAGTATAGCTAACACCTTTGTGACGGCTGTTAAAAATATTTTTCATGTCTGTTTACATCCCTGCTTTTTGGCAGATGGAAGTGTTCATTAAACGTGGTATTTCACCCTTTGTATTAAAAAAAAAAGCACGGTTTCATCAACTGAAAAAAAATATGGAATACCAGGCCTTCAAAAAGGTAAAAAGAAACATCATCCTGAAGCATAAAAGTTGCTTGTCATGTATATCTTTAGCAAGCTATGAAAAATATGGTATTTTTAGTTTCAGAGCAATAGCAGACTGGATATTAGGGCATGGGCCAGCTCCTTCTTTTAGACATTCGTGATACTACTGAATTCCACAGATATAACTGTAAACATAGCTTGACTTTGTACTATCCACATGCAAAATTCAATTGATAGACTTAATACAATAAGATTGTTTTCAGAAAAGCATCACAAAATTACAGGTAATGGCAAATTGTATTTATCTGATCTCTACTGGTTATGTGTACACCCTAATAAACAAAAATTAATTTAGAAAATAAAGATTTATATTGTCAACTCTTACCTCTGTCACTCTTCGGAAAAAGTATGACATATGTAACTTGGTGATAAATTTCAACATTTCGGTAAACTAAATATCATGGAAAAGGGGAAATTACATAGTTTTCATCCTTTTTTTCTAATTTTATAGTCAGCCTTCCACTGTTTGTATGTGTCTTAAAACTGGCAATTTCAGACTGCAGAAGAGGAATGATGTTGGGTTGTCAGCATCTGGGGTCCTTCAAAGGGAGGAATATGACATTGATGCTTTATTGTTTCTCACTTCAGGATTCACTTTGTTGTCATTATATTTGCTAACATGCTTTTATACCTTTTCTCTTCCTTCATTCATCTGTTGCTCCAGATTACATCTGAATCTAATATATATGGTGCCATTTACGTATGTTAGATGCCACCTCTTGGTTCTCTTTGTTACCCTTAAAACTAGTTTGGTTTTTTTTCCTGGTCCAGAGCTGCATTTCTTCAAAGACCATGGGTCCATTGTTTATAGCTATGGGCTCTCCAGTACCAATCCTGTGCCCTGTCTTTTGGCTTCCCAGGCCTGTGCTTCCTCTACATCACAATCTGTGTCTGCAGTTCACTGCTCTTGCACTAAGCCTCCATTTCTCTGCATTACAACATTGTCTTAGAGTCATACGTATCTTATTCTACATGGAATAACTGCTTGTTACTGCTATCTATCTAAAATTATTGTTGTCTCATGCAAAGATAAATGAAAGTAACCAAATCTGCCATAGTCATCAGGTCAGTCAGGAAAAAACCCTCTTGCCACAGCTAAACTGAGGAAAACAAAGCTGCAGGCAAGTAAAGAAACATTCTGACAGACAGTCTGAGGAGTGCCAGTCTGAAGGGCTTGAAAACTCCATACAAAGCCAGTAATGGCCACTTTAGCCACAGCAATGCCAGGTTCCAAGGCTACACTGTTACACCAGAATGGCTGGAGACAACTGACTCTCTCTGGTGCTGCAGGGAGGCAGTGGCCTCCTCAGCCATGCCCTGCACTGTTCCTGACAGCTCCTGGCAGATGCCTCAGGCCATCTCAAAAAGTAAAAACAGCCTCAGCGTGGCCAGATCAACTGACCCGTCAGGATCAAAGGATCCTCTTGAAAGTGTGATTCCTCTCATCCTGAGAAAGGAATTGTCATGGTTTGACACTGGCCCAATGCCAGGCACCCACGAGTCACTCACTCACCCTCCCCTGCCACAGCTGGGCAGAGGAGGGAAAAGGAAAAAAAAACTAACAAATGCTTCATGAGTAAGATAAGGACCGAGAGAAACACTTCAAGGGCAAAAGAGGCTCAACTTAAGTTGCGAAGTGAATTTATTAGTAACAGAATCAGAGGAGGATAATGAGAAGTAAAATAAGCCCTTAAAACACCTTCCCCCCCCACCACCCCCGTCCTTCCCTCCTTCCCACCGACAACACAGGGAGGCAGGGCATGGGGGTTTGGTCAGTTCATCACCAGGATTTCTTCCACTGCTTCGGGAGAGGAGTCCTTCCCCTGTGAGGCCATGGGGTCCCTCCCACGGGAGACAGTTCTCCGTGAATTCCCGGCGTGGGTCCACTCTCACGGGCAGCAGCCAAACCGCACCTGCTGCAGCGTGAGTCCCTCCCACGGGCACACAGTCCTCCCAAAACTGCTGCGCCATGGGTCTCTTCCCATAGGGTGCAGTCCTCCAAGGGCAGGCTGCTCCAGCCTGGAAGCAAGGGCCCTCTCTCTCCACTGGGTCTTCCACTGGATCACAGCCTCCTGCAGGCACCCACCCGCTCCGGCGTCAGCACCTCCCCCACAGGCTGCGGGTGGATTTCTGCATTCCCCGTGGACCCATGGGCTGCAGGGGGACAACCTGCTTCACCATGGTCTCTTCACCACGGCCTGCAGAGGAACCTTGGCTCCGGTGCCTGGAGCACCTCCTCCCCCTCCTTCTCCACTGACCTTGGTGTCACCATGCTGTTTTCCCTCACGTGTTCTCACCTCCTCCTCTTCTCTGACTAGCAGCAAAACCCCCTGACTTTGTTTTGATTTTCTTCTTAAATATGTCATCACAGAGGCATTACCAGCCTCTCTCACTGGCCCAGTTCTGGCCAGCAGCATGTCCATCTTCAGAGCCATCAGCCATTGGCTCTGCCAGACTGGGGGGGGAAAGCTTCCAGCAGCTTCTCACAGGAGCCAGCTTTGCAGCCCCCCTGCTACCCAAAACCAGGCCCTGCCAAACCAATACAGGAATCTAGCATCACATAGGTCTCTCCTGATAAAGAGGAGATTAGGTCAAGAATATCTAATAATTAATATGTGAATTTAAAAGAGGTAAAATTAACTTTTATCATGGGATTCCATACAGTTAAGTCCTTCCACCTTCTCCTTCTAGAACAAAAACTTCTGAAGTGCTACCTCTCTTCATTACCTGCAGAGGGAATTTGAATACTTATGGTAGCAGGACTGGTCCTCTACATCACCTGATACTCAGGCACCATCTGGATCTACTGTATGGCCTTCTACAGTAGGATGGGCCTAAAACTGCATCCTTGAAACTAAGAAAAAGTAGTTATGGGAGTGTTCATTTCTTTTTAATTTTGGTAAGAAAGCCAGGGAAAGGCACTCTTCATAGTAGTAGTAGAAGTAGTAGTAGTTTTTCTGGAAAACTGCTGGAATTTAAAATCATATTTGAGAGTTTATAAACCCATGAACATACTTGCTTATCTAAGCAATGATCAGTTCTGTTTCAAATGTAGATATGTAATAACAAAGAAAATAAACCATTCTGTACCACAGGCAAGTGAAATTTGCTTGTGTCTAATAAGATTGTATCTTTGGTTTTATCTTAGTGTAATGCAAAAACTTGAAGCCAAATTAACTGATTGTCAACAAATTTACTGATTGTTAAATAAAATCCCAGGCAAAAACCAAACCAAACCAAAAAACCCCCAACAATACAAACGAAACAAAACAAAACAGAACAAAACCAAGAAACCAAAACCAACAAAACCCACAAAAATAAACCACAACAAAAAAAAAGCAAACAAAAAACCACCAAAAACAAACCAAACAAAAAAAATCAATATTACATTGTTCCAATAGTCAGAAATCTGTGATAGAAGTCCTGACAAATCTCATTCTTGTTCCCTAAGTGGTTTCTGTGTTTTAAGTGTAATTGTTCCCAGATAAAATTCTGACTCCAGAGAGAAGACAGTAAGATTTCGTACTCTCTGTTATCAAATCCACTGTCTCTGAGCTCTGATGGTGGAGAAGCTTTTTTGTTATTGCCTCTAAAAGCTCTTGTTGTCCCCCTAGAATGTATCATGTCTGCTCCTGAGTTGCCACAACTTACAGCCTAGCAATTTGCAGAAACACATTAGGGTCTAAATTGCTATGGCAAGGACAAACACTCATATCACTGCCAAAAAGACAGAAATCTCCAGGACAGAAGAACCAATAGTTTCCCTGGAGCTAGTGGAAACTCTCTTTTAATGGGAATCAGAGTTCTGAACGTTGAAACTCTAGCCAAGCACTGCTTTCATCTGAAATTAGAAAATTAAAATTGCGTGATAACTTACATTAATATATATGCACTTGCCTCTATACATAAACAAGCAGCTAAGGATCAGCAGCACAATCTTTTTTGGGTTTTGGGGGTTTTTTTTAACAAATGGTTTCTTTCCTTTAAGTCGTAAGAGGATTTTGGAAGAGAATCTTTCTGGTTTAGAAACAAAAGGCAACATAAAACTGATTGAATACTCAGGAAAGAAAGACGATATAAATATTTACTTTTCCATTTTCATCTCTCAAGCAATAGCATACTTCATAGCTATCTCAATCAGGAGTCCATGTACCAATCTGTAACAAAAAACATTGCTTATCTGTGCATGAAAACATCTGGTTTCAAAGACCATCTTTTGACTCTGAAAAAGATCCAATGTTGTCAATATCCATTGTTCTTATTTTTCCCAGTTAAACTTAAACAACAGTGGGCAAAAGTAGTAATTAACGTGCAAAACAATGTTACCCTAAATGTTTTTTAAATCCCTGCACAAGTATGAATTCTATCTGTTCTCTGGCAAGACAAATGAAAGCACAGATGTATAACCACTAACTATTATGCATATAGTTCATCCCCACAACTGCATAACCATTTTGTTCTCTCTCTCACATTATACCCTATTGCTCTTTTTGCACGCTAATTTTATTTACTATTCTAGATAATTGTCAATTTTAGCATTTTTTTCTAATCCAACTGTAGAATTGCAGAGCAGATCTGTTTCTTTCTAGGTTTGTTCATGGCCTAGTGAAGGGGTATCCTAATGTTATTAGGCTTGCAGAGTCTACCTCAAAAATTTATGCTTAAAAAATTATTACTATGAGGGAAAGCCAATCATGACATCAGGTACAGGATCTTATTGCTGGTATGCAAAATTCAGCCTTTGCTTCCGGACAGATGCTTTATTTAACATCAATTGGTAATTTTAACTGACTTGAGATGAGAAATTAGAAGAATCATCTAAATTAATATAGCTGGATTTATTAATCAGATTTCCTGATGAGGCAAATGGGAAAAACAATAAAACCCCAAATCCAAGCATTATGTTTTTCAGATAGACCTGGATATGTGTAGGGAAGTGATCATATTATTTGGATGGTCCCTCTCAGTCACAACTGTTCACAGCTGCTTTCCAGCTCCATGATCCAGCACCCAACTTTCAATTTCTGATTCTTCTGCAGTGACTGTCACAGGATATTTTATTGCTCAAAAGTGCTTAGAAAACCATCAAACCCTTGAGGATAAGTCAAGTAATGTTGAGGAATTTCAAATAGTTCAGACACTATTCAGTCTCAGAAGGAAAATAACATTTATTCATCCATTGCTAAGTGGCTAGATAGGTTACACTCTCCATATATCCATCATACACATTTTTGCAGGCAGTGATGTTTGGCATTTCTGTTTCCATACACTATCTTCTTCATCACAGTAATCTTTTCCACTTTCACTCTACTTTATTTATTAGGGTGATACCACATATCTTACCAGAGACCCTAACCTCTATCCTGTCAGAGACCCTAGAAAAGAAGGACAAATTTAATTCCATTATATGCCAACCTTTTCCAGGGAATGTAGTCACAGAAGCCAAGGAACTGATAAGGTCATTATGAGATATTTCAGCTTTAGCACAATTTTAGGCAAATAAGGAGTACCACCATTTGTTTTATTTGATAGCTTTTTGCTGGACTACGTTGAAGAACACTGCAGGTTTAGGCACTCTGTGACTAGTACATTATCTGATTGGCAGTTTCAGCAAAGAGGCTGAGGTTTGAACAAGCAGAAGCTGAACTGCACCAGCCTCTACCACTGATTCTTCCAGAACAGAGCTGAAGAAAAATCTTTGACAGGGTAATGTCAGGAAGCCTGCAGTGCTGCTGTGTGTGTTTGTTCAGTGTCTAGATAAAAGTCATTAGATTCCTGCACTGTTGTTATGATCCGAATAGAAGAGATGCCTCTGCACAATTTAAGGTGCAAACGAGACCATATTCCAAAGTCACCACTACAGATTTTATTTAACAGTAAATGTGAGATAGAGAGATAGAAAGAAATAGGAAGGGGGTGGGGGAGAGGGGTAGAGAGAGAGATTAAGCAAAGATACCACCACCACAAGCAGAGTTCTGCTGTCCCCTGAGTCGTTCTTCTGGAGGTACTATGTTTATACAGTCCAGGTCCTGGGTATCCATGGGGTGTATATGCCATTCCCATAACCTGAGATGGCAAGTGCATAAGCACTTCCTTTCCCAACAGCTTGCCACAATGGGAATTTTTTGTCTGGATGCTAACCAAACCTTTAACTCCATTAGGCCTGGAATTAGCTCATTCCTGCCATGCGTTATGTGCTTATCTCAAGTTCCATGGTGGTGGCTAATGTTATGGGGACAGTGTTTTGAGACATGTAACTGCATTCTTTAAGTCCTCACAACTGTCAGTCTGACACATTTCAGAAAAAATGGCTTGTAGAAAAGACCCATAAACCTATCAAATGCTAAGACAAAATTAAATTTACATTTCATGAAGGTTAGTAATTATCATTTCTCAAACGTTGCTAGATGGTTTAAACAAAATGCTCTTGAGGATTTGTGATCTATGGCACATTACATTGAAATGGCTTTGCCTCAAAACCTGACACTGGCTTTTCACCAAATTATATCTTTGCTATATGATGTATGGGCATGAAGACACTCTCAGATTGTGAGGTTAAAAACAAACCTAGCTCTGCCCTTTATTTCTCTGCCCTTCAGGCTGTATCTCATTTTTTCAAAACTCTTCAAAACAGTGAGTGTCTGAATAGAATTGAATTTGTCAAATTCAAATATCCCTTTTAATGTTGCCCTACGCTTTATGACAGAGTATGTACATTGTAAGATCTCAAATTCCCTTTTTCATAACAAGACTCAACTTGAAATAGAAATTCCATAGCGCAGTGTAAGCAATAGCTAGTTTCTTGTGCTGACAGCCTCTAGTAGATAAAAATTCCTGTAGGACTCCCTCTTATCACCTCTAAGAGAAGAAGCTATCTTCACTCCTCAATGCCATACAGGCACGTGGCCCAGGTTTTAATGATTAAAAGAGTCATTTATGAAATTACTCCAATCCAGCATCCAGGAGGCCACAAAGAATGTTACAGCAATTTTTTTTTTCCACAGATTGAAAATGATTGTACCCATAACTTGCAATGCATTATATGGAGTCCTATTAATTTCATGACGTATGAAGTTACTAAAATGTTATGTGTGGGGTCTGGGATTTTACTGAACTGATTAAGTCTTTAAACACAAGTATGTAGCACTTGGTGATTCCTCCCATGAAAAGACTGAAGTTATTTATTGTGTGTCTGTGGTGGAGATTATATTTAATCCTTAACACTGTGTGCATTTACTCAGTACTCAGGATTTGTACCATACCTCCTGATCTGTTTCATATTTCATGTTTTAATTAAAACTTTGAAAGCGTGCTAAGGTTTCTCTCTACCTTTGAATGTCACTTTACATTTATGTTAGGGAATTGTGAATGAGTGAACATTTTAGAATATCAGAATATTCCTCTACTCCCAACTACATCTAAAAGGGTTTTGAGAAATAAAAGTTTTAAGAACCTTTATCCTCGACTTCTTTTGAAAATAACTTAGAATAACAGGATCAGTGTAAAAGGTTTCTGGGTCCCAGGCCTATACACTCTAGATCATACTACACTAAGACTTTCTAGATACCATTAAACTGGACTTCCTCCAATGCACGAGGTGCAGCCTAACTCACGCAGCCTGTCTGTTCTATCAGCAGTGTATACAAACTTTCAAAGGCATGTGACTTTTCACTGGCATGCCTGAAAAATGAATGAGTGAGAAGGTCCATAGTTACAAAAAAAGAAATGTCATATTAAATTATAATGTTTTTTTCTGTCTCCTTTTTCTCAGAGAGGGATTAATAACTTAGCTAACAGTGAAGTTAAGAAGACTCTCAATTTTGAGTTATTCGATTGATAAAAAATTTGAGTTGTTGAACAAAGACTTTGAGAAATCAATTCTAAAAGGAAAAATTTATATTTCTTTTCCACCAAATATCAAAATATTACTGATCTAGACTGTTTTTTTCCTTGCTCAAAGGAAGCATACCATTCACAGAAAACTACCATAATAAAAGTTGTATTTTTAAATCTTTGAATGAATACCCTGTCAAAGACCTTGCTGGAAATTTAAAATAAATTAAGCTTGTAGGAGAAGATATAGGAGTCATCTCACCTAATCTCATTCTTCCAAAAAAAAAAGTATTTGGTCCAAGCTTGTCCAAGTACTCTCTTAGTCATCTGTGAGACATTTGCAGTACATGTCATATTAATATCAGCTTATATGACAGGAGAAATGAACTGCCCCCTGGAGATGCATATCTTCTTCAACTCTCTCTAAAAAGAGCTTAGATGACTAAATTACATAAGGTACTGAAGGTTTTGGATAGCAAATAACAATAACATCCCTATCTCAGGTGTCCAGTAGGAGTGACAGAAGTAACACTGACTTAATGAAGACAAGGAATTCCAAATATAATTATGATTATTAAAACTGTTCTTAGAAAGGTGATTATTATTATGCAAGGAAATTACACTAATGATAAACGTAAAGGTTAAAAATTTTTATGCCTTTCCAAGGTCTAGAGACTAAATAAAAAGCATTGACCTAACGGCATCTGTAAGCACAGTTTTTTTAAATGTGTTGATTACAGACTGCCAACTCTGCAGCTATATCAGCCCCATGGCAGTAATGACCTGGTAATAGGACTTTGGATTGGTTATATTCATGAGCCCATGATTGGAAAAGGAATAGAAAAAAATTCAGAAACTTGGCCTTCCAGCTTCCAACAATTAGCTTTCCTACAAACCCAATTTGACAGCAGCACATATAAATTCAGGTTTCTGCTACTAACTGTAAACTTCAAAAAAACCCAAAGACATTTCCAAGGGATATTAATGGAGACGGTCTGGATCTAAAAGGAAAGGTTGGTGCATTTTAGATCTTTGCTGATGAAATTAATGAACAAAGCCATAATGTTTAATGGATTAAATATTACATTAGCAATCCATTTCCAAAGGATTGATGAGTTCCTTGCTTGTTTCAGACACTATTTACAACTGACAAGTAAGATTGGCTAACAATCTGAAGATCTGAACGTCTGATTTTGTTTTCCAAAATGTAATATAAAAAGCACCAAATCCACCAGAACCAACAAAAACAAAACAGAAATAATGAAAGGTTTTTGCTCATAAAATTCTGCTTGAAGCAAGACTACAAAGTAATGCTGCCCCAGGATATGATTCAGTACCACAGATGCGTTATACAAAGGCTAATAAGACTGTTGCCAGTACTGAAAACACTCTTTGCCACTGGCAAAACTAACAGTAATTCTATATTACTGCTAATTT
Organism: Rhagologus leucostigma; assembly: GCA_013397725.1. Classification (NCBI taxonomy): domain Eukaryota; kingdom Metazoa; phylum Chordata; class Aves; order Passeriformes; genus Rhagologus; species Rhagologus leucostigma. The sequence continues at coordinate 1,817,398 of VZTD01001345.1, read as the reverse complement.
GCTGGCTATTTTTCTTAATTCGATAGCTCATAAATTCCAACAGGGTTGCTTCTAGGGAAATATCAGTTGCTATGAAAAAGGCATGTAAAAATGTCATAACTCTAAGTGCTTTTGTGACAGGATTATTAATATTTGCAATTCACATTTATCACTGAAGATACGAAAGTTAAACTTTTCCAAAATATTGAGTCAAGGAAATCTGTTTGCTTGGATATAGAAATGAAAAGTAAAGAAGACTACATGGCAATCAAAACTGTTGTAATATCTTGAAGTGATTTCTAGTTTAATTCCTTGAGAGAAGGAAGAAGAACTAACGGCTTGCCAGCTTTAAACACAAAAGTGTTCCTGAAAACACCACTACACAAATACTTTCTAAGGGTATGCTCAAAGGGTAAATAAAACATTGATTTCTGTAAGACGTATTTTTGTCAACTCTTACTACCCTTATTGAAGGATAATACCTCTTAAAAAAATAATATAAAAGTTAGTGGCAGGAATTTTTTTTATATTGAATAATTGTTTTACTAGGACAGAGTAAAAAGGAGCAAAGGGAGTTATTTGCATTACCCTGTGTTGTATCTCCAAAAAGCTTTCTCTGTTAAACAGTCAAGATCAGCTTGGATAACAAACATAATGTGAATTTAATGATACCTACTAAGCAATAGATTTTTTATTGGAACAGCTTGTTTTAAGTCTAAATTTAGAGACCCATCTCTGCCAAAAAGTACAGTTGACAATGTGTTTTCTTCGTCACCATAAAAGTTACCATATCTCCTGGGAAATTTTTTTGTAACATATATTAACAGCTGTTGACAAATGAGAGAGGTGGGGGAGCAGGAAGGAGAGGGGTGGGAAGGAGAGGATAGAAGCGAGGGAGAGAAGGAGAGACAGGAAAATGGAGAGAATGGATGGGGCAGGGAAAAAAATAGGGAAAGGGAGAGATGGGTGACATGAAGGGAGGAGGTGAGGCAAAGCAAGGCAAGAAAAGGCAAGGAAAGGAAAGAGGACAAAAGGAAGAAGAGGAAGGAGAAGGAGGAAAGGAGACATATTCACCCCTAAACCATATGCCCAAGTGCCACATCCATACAATTCTTGAACACTTCCAGAAACAGGGACTCCACCACATCCCCAGGTAATTTATTCCAGTGCGTAAAACTCTTTCAGTGATTTTTTTTTTTCTAATATCTAACCTGAACCTCCCTTGCTGCCTTGGTGCAACTTACGCCATTTCCTCTTGTCCTTTTACTTGAGACATGGCAGAGTAGACCAACCCTCACTTGATCAAAATAATTATTTCCTTGATTTTAAAGCTAATGACATTTTACAGGCAACAGTAACTTTTATTTTCTTTACATATATACACTGTCAGAGAAGAGAGTAAACCTCCATTTTCCTTTTTCTGCTGCCTTCAGAGGCAGGATAAGCCTCTTAATGAGAATTTGCTGGCACCTTTTAAGCTTTTCCCTTTAGTATCTACAGTGGCTGGCTAATGTTGCAAGGTATCAGGTAACATGGCACTGAAAGAACATATTGCCATAAAATAGACATTTAAATAAGACAAAATAAGGTCTAACAGCTTTTACAGAGCATGTAAGACTATATTTAATATTTTAAATAAATATTAAATATATTTAATATTTAAATTTAGGATAAATTTAGCATATGTATTATACTTCATAATCCAAACTCCCGTAAAAAGCAACCACAAAATCCTATAGCTCCCTAATGAAAGGGAAGCACAAAAATCTGACAGAAAATGCTGCAATAAAAACATTTATCCTTGGATGAGGACAGTGTACATTCTGCAGAGAGATTCTTAATCACTATTATCTACATCACTTACTTTCAGTCTTACTCTATTTTTCTGCTTAGTCTGTTTTTCTGCTGATACCTATCTGTCTTTATGAGGTTCTGAAAAAAAATGAAATTTAAAACAAAATGTGGTGTTTGCAAACAATGAAGATGTGTAGTATTTGTGGGCTTTTTTTTGTTTTAAATATTTTCTCTTTCAAGTGTCATTTAGAAGGAAAATTTCATTCTGATTGTAAAGACAGAAGTTAGAAGCAAGTGGAAAAATACAAAGAAATGGATTATTACACAGGATATACACTGCCTTCCATCAAAATAAACAGCTATCACACTTAGGACTTCCAGGACAGCTACCCTTTCATATAACATCTGAAAAGTATTACTAAAATAATAATTTTTTTTAATATGACTTCTGATTTGTCACATAGTCAAATGATGTGCATGCACCTGCTTCATAAAAAACTACATGGCATCAAGGCTGTTATATATTGTCCATCTTATGTGTAAAAACTATAGCTTAACATCTTTGTCACTATAAGCATTTCTTTAGTAGAAAATAAGTGCTATCAGTACAATATGGAAAATTAACATAATGTGATTTCATTCTTTAATAGAAGACACAAATCAAACAAAGTCAACAAATACTATTGATTTTCAAATAATAACGAAACACAAGGCTCTCAGCTAGTAACAGTTCATGGATCTGGTAAAAATACTGGTGTATCTTCATACTCATAGATTCCCCTACACTGGTTCTGGATGCCTCTGTTACACCACAAAAGGAAATCTCTATTCTGTGCCTTTCCTTTTATTCACTTATTAGAATATAGCAAGATATGTATTACTGCAGATATGTCTTGATTTCTGATGTACAAACATAAAGAAAATAGATTTTTTTCCTTTTGTTCCTTTTTCTCTGCAAGGCTTCCTTACCAAAAGATTTCAAGTTGTGTTACATTATCTTTTGTACTTGCCTCTATTTGCAGCCATACCAGTTGTTCCTGGTAACTTATCCATCCATCATGCATGTGCTCCCTTATGTAGTTACTCTTCAATAAAGCATAACACAAATTTTTTTTGTTAAATATGTTGTTCAAATACACCAGCTTCTGGCATTAGCTTTGCTGTTTTAATTCAGTTGCACTATTTACCTCATTTGCTCTTTTTTCCCTTCCCTACTTCTTCCATGTGATAGAGTATGATCTGCTGTCCTCCTGTCCCCACTGACAGTGAGGCTCCCTGAGTGCCTCAAGCCCATGTGGGACAGTGTCATGCTGAAAGTGCCAACCTCCTCTATGTGTGTAATGGCACATTTCCACTGCCTCCTGCATTTTGGCTAAGCAAGCAGTGATGCAGATCAGTTTGTTGATCCCCTGGAAATTCAGCCAGCTAAAAATCAACACCTGGTTTTGTTCTCAGTGCCACATTCTCTGGCAGCAACTGCTTGGAGGAGCAGCACTTCAGACCTAAAAATGCACAATATCCCCATCTTAGAATGGGGTAGGTTGTGGCTTGAAAAATTAGGTTAATGAGGACACTCACAGATTTTAAAAGATGTGAAATCGGACCCTCATGGCTTGTAGATGTAGGAATCCTTCAGTGATCAGTCATTCTAACTACTTCATTGTCAAGTCAGAGTGAACACGTCAGCCATCACCACAGCCTGTTTAGTCAACTGGTACCCGTGCTGCACTTACCATCTCTGGCTCTTGAAGAGATAAAAGTGTACACACACAAACATGTACACTGACAGCCCTACAGGACACTGGGATTTGTGATCTATCTCTACCTTCTCCTAAAAGGCAGTTTCTTGCACAATGTGTGGAATTTGAGGTCTTCATTTATATTACATAGGGAAATTAGCTACTCAACAAAATCTGCAGTTTTAAATGTCAGGTCTTATAGAAAACTTTAAAATCCCTGTTTGAATATTCTACTCCAAGAATCAAGAACTTGGTGTTACCTATAATTTCCTTCATCTGTCATTCATCATATCAGCCCCTTAGTAGAATATGGTACAATTTTCTTCTAGAACTCTTTCAAAACCAGAGGGAGGAAAATGCATCACACCTAAAGCTCTCAGTGGTGCAACTATTTTCTGTCTTAAGAACTGTGATCTTTCCATCAGCATCTATCTTTGGAAGTCTGACATGCTGGCAGTAAAATTATCTTCTGTTTTGTCATTCGGAACTTCTTTTTTATCTTTCTGCAATATGGTCACTGACTACCCTAATTTAATTTCATATTCACCTTTTTTGAAGCACTCTGTATAACTCCACCTTCTCTGCTATCTTTCATTCTTATTTCTTTCTGTTAACATCAGAGAATCTTCATTCTGACACAATCTACCATGCATGTTCTATTAAATAACATTCTGTGTTGCAAGAGCAAGCTGATAATAATCTGCTATGTGACCTTCTCCTTTGTCAAATTGCTCCCTCAACCCCACTTATACTGTGAGAAGTGTTCTCCCTGCTAAGTGTATTGTTATGGGCTTCTATTATCCATTACTTGCATTCATTGCAATGAATGTACCTTAATGTTCTATACAGCAGTACTATAATGAATAAATTTTTTGCATTTCTTGGCTTTCTCCATGGTAACTGAAATCAGTATTTTTTTCATTTTTTTTTCTCTCTAGGGATTTCAGGGCTTCAGTGAGTTTTGAATTAGGACTTTATGTTGACTTTCCATGAACAGCGACTTTGTCTTTTGGATATGGCATTTGCACTCAATGTGCTACTAGACACTGGGCATGTCACCAGTGTGCTAGGGTAGGCTGTATCAGTACAGGAGAAGGAAAAGGAAGGGAAAAATTGTCTCCACATTTTGAGTGAAACCCTGTTAAAGAAATGGATGTGTTTACAGGAGGTTTATAAATGTCTGAGAATATAAAAAAGGGCTGCATAGTTAGTAGCACAATCACTGAAAAACTGTAACACCGCAGCACTTCAGGACACTTTAGGAGAAAACAGTTCCGTAAAATGTAAGCATCTTCTTGATACACCAGTCTGGTACCACTGGGTCTCTTCAGCTGTTCATTAAGTAATGCTGTTATTTTAAGTGTTGGTACTGATGGTATTTCTGTAAGTGCTCTTGTTTGTAATGTTTCCCCATGAAAAAGAGAGGTGTTCATCAGGAATAGCCTGAAAGGAGAAAGAAACAGGAAGGAGAAAGAATAGTCAATAAAAATGTTAATAAATAATAACTAAATAATTACTTAAATGAGTAATTTAATCATCATCATGATTTTAGGTGTAACAATTCCTGCTTACATCATCTAGAATTGTCTACAAAATATGGGGCTGTGCCAGGTATCAATTCCTAACATATATCATCAATTTTTAATATTTATAAATGTTTTAAAATGCATTTTGGGGAAAGGTAAATTTTATATTATGAGTTTGCTTGTGTTTTATACAAATATTTTAACGAGGCTTGAGCCAGCATTTGGTAAACCTTCCTTCTTTGAAACTTTTCTTACTAGATGTCATGGGTAGGCACAGCTTGGAGTTTTAGTTAAGAAAAAAAAAATTCCACGAGCCATGGAAGTGATGTTTTTTGCAAGGGGCTGTTGTAACTTCCTCCAGACCTGATAGAACTAATCAATTGGCTAATTTGAATATTGACAACTCTGTTAAGCCACTTAAGAAGCTGGACACGCCTCTGTAAAAATCACATTTAAACATGAACTAGCGCGGGAATCGCTCTCTTGCTTCCGGCCCTTGGACAGGTAGCTGGGGTGCCCGCTCGGCCCAGTGGGCCGGGCTGTGCCTGGCTGCTGGGCCCGGCGGGGGCTGGGCCACGGCCTGCAGCTCAGTGCGGGCCGGGATGACCTTCCCTCTCCGAGGCGGCCGCCGAAATGAAACTTTACACTGAGACCAGCTCCGGCCCTGCTTGGCAGAGATCATGTGACCAACAGAGACAGGTAAGTTCAGCTGCAAAGCGCGGTTAAGATTAACCCCTTCAGAGCTGTAAGCTCCCCAGAAGAAATGAAACCTGCAGACATCAATCCTCTCCCAGGTCAGAGGAAAGGGAAAGGCAAAGGCACATGGATAGATACCATGATAGTGACACCAAAGTCAGTGAAGAAGAAAGAGCTGAAGCCCAGAGAGAGGAGATAGAGGAGATGCTTCAAATCTAAAAGCTGAAATTCTTTTGTAAAGCTATGGTGATGAACTATGATATATCAGAGAACTCCTTGTAATTTCGTGATAAGCATGGGGGGTAGAGTGTTCAAACTGCAGCCACGAGCAAAGGTGCTTGTGCCGAAATAAGCAAATGTTGAAGGAGCTGTGATCTAATGAGAAGCCTGAACAGAGAGAGGTAGTGATGAAGTGAAGACCCTTTCTCCCAGGGAAGAAGAAGACCTCTGTTCCTAGAGATGAAGATGATCCCAGAGGTAAATGAAGAGAACCTTTGCTCTTGAACAGCTCTTCCTTAAAATGGTACCCCATTAGCTAAGATTGAACCCTCGAAAACGGCTGTGGGGAAAGGTGTAAGTGGAGGGAAGGGACTCACACATGCCAGCAGAAAACCACCCCGGGCGGCTGTTGTGCTGTGACATTGAAGCCATGAGAAAACAGTTTCTTGTGGAGAAATCGCTATAGCAAGACAAGAGAGACTCCTCTCCCTAAGTGAACTGATGAAAGACTCTTATAGAGGTGGTAAACTGACTGAAATAATCTCAAGTTTGTATCTTTATGTTGTAGTGGGAGGAGGGAGGAGGATGGGGAGAAGAGAAGTGTTCTGAAGGTTTATTCTGACCCTTATTATTCCTTTTGCTTTTAGTTCTGTTAATAAACTTCTTTATATTCTTTAAAGTTTAGACCCCACTTTGCATTCCTCCTAATTCTTATCTCACAGAAGGTAAGAAATACGAACAAAACCACTACACTAGAATACGTGATTTTGTTTGGTGTTTTGTCAGAATACAATTTAAAGTAAGCCCCAAAGTGAACTCTATTTAAATTCAGAGCAATTTAAGATCAGGCTTATGCATTAGGTCAATGTTGTAGGACAGTTTCTTCCTCCTTTACAACAGCTATCATTTATTTAAATTGAGTGTAAAGTAAAATTTATTGTACCACGTGTGCCTATAAGCAATCTCTAGTGAATATGATTGTTTATTCAAATCACTATATTTTCCTTGTCCATTTTATTTTGCACTCTTTTGGAACCTTATAGTGGAAAAATTTTCCTGGAGAGAGACCTATTTAATATTTCATGAGACAGACAACTTCCAGAATTCATTCTGAGCTTTGCAAAATTGAACATGGGAAAATAAAGTTGTCAGGTGTAAAGCAGTGGAGCATTTTTTCCAGTCTGGTTTGGAGGATGAAATCCCATGGCGCCGTTCTGGGAAAACTGATTTTAGTCACTGTAAAGTGCATCATTATTATTCAGTCTGATTGATCAAGGTAAGTATATTCACTCCATTTAGATCAAATAAAGTCACGACCAAATTATTTTGTACACAGTCAGGTGCATGCCATCTATCTAATCTAAACCAATTTAATACACTTTTCCATTTTGTTACAAGAAAAAGGTAGACTGGTTCCCACAACTGAGACGTAGTAAATGAATGATAAATAACTCAATGACTAGCAAGCTGTATGAGCAGGAAAAAATAAAAAAAATAATAGGAGAAAAAAAAAGACAACTCATATCTTGCAAGTTACATGGGAGAAAGGAGGCATTTAATATAATTTTATTTGGAACATTGCTAGTATCAGGTAAATTAGACATATCTTCTGCCAAACTGTTCACCAAGTTTTGAAAGCAGATAGAATATTTTTATATTATCAGAATGACTAGTTGAGAAATAGTACAATTGGGCTATTTGGAGACAACCCTAATTCATTCCATTGGGTTATTAGACAACTTTCAGAGAGGCTTAACATATTGTGTGATTTGGCTTTGGATATGAAGAGATAATTTCTGGGCTCCTGAAGTGCTGAACTGAAAGACAAGCCTGACAGAGTTCAAGAAGTGTTTGGACAATGCTCTCAGGCACATGGTTCTTGGGGAGTGGTGCTGTGCAGGGTAGGAACTGGAATCAGTGATCCTTGAGGGTTCCTTCCAACTCAGCATTTTCTTTGTGATTCTGTGATTATGACTATAACGACTGAGAGGAAGTGCCAAGCGTGGTGAAACTACTGTAGGTGTTTATACACAGGGATGAAACTGCTAACAGTAATAATATTGTTAAATGCGCTTATGGATGCATGTAGGAGTAACCATACCTTTTCTTACGGATATTTAAGGCAAGGAGGGCTTATTTATGCTTCCCTGTTTGGTCTGGAATATTCAAGAAATAGTTCTGTTTCCACTGTGAGGAAGATAATGTGAGTTTGACAGGGAATGGATGCAAAAGGTCCAGGAACCAACTTTATGAATGCTATAAGGGGTAGTTGGTAAAACGTTTAAAGAAAGTTAAGTAGTTCAGAAAAGCACAACCTCATATATTCTTACCCAAAACATGGGAAAATGGGAAAGAACAATCTTTGATACCTTATACCAGCCAGACAGTAAAGGTAAAAATCTATAAATAAAAAGCCTACTTGAACAACTAGTTCATGATTGGTCTAGATAAGTCAAGAATAACCGCACGACTGATTTTATTTAGTTGTGCGTCCTGGTGTCAGTATGGATACAGTTAATTTTCCTCCCAGTAACTTGTACAGTGCTGTGTTAATTGGGATGAGAACAATAACACACTGATGTTTTGGTTGTTGCTAAGTAGTGCTTCCTCTAAGGCAAGGACTCTTCAGCTTAGTATACTGCCCTGCCAGTGAGGAGGCTGCTGGGCACAAGAAGTTGGGAGGAGCCATAGCCAGGACAGCTGGCCCCACTGGGCAAAAGGAATATTCCCTAGGATATGACAGTGTATAAACTTGGGGGAAAATTGGCCAGATGCTGCTGCTCAGGGTCAGGATGGGCACTGGTCAGCAAGTTGGTGAGGGATTGTGTTGTTCGTCACTTCTTTTGTATATTCTAATTATTTTGTTGTTGCTGTTAGTTGGAGTAGTAGCAGTAGTAATTTTCTGTCCTATTAAACTGTCTTTATCTCAACCTACAAATCTTACCCTTTTTTTCTGATTCTTTCCCTATCCCACTTCAAGGCCTGGATGTAAGAAAATGGGTGTGTGGTGTTTAGCTGCCTGCCATGTTAAATCATGACACTGGGATATAGCTGTCACCTTCTCCCAACATGGACAACTGATTGTGATCCTTAAACATAATTAATTTTTTTAATCTGTGGATATCGTTTAGTATATCTCATCCCTCATCCCATGCAACTTACCTTAAAATAAAAGAAAAATATAAAAAAACAACCAAACAAAAAATCACAACACAAAAAAAAGCCCCCCTCAGAAAACCCACAAAAGCAAGTTTGTATAACGTACGCAAAAATACCCCAAAATAAGTAGTTCTGCAAAAGCTGATCAATGATAGACATGGCTTATGACAGATATTGTTTAAAGATTGACAGTCTTTCTATGTTTAATATTTTACTTAATCAAGACGGATACATAAATTACTTTTTTAGTTATTTAAATTTTCTTGATTTTTTTGGCAATACATGACAGTTGTTAGATATAGAGCTCCTATTAAAGGACTTTTTCATCAGGTTTATCATTCTGAACTTGCTGCAGCAACTGCTAGCACTACCAGTGAACAGCGAAATTGAGAACGATACAGCTGATAGGTTTTACCCTTTATCAGCCTCATGCTAATTTAATGCAACACAGAATATTATTTGCATTACTTCAAAAGCAAAAAGATGCTCCCCATGGGATTACATCACTATTAGACATTTCTTACTCTATTATGTGTGAGTCAACACAGCATTCAAAACAGGAATTGTACAAACTTCATTTGTGATAATAAACTTAATGAGCAGCACTGAGAAATGTCTGAAGAACTGAATTATGATGACATAGCATTTGCCAAATAGAGCTTTGTATTTTTTTGTATGTTGTTTCATTAAAGACACACCAGCTCTTCTGGCGTGAAATGGAAAATAAGAATACCAATGTGCATTTTAAACATCTGTCATGGTAGGCAAGCACTGGAAGGGAAGCAATCTCTAAAACACATATAAGATGCAAAATTAGAACACTCAAACTTTTTTCTTATGAAATAAGATGGTTATAGTGTTTTGTGATGTTTTCTGTTGCCATCAGTAAAATTTCTCAGTTTTACTGTGCATCACTAACAGGGAAAGTGAGGACTAAAATAAATATAGATTTATTTCATAAAGAGAAGTAGTTATAATAGCCCAGTTTATTTAGTACCAGACAGAATGGCTGAAAATGCTGGTACACCAATCAAAGCGAATGGCACCTAACTTGGTTATTATAGAAACAACCGCAGCAAAAGCCAAAGAGAAAGTCTTATAAAGCTTTATACGTACAGACTGGATTTTGCCTGGTACCCCATAATCCTTATAGATCCAGCCTTGACAGGGATCCTCTTGCACTGAAACTATCTAAAGTTGAAAATTTAAAAATACTTTTGGTTTTATTTTTCATAAATTGTAACATATTTTTAAAAAAATCCATTTAATATTTAGTTTGCAGCATCCTTTTTTTTTTGCTTATTGTGTCTGACAGTCTTCTTTCTGTCATTTCATTTTCTATTTCGATATTTATAAGCACACTCTCACTGTCCTCATCCTTTTGTTCCCATTTTTGTCAGTCTGCTCTCTACATACATAAGCACATCATCACCTATTTACTCTGAATGAAGTAATCAGCATGGTGGGCCTTGGGCCTGTCAATAATTCATAGTGCACAGCAAAAAGGATTTGATAAATACTTGTGATCTCTGTAAATCACCTTGAAAACTGATTATATCTAGGATGCTAGAGATCAGAATGACCTGTGAAACTGCATTTGGGGACAGAAAGGTGTAAAGAGAGTTTTCCTAGTGTGAAGGACAAACCCAAATGTTTTTATTTCTTTTGTAGACATTCTCATGCAACTTCACCCGGTATGGCTTTTTTCCAATCCCTTCCCATGACCAATATTCTATTATTTCTAAAATAAGTTATCCAGTAAAGAAAACAAACAAACAAAAGCTTAAACAAACAAACAAAACCCAACAGAACCATAATATGGAGAATAATTTCAGACTGCATAGTTCACCTGAGATTTTGTTGCTGGATGTGTAAATCTTCATTTTTTCTAGTTATGTTAGCTTTGCTCCACAGAATTTGACAAGGCTGTATGTGAAGAATCAGTGTCTCCTGTTCAATATTGTATGCTTCTGAAAACTACTCAGTTGTTTTCGTTCAACTGTTAAATCCATTAGCTAATTTTCTTAACACAAATTGGTCAATGCCATGTAGAATGTGCTAAAGACAAAGAATTCTTGAGTGGAATACACACAAGGTAGTCCTTTCCTACTGAAACAGCAGAAGGAAAACTCTAAAGTTGTGGATTAACAGAGCTGTGATCTGTATGATCTATAATAATCTTCTAAAAAAAATCAAAAAATTATGTGTTATAAAGCAGCAATCACAGTTGACACTATAGATGGTAATCATGAAAGAAAAGCTAAAACTAAACAGTATGATGGAATATTTTTTAAAATTTGCTTCTCTGATTCAAGGTTGAGATCATTTGGCACATGGTCCTTGTTATTTGTATCTTAATTACCTCTGCCCATGTTATAGTGATAAAAGCTTTGATCTACAAACTTTTCATTTAGTTCATCACCAAATTCCATCTCTGTCAATCCAATAAAAGCCATATCTACACTACTGCACAAGACAGCTTTTCTCTGGTTCATGTGTCTTGGAGAACACCCAAGCCATAACCCAGCCACATATTAGGACAAGTTATCAGTATGTGAAAGCCCTGTCCTGTACTCCCAGTTACACCGAAGTGGACCTTTGGAGCACAGGAGCCATCATCTGTTAAAGGAGTACAGGCCTGCTTGTATAGGATACAAGGCTTAGGAATGCGGCAACAGCAAAGCTGGTGACAGCCACAGAAAGCTAAAGACAACGACCAGCGCTGAAAAAAAGCCAGAGCTTTCTTATTTTTCTGCATACACACTTTGAGTCTACTGTAAGAGAAAGTGAGAGCAGGAGCACTTCAGAACTTCAGATTTAATTACCTTCAGTCTGAAAATAAACAAGGAGTGGATATAGGGTGTCAAAGAGCAGAAGTTAATCTGTGCTACAATGCAGCCAAGAACTGTAGTCCAAGGGTTGTCTCCTGTTAATAAAATAATTATTTAGACTGCTTCAAAATTTCTGTGGTATTTCTGCAGTGCAGAATTCCATAGTGAAGGTCTCCCATATGCATAAAAGTGGAAAATATTCAGATGCTTTTTATTAAGTGAGAAAATATTTCAAAGAAGACACACTGTATCAATGTCACACCTATATCCCTAATTTTGCTGTAATGAGCTTAGTTGAAATAGAATTGTGTCCAGGCCCAAATTTGTCCTATTCTATGAAGCACAGTTATCATAATTTTATCCTAATATTTATCTGCCATTTAATATCAGATGCCAAAATACTTATGTTACTTTTTTGTTCTAATATTGCTTTGATTTGATAGCAAGACAAGGATCCATTGCGGTCAGCTGTCCCAGGTGTTTTCCCCCCCATTTTCTTGTGAACCCCGAGCCTTCTCGCTGGCATGGCTGCATGAGAAACAGAAAAGGCCTGGACTCTGTATAAGCACTGCACAGCAATACCTAGAGCAGAATTGTCTTATCAACACTTTTTTCAGCACAAATCCAAAACATAGCCCCATACAAGCTGCTGTGAAGAAAATTAACTCTAGCCAAACTAGAGTTTGGTGGCCAACCCCAGCACACCACTGCATAGCAGGGACAAATATAATGCTGCATTAGCAGAATACAATTTTTGAGTGTACACCAGGCACAGGGACTATTGTTACAGTCTACCAGTAGCTTTCAGATTTATTAACTTCTTTGTTTATCTTGAAACCTGGTTAGGGAAACCTAACAAGAGCATCCTTTTTTCTGCTACACAACTGATAATCTTAGGGAGTTTTTTATATGCAAATAACACATGTAGAAGTACTTAGATAATCCTGACATGAATTTTACAGCAAAAACTGATGACACTAATTGTTTCATTCTTGCTTTTGTTGAAATAATAAAAATGATACCAAACAATCTTAATACCTCAATTCATAAGTTTTTTCTTTCCAGCACACCAACCCATATTTTGGAATATGTAAGTATATGAAAACTGAGCTACACTGAGCCTCAGTATAATGCAATTCTGGGAAGTCATCCAAAATTGGGAATGCTGTTTTATGACCAGCACATCAAAAATGGAGAGATAACTCATCTCATACTCAACTAAGAAAAGCATATAACCAAGGACTTTGGAGCTGAGATTTTGTGTTCTACAAAAATGATGCAAGAGACTTTCCTATTTCCTTACTAATAGTGCCAAAGTCTGTATTCTTTGAAAGACCCTTTTCCATTTGATTAATGGGCAATACACTACAAACAGCCTTTTATGTAGCCAAGATTTCCTCTACACAAATATTAAAGATTTGTGGACAGAAGCACAAGACAGAGTGGTGTTGTCTACTGCTTCAAATCTGCCATAGCAAAGCCACAATTAAACAGCGTCTCATTACTTGCAAAGCCTTTCCAGTCTAACAGTCTTTCTGCTTCAGTAGTTTACTGATTTCCTCTTCCTGGAATCCAAAGATTATTCGAAAAGAAACAGACAGACAATTTGTCTTTGCAGGAGGAGTAGATTAGGGAAACAGTTTAGAAAGGATGAACTCTGGAAGTGGCAGATTTGAGTGTCTAAAATAATATTGAAAATTGCTTTCCAGTGATGTTTATATTCTCTGGCTTCAAGAACATGCAGTGCAAGATGATGAGTGTCAGCAAAAAAATATGACAGCTCCAAGAGGGAGTCATGAAACGGCAGTAAAAACACCTGGTAAGTACAGCAGTACCCAGAAATCCCAGAACTTCCAAATCATAGATTTGTAGCAACTTAGGAAGTAGCAACATATTAAATGTGCAGCCATTCTTTCACACATCTGTAGCAGGTTACTTGCCATGGGAAATAAGGTGCAAGTCAGGTTTTCTTGTTGCTGAGCTTTCTGCCTTTCTGATATTTGTGTTTGTATGATACCCAGAACGCAGTCCCACGTTTCAGGTTACATTACCATTTATGGAACTTTTATCAATGAATCACCTTAAAGAATATACTTAGCTTTAGATACAATGCACACTGATTGCCAGTGATTGTCTTAAAATCTTCTATTTAACCTTTAATCTATTTCTTGAAAGGGTCATTTCAAGAGTGAGGTTCATTTTTATACATGGAAGATGGAAGAAAATAATTTAATCTTCTCAAGTACAATTTGCTCTGTACAGATCAACCCTGTCAGAAGTTGAAATGCACCACACAGTTTTTATTATTTTTGCTAGCAATTGAATGATAAAATCCAGGCTTAATAACAGAGAATAAAGTCCTCCAAAACTGTAAAGGGACAAAAGTCACAAGCACTCTATACCTAAGTATTTCGGAACAATATATTGAACATAATATACACATGCACATGCAGAATCCTAAACCCAGTAACCTCCAATAAAGATAAAATCTGAAGTCTCTCTTTTGAGAAGTTTAATAGAATAGAAAAGAAAAAAACAGTTGGATGAGCTTGATTCAAAACATCATTCAGTTCTTGTCACGGAGTTTAAATTAAATTCAAATCAATTTCTGATCTCATCTTCCCATCACATTCTATGAGGATATTTTGAACCTGAGGCTAAAATTGATGGAACCAACAATTTGTAGAACAACTTGTGTTACCTTTAAGAAGGCTCATGCATATCAAAACAATCAAAACATAAAGAGCTAGGGACAGAGCCAGACAGGAGGAAAAAGTAACAGGGGAAAAAGCTCTGTATTTTCTGTTCTTTGGTAATGTAGTTTTTATGTTAAATTTCATCTCCCAAAAATAAATGTCATTTAAAATATTGAAATGACGGGGAGGTAATGAGAAACTGTGCCCTGGGAATATGACTAAAGCAAGAGGTGAGGTGGAGCAAGACAAGGAGAGGAAGACAAGGGAGGGAGAGGGGAGAGGGAGCATGGGAAGGTAAGAGGGGGATTGGGAAGGGAAGAAGAAGGGGAAGAGGAGGAAAGGGAAGGATTCTTTCTAATTCTGCTAATTCAGCTTCTAGTTCTGCATGTAACAGCATACATCTAATAATGTTATTTCATGTACTGTTTCAGACTGTAGAAGACACTGACCTTATGAGAGAGGAAAATCAGGAATAAGACATCTGTATAGTGCATTTCAAGGTTAAAAAACTGTAGCAGATGCTGTACAGCATAACATGGATGGAATATCATTTTAGCAATATGATTCAAACTGCAGATTTTATAGTCAAATGTAAAATTAAGTGTGCCAGTTTCAATTTGAAAGGGACAGAAAGAAGCTGAACCTGAAGACTTTATTTCCACATTAATTTCTGAGTAGTTATCTATATACTACAGCAGCTGTATATGAATACAGGATTCTGAATCCAATGTTATGAATCACTGAATGTTCTGATAAGCAAGGTAGAGGTGGTGACTAATTATATATAAATGCATATGCCTTTTTATTAATTACAAAGTTACAAAATGCATTTATTAGTGAAAATATAGGTTGTCACGTGGAAGATACATCGCTAAAGAGAATTGATAGTGAAAGTTACAGTACAGAAGGAAAACATGACAAGATATGTGTATCTCAGAAACGCACTGCAGAATTAAATAAGGAAGTGATAGCAAGTGAACTGAATATTTTAATGGTAAAGAATGTAACCGACATCCCAGGTGGTATTTTACATCAGGACTCTTCTTTCCTTCTCTCTTCCAAATTTTTCTTTAAAAAACATCCATATGTACAGTTTCAAGATGCTGAAAGAGGAGTTGAAACTTCTCTTCTGGAAAGGACTTCAAGATGCAATTACAGTAGTCAAGACTACTAATTTTTGTAGATCAAGCAATGTTCCTGAAAACAAAACACTTTTTTTTGTACTGTGTACTTTGCTCTTCTTCAGGAATGTTGTTTTTATGTTAAATTTTATCTCCTATTCACAGTATTGAAATGATAGACAGGCAAAGAGAAACCGTTCCCTTTAAAAGGGTAATACGGCAAATGCAAAAGAGATAAGATCTCTTTTGGCAGTTTGGTTGATTTACAGAGCCTGACTATCTGACCCAATATAGAAATTTTTGTTTCTTTGATTTTGCATTTACTTTTGCCATGAAGAAGAAAACATATGGGAAAAAAATTGGAAGTCACCCAGACTCTTGTTTTCTCCAGATGTTGCTCAGGAATGCAGAAGAAAAAGAGAAAGAAATGGTTTACTAGCAATAAGGAAATAATTTACAAACAAAAGAGCCAAAATCACCATTCCCATGAAACCCTGCTGCCAAAGTTTGGCTTGGATACAAACTTCTGGGTAATTTGAGATTGAACAGTAACTTCAGAAACACAGAAATAAACATCAAAGTGTACTTGAGGCCATAGTGTTAATCATGTTAGCAATCTCTTTTTTTTCTGTTGAAAAGCTTTAATGGGAATGAAGTTGTTACATTCTAAGAGACACATTTTAGGCAGTAGATTCAAAAGCAGCTGAGCTTACTCAAAATCACAAAAATGTTTTTCCTTTTTTTCTGAAAGAAGATGGATTCAATGGGCATACTGTTCTCATGTCTTGCAAAGTTTTGCAATAACTAGTGCTAGAAGACAGAAGGAAATTTGGCTACGGGCAGGAAAGAACTTTGAATCACAGTAGAAGCACTGTCCTAGTTCAGCACAATCCATAAAACCAAACCTTAAAACAAGTAGAGACAACTATCTTATGAAAGTGCTTAAAATGATTGAATAACTATTGAAAGTATGAAAAATTATCTCATTCAGATTTTACACAGGATTACCTGAGCTAAATTTGGGTTTCTACCTCAAAATAAAGACTTAAAGACATGGTTTGCAACTCAGTTGCATTTTTACTCTTTCTGTCCATTAGAATTTGTAGATTTCAATGCAGGCCATTGGTAAAAATGTTCCTTATTGAATCATTCTTTATTTCTACTTATAAGAATGGGCCAAGGTGATGAAAACTTTATGCAGTCCATTTTATGTTCCTAAGTTAGGTACTACCATATTTGAAAAGCAAATATTACTGTGAGCTGTGGCAATTCTGATAATCTAATTCTGCTGCCTAGGTTCTTCATAAAGTCAGTATGGAGAAAAAATAGCTTTTATGTTTGAATGTTTGGGAGTTAAGCACCTAAATTAGATTACTCAAATGGAACAATCTGGGCAAACACCTCTAAGAGATTAAAATTCAGAAATCCTAGAAGTAATTAGATCTCAAACTGAAATAATGTATTTTGGGGAAAAAAAAGGTTTACTCACTTCTTTATGGTTGTGAAAGAGATTCTTTCATATTACTTAGGAGTTAAAGCATCAGTGAAGGACTTGTTAATCCTTAATCAAGGTGTGCACCTTGGTCTCTTCTTGATACTGCAAGTTCTATGTTTTGGGATATACAGGTACACTGCTTCAGTGTATGTAAGGGATACTCTGCTAATTCCTTTGGTCTACAGCCTGCTAGTCATGTCATCATCTAAAAAAATCTATGCTTCAGTTTACTTGAGCACTTCTTAAAATGCCTGCAGCAATGACAGAATTTTAAAGCAGACCAGGCTCAAGAGTAGACAGTCTGTGTTGTTAGCTAGGGCTGAACCTTCTACATTTGACCTCAGTGCAGTCAGAATTATTTTGCCTGCATGTAGCCTACTGGAATTAATCCATTTGTTAGCAAAGCAATTGACAGGTCAGAATTCTTCTGCTAATCTAGAGTTGCTCTGAACCTTTTATAGGATCTTCAGCAATTTTCATGGAATCTCATTTGTATTATTTATCTTTTGAGAGACTGGAAGCATTAGCAAAAGAGTAGTCAATGTCTCATTTTGGCCTGATGCTTCTACAGTTGTTTTCCTTACCCGCTGCTACAGGAAAGAAAATAAAATAAAAATCTCCTGTTTCTCAAAGATTCCCCTTACATGGGAGATGAAATCACACTCATATAGGTCAGAAAAGATCTCCAGAGGCCATGTTGTCCAGCCTCTTACTCAGAGCACATCCAGCAGGCCATGTCCAGTTGATTTTTAAGTATCTATGAAGATGCATGTTCCACAGTCTCTCTGAGAAGCCTGTTACAGTGCTTGACCACCTTTATGGCATTTTTTTTTTAACATAGAAAGATTTTATTTCATTTTCTTCTGCTATGTTCCAGCTTGTTGCTCTTTTCTCTCACTTTCCATCTCCACAGCTGAAAAGTTTGACTCTGTCTTCTCTAGTTTCTTGCATGAGGTGCTTGTAGGTCTCCCTTAGCCTTTCTTCTCCAGGTTCAAAATTCGCCATTCTTTCAGCATTTCCCCCCATGGTGAATGGATCAACCTCCTCAACAATTTTGGTATCTCCCTGCTGATCTCACTCCAAAATGTCTTCACTTTATGTCTTGGCCTATTCTGCATATGCATCTGCAGTTCTTAATTCAAACAAAAAAATATTCAGCCTTTTCATTTAAATCTTGGATTGTTTACCAGAAAGACATTCTGCTCACCACTCCCTCTAACAGAACAGGGGTTAAGCATGCTTGATTATTACACAATGAACAGATGTCAAAGAAATTTCTTGTAGAAATTTTCCCACAAAGTATTTTGAACAAATTATGCTGAGTTAGTAACTACTCGGAATATTGTATACTTTTATTCTTCTGATTACTACGTAGATAGAGCAGAATAAATTATTCCCTACGTACATACATATATGAACAACTTTAATTTGAATTTTCCTTTAATTTCAGTGCAAGTTCTCAGAGTTCTCAGACTCCTTGGAGCCAAAGTTTAATGAAGTGCTATAGCTTAGTCTAGTTTCATTAATTCTAAATTTAGCTCTAGTATTAAACACTGAAGCAATGGGGGTTTTTTACAGCATCATATTTTAATTATTACTAAATAAATTATTTGTACCAGTCTACACAGAATGCAAAACAGAAAACAACTAAAAAAGGCTCCTTTTTACAAGTCAGAATTAATTTTATGGCCAAATTTCTTTAAATCAAGACTCTACTCCCATTTTGTAAGAATTCTGGATTTTGAATGTCTGGTGTATTTAATGAGGTTTGAGACTTCATAAATTTTAGAATGGAATCATACAATCACAGAATGACTTGTGTTGGAAGAGACCTTAAATATTGTCTGTTTCAAACCCCCTGCTATGAACAGGGACATCTTTGAGCAACATGGTCTAGTGGAAGGTGTCCCTGCCCATGGCAGAGGAGTGGCAACAAGATGGTCTTTAAGGCCTCTTCTAACCCAGGCCATTCTATGATCTCTTGTTCTTGTGACATCTTAAGTGAGCCATATACTTACAGAGTTCAAAAAATCAGTCTGGTCATCTAGTCTTCCTGTAGGATGTGTATAACATTCCTGTAAATGTTATATAAATATCACAGTTATCTATTACTCCAGTGAAATACAGCAAGAAATCAAGGGGTTTATAAAATAGTTTATTGATATTTTTTAAAATCATATTTAGACTGTAGACCCTCACAATAATAATAATTTACTATAGAGTTTCTGTTGTCTTATTTCTTTTAACCGACTCTACCTCTGTAATTGTTACCTCCATGAAAGTAAAATTTAAAAAAATAAAACCCCCAGCATTTTGGTAAAATCCATTAGCTGTTCTGTACCCCAGATGATACTCCAATTTGAACAATGGTTATAATGCAAACCTCTAAGTATTGACTATAAATTAAGTATTGTGTTGATAATACTAAATGTATCCTCTATCATATCAGAAGATCTTCAAAGAGCTCAGACTACTGTAGAAAATTCAAAAGTTTGATTTAGATCTTAATATTAATTGAGGGTGGGTACAAGATTTTACTCTTCAGTAATAGGTAACAAAAATGTTTCATTGGCAAAACAAAATATTAAAAAACTTTAACAACGCTGACAACATTGCTTGCTACATCTGACTCCTAGTGAAAACATTTGTATACTTGGTCAAGCTTTGTCTAAGCTATAATGGCAAAACCTCTTTTTTCCTATGTGACATACTTTACTGGACAGAAATTCAAAGCACTGCCAAGTGATAACTTGGTCATTTTGTGCAAATGAAATGTCTATCCAGTCATTTCAGATGTCTAGGCTGAGAAACATCCCGTCTAATTTTGGGCAGATAATCAAGGTGCTCCCTCTTTAGCTGATGATTATTCTTTCCATGACTATACCTGAAGGGAACACAAACCTGATGTTAAGAGAAAATGCTACCTTTGGCTCTTCTTCAGTTCTCTGGACAGAAAAGAGGAGCCTAAAACACACAACAGGATGATCTGTAGGCGGGAGAGCTTGGCCAAGAGAGCTCAAGAGAGATCAGTTTCTAGGAAATTAATTTAGGAAAACAATATAAAGAGAAAAAATAAATATAATCTAAGTTTAGTGTTCTGGCACAAGAGCTTGATGAACTTGGATATTAATGGACAACTCAAATTTTCTTACAAAAATTGTTTCAAGAGCGTAGTTCATATAGAAAAATTGTGCATCTTTAAATGTTCTTCTTGCTGTTAAGGTCAAAATGAAAAAGCTGTAACTCAAATACAAACCAGTATTTCACAAGACCAAGAAATTAAGAAAGGCATAATAAATAATGGAAACACTTGGTTATACAGCAGTTTCAAAGCTTTCGGAGAATGCTTTGAATATTCAGACATGAGTCAGAAATCCCTCGGAGAGAAGCAAACTTCATTTTTTAAATCACCTGTTTCTTCATCTCAGATTTCGAAAGGACAGGTTCTTAAGTACAGAAGGAAGACAATGTATTGCAGCTATTCCATAGGGATTATATTGCAGCTACTCCCACCCGAGAAATAGTGAAAGCTGGTTGCACAGTGTTAAAACTCAGTATTTACTCTTTGAAGACCTTAGTTAATTGAAGTCAGTGAGGAAGGTGAATGCTTGATATAGCTAAATATTGGGTTAATGATTCATGGTTGAATATATATAATTATTTTTAAAAAAATTGTGCACTATATATTATACTTATTAAAACTATGATAACTGTTTCTATGAAGGTGCTTAATTAATATTAATTTTGAAATTATCATTTATACATCTAATTACTGATAAAGGATAGTTAAAAAACATTCAATTAATCAAACTGCTTTATTTCTGAATAAACTCTGTGCCCTTTGCTGCTCTGTTTCAGAGGTTTCTTTTTCTTTTATTGATAGATGTATTTTGAGATTTAATAGTAAAAAGTAAAGTAAAGCATTTAAAATTACTAGTATTCTATGGACTATTTACTTGATTTTAATATAATTATGTCAATTTTACTTAATACAATGTTAGATGACTTTTTTTCTGCAGAAACTGCCATCTTATTATTTTCAGGGAAAACATAAGTCAAGAGAGATTAGTACTAAGAAGGAAATATGTGAAAAGTAATTAAACAAATGAAGTAGTATGCGTTTTATTCCCATTTCTGTTTCTATAAATATCTATGTTTTTCAGAGCATTCTATCTCACTACACTACCTGTTTGCTCTTGCTTTTCTCAGTCTTAGAGTGAAGCAAGAAAATAGGACTGAAATCCTTTATATGAGCTGGCTGTCATGTGATAGCCTATTGTAGACTGCAAATAACACTGGTTAAAATGCCACTTTTGTGGGAGGAATGAGAAGGCAGCTTCCAGAAGTATCATATAGACATACTATCTTCCCCTTCTCAGGGTTTGCATGAGGGTCTCTAAGCAAGTGTCTCTTATTTGAATATTGAAATCTTGCAAAATAAATCTCTCTGTAACTTAACATAGTATAAACTCAAACTTCATGATTTTGAATTAAATTAATTCAAATTAATTCTAGGCTAGTTCATTCAAATAAGTATTAGTCTATAGTTTCCATCTGAACAGGCCCTTTGAAGAATTTGAGCCTCAGCGGCTAGGTTTTGACAGAAGAGTCACTAATAGAATTTTTTTTCTCTTTAAAATAATGCAAGTAGTTAATATAACACTGCATCCTTTCATCCATTTTAATACACATCCTAATCTCAGTTTTATGATTATGTACAACTGTACATGCTGCGACAAGTCCTACTGATTACAACTTGTTCTATTTACAGCATGTGTCTTAGGTGCAAATGAATATATGCAGCAACAATTCTTTTTACACATAAATTCAGTTTCAAGTTTAATTCAGAAGTTTTCTTCCTACAACTTTTTCCAGAAAACATACATGAAGTTGACTGAGAGATAGCTGATAAGGAAACGAGAGGTCAGTACAAAAAAATCAGTTTGATTGAAATATTAAAAATCATTAAAAATAATATATGCATTATATGCTCTTCATATATTTTCCTATCTTCTACACTGTAAGCATCCAAGAAAACTTATCATTTAATCAAATATTTGAAGACATTATTGTTATACTTACTGGTCCTCTCCTGGTATGTTTCCTTCTCTTCAAGTATTGGCAGTTTTTCAATTATTGCAAGCAGCATTCATGGCAATGAGTGATCTCAACCTTTAAGCATAACTCTGATTTCTCTTCTTAATTATATATAGATATAATTATTGCATCCATAGAAAAAGACTTGCAGTTTCACGCAAGATGAGCCTAAGACACTGATTTATCTTTTAAAAGCAAAGCTGTAACAATCTAAGGCATTCAAAAGCAGAAACATCAGTGGTGTCTGCCTTTCCTGTCTAGAAAAAAAAAGGCAGACATCACTCACACTCCTTTTTAGGACAGGCAAGAAAGCAGGCTCACTTAAGACCTGGAAAGGTTATGGGCTAAATTCTCTATGGGCATGTGAAGAACAAGGTATCAGGAACAACTCATATGGCTTTACCATGGGCAAACAATGCCTGAGCATCTGTTTGGCAGGGGTGGAACTGGTCAAAACTCTGTACCTCCAACCACTCCCCTGCAAACAAGGTGAAAATGGCTGTGTGAGAGCCTTCTGAAGGGCTAAAGTGACAGCCAATCACCTTTTTTAATAGATAAAAAAATTCAGCTTTTAGCATAATATCATATGTTACTATAAAAGAGAGAGAGAAAACCGAAACTTGATTTGCAAGTTTATATTTCTGATTTACAAGACCCAGTAACCACAGAGGTCGTATTTAAGCTATTTGAGAACGTATGTGAAGACCCCAATCCATTATACTGATCACTGCACTGATACAACAAAGTTCCCCTTTATTAAAACCTGCTAAAAGTTCAGAAGCTATTTCAGATTCAGGAAAAAAGTCCCATCAAAAACTTTTTCAAGCTAAAGAGTATTGAAATAGAAAAGCTTGATTTCCCTCTCTTTTTTCCTGAAGTAGATAGTAAAGCTGAAAGAAAAGCCTATCTTTTTTCTGCCTCATGTTACAAAGTCTCCTACAATATGCTAGTCTTGATGAAAACCTTTTATGCAGAAACCTTTTGTGGAAAAGTGCAAAAGAAAGTCCTTTTCGTCATCTTTCAAGATTAAGCATCGGTTTGAACTAGAATCAAAAATGGAGAAAATTCTTATCAGTGGGCATCATTAACTTCTTGATTCCATCATTAGTCCCCGTAATATATAGGTTTCAATACAGCAGGAATTCCTGACACATTTTGTCTGATCTTCAGAGCTACTGCAAAAGCAAAACCAGTGTTTCAGAAAGTTCCACTTTGTTCAATGAATGAACCTTTTCAGGTAACTTTGGAACACGTGATCAGAACATAAGACAAACTATGTTCATTGTATGCCATGGGTAACTAAAAAAATTGAAATATTGGTAAGGAAAGATAGTTTTATCTGGGAAGGTATCTTTCTAACTGACTTTAAAAATCATCAGTAACAATTTGGACATCTGAAGATGTGTCAGTACCTCAGTTCATTTCAAGAACCTCCTCACCTCCAGAATGATGCAACCTAGCAGAAACCTCTTTCATATTTTTACTTTCTAAGGAGCTGCACTAGAATGCATATATTTAGATAATAATTTATCAGATTTTATATAGAATCTGCATAACGCATTAAAGAAAACCAATTTTTTTTAATCATATATAACTCAGCAATGCACTCATGTATAGACCTGATTTATAAGAAAGTGGCATTACTTACAGACTTTATCTATATTGCTTATAGACTTTTTATCTATATATTGGATTTTTTTGGCGCTTTATTAATCTAAGTGCCAAGAATATTTAGTTTGATTATACATCTCAGTGTATTTCAGATATCAAAAACGTTATGTCTCATAGCAACTCCACTGGTAGGTTGCACATTGTTGTGCAGAAAATAAAGTTGACTATTTCATACAGACAGAACATCTCAATTTAGACAGTGGAGGCAAATTAATATCTTGGGGTTTCCTGCATCTCATATCTTTCTGTGGGATGTTTCCTGCCTTCAGGCCCTCCTTGGTACACGGTACTCTTAGCATCTGACACATCCTTCTCTGACACTTCATGAGGTAGTTGCACATCAGCAGCATGCTTTTATGGGGACTATTACCATTCTCATCAACTTCAGGGCCAAGCAGAGTCTTGTGGTGCACGTGGAGTTACTCAGGTCCTTGGCCTGTCTTTGTTCCTCTACTCCTCACCAGGCCTGAGTGGCTGTGGTGATGTAACAACCAAGCATAGTCTGAGCAGTATTCGAATCCTAAAACTTGGAAGATTATTTGATCACACTGCAGGCACAGGGCACTCAGGGTACGTGGAATATTCTTGGGAGGCTTAGGAGCAGGAAGGGCTGGTGCTTCAGCTGTGAGGTAGGAGCAATTCCCATGAAGAAATGTCTAGCTCGTTTTAGAAAGGACCTAAAAGGAAAAGAATTGAGGCAAAAAGATAAAAGAATTGAATCAAGGGACTCAGGAAACCAGGAACGCTTCCTGGGGCACATGATGAAGGTGACAGAGATTGCCACAGCTGGTACAACTGTCTGGAAGGAGCCATTTACCTCTCCTGGACCCCAGACATCTGTCTGAAAAATGGAAACAATAATATTGCCCTATAAAGGTTTGAAAAATGCATAATATCTGACAGATACTTGGAAATCATGCCATTATTATAACAAAAGAAGAAAGTGCTTCTAATGGTGAACAGCGTTTCCTTTTCCGGGTTGTCAAAGCTATCTAGGTCTTAGGTACACTAAGTCATTAGGAGTCCTGTGTCTCCTTCTCTGTCTGCATGTTTGGTTTCCATCTGAAAAACAGCATGAGACAGTGGACTTTTGGTAAATATATATGACTACTTAGAATGTCAATGGATTTGGAACTGGGAAGAACTCTCCACAGAGAACTTACAATGTGCTATTTAGGAGCTTAGAACACTCTTGTACATGTCGTAGGTGATCATATGGCTCAGCTCTAAGATATTTTGGGGAGAAAGTGACAGCCACTGTAAGGCTGGGCTCCACAATTTACTTTTTTTTCCCCAGCTAGTGCAAAAGAAAAGATAGGAAGCAAGATAATCTTTAACCCAAATCTTGAAACACAAAGACTTTCAAAGGAACAATGACAATTGTGATGCATACTGAGAATACACAGATTTATTTCAATGACTCACTTCCTGGCACACTGAAAGAAATTATTTCCTGTCAGGAAAGATCAAACAACTTTTTATAGAGAACGACAGAAGGCAAATACAAAAAAAAAATTGCCTTGCAAAGTAGTGTATCAGGGCGTTCCTCTCCCGACAGCAGTTAGAAAAGCACTCCAGGAGCCAGGAAGAAAGCACCTGTCTTTAGTGAAAAAAAAACCCAAACATTTCTTTGGATAATTAAATAATTAAATTAAGTAACAAAAACTATGCTATTAAAAAAATATCATGTTACCAGTGGATATTTCCCACATACTACACAGAGATTTATAAGAAGCAGCTGACGTCTAGGTTAATATAGCAAATATCAACTCAATGACATACAAGTTCTTTTTTTGCATCTCACAGAAGTACTGTATATTGTGACATCTGAAAGAAACATCATAAATTGAATTAGTCACAAACTTGCATGTCAAATTTTTCAATTTAAAAAGTCATGATTTATTGAAACAATCTCAGTAAAATTGTCACTGAATTTTCTGGAAAAAAAAATTTATGACTGTTACAGTTTTATAGCTTTCTAAAATCTATTTTGTGGCCTTCAGAAGAAAAATACTTTCAATATTAAAATATAAATGAATTTACTAAGTGAGAAATAAAAGCCAAAACTGAGAAGAAATGTTTTAGAAATCACTGAAGCAGAATGTTTTGATTAATCTTTACAGATGTTTTTCTTTCTTGCACTTTCATTATGACATATTTCTCATATATTTAGTGTTTCTTTCCAATTCAGAAAAACGCAATTTAGGTCTTTAAAAGTAGATGACTAATGTCATTATAGATGCTCTAATATTTTTCCACATAGTGCATGGAGCTAGAATCATGTAAGGAGAGGAGCTGCAGATGGGTACTTGAAAGAGCTCTGCATGTCTACCTTTAGGAAACTGAATCCTGCTTTTTGAGACCCTGTAAAACAAAATTACTTGATGAACATATGTAAACATCTCTTCACATTCAACTATGCCACTTCTTTTGACTTGTTAGCTTGTTCTCAGAAACCAAGTGTAAAGCTCCACTCTCCTAAAGTCTAATGCTAAATAAACAAGGGGATTTGCATAATGATTACCTACTTCTACTCCGATCAAGTTACAAGAACGTTTCAGCTGTTTGATTGTTTTTAATAACTTCATTATATTGATTATATTGTTTTGTTGGGTAGGACATGCAAATGGAAACTTTAACATCACACAGTATTATTCGTTACAAATTAAGAGGAAAAATCAACACGAATTAAAGAGAAAAGCTAAATGCTTCTGAAGAGTGTTGCTCTGAATTTAGATGTCATATCTATCCATAATTTGATATTATTAAATACAAAATTTGAATACACAAGGAAATCAGCTACTGGACCTTTCTTTGTTGTTCATAGGAAGAAAAAGCAGTAAAAATATTTGCTCTAAATCAAGTAAAAAAAAACCCAAACCAAATAACTGGCATTTTTGTGCGTAGTGGTTAGTGTTCTGATTCTCGGTTCATAAACTATGTTTTCCTTATGAGTATCTGAAATTAAAATTGGACCACTTAAAAAAATTATTTTATGCTTACATTAATGCTTGCTACAAATCAAGACTGCCTGAGACCAATATTCATATTTCAGCCATAGCAAAGTAGAACGAAACACAAATACAACATTAACTGTAGAAACTTGTTTTAATTTTATCCTTAAAGCTACTTTGTTTTAAGTAGCTTATATTTTTAAGGATTTATCTAACCCCAATTTTTAACAGATCCTTTCTTGGATATATACGTGTTTCAACTTCAGATATGGACCCACATATACTGAATCAGCAAAACATCTACTGCCAGTGCAATCAGAAAGAGTTAGAACAGTATCCTCACAATAACTGGCTCACTCAGGAGAATAATGTAATTGCAGAAACCAGCATTATAGTTCCTCAGAGCTCGAGAAAATATGAAAACCATGAACAAAATATGCAGAATTTCTTTGCATTCCCTAGAAAAAAAAATTTTTTGAACCCTTAAATTTTTTTCTTCAACAGTTTGAGAGAATCCAGTGAATTATGCACTAAAAAAGGGAGTGCATCCTCCACATTTGTTTCATTCAAATTAATGATTGCTCTGAGCCAAAATCCCAGATCTTAATATATATTTATCTTCACTTTACATAGAATTGAAACTTGACAATGTAGTTTCTAATCTCTATCACAGGCCAACCCACTGTTCTGCATCTTAGCTTTTAGCAGGTTCGGACAAATGAGAACACAGCACAACTTCGTAGGGCTAATTTCTTTTGCAAACTGTACAATACTGATATATTCAGAGACCTTCTTTAGTTCTGAACTAATAACAAAATGAGACATGTATTTCCAAACAAATAAATTTTTTTTGTAAAATTTCCAGTCAGAAAAGCATAGTTCCCAGCCTACTAGCATTTATGACAGGCTTGACATATTATTAAAAATAACAGAAAGTCTTGAGTGTGTAATAAAAGAGTAAATGCTTGACAATATGCAATATTATATCTATAATGACAAACAAATGCTTCTAAAAATGTACTGAAACTGAACTAACTTGTTGAAGAACTTGAAGGTCGGTTTCAGACAAGGGACTTGGTAAATGAAAGCAGTCACATTGCCCACAGAGTTCCCCTGTCATACGACGTACGACATTCCAGCACTCAAACACTTCTTTTCCAACAGAATGCATCCTTGATTTGTCAGGAATGTGACACACTCTATTAGAAGAGGATACTGGTAAGTGTCTTCACAGAACAAGTTCTGCTGAGCAGCCTGCAGAAGTGTCACATTTTGTTAGAACTGCTACCCTGTCCTCACGTCTCATTATGCATGGAATCCTGTACTGGAGGGTATCACTTAATGGAATTAATGCTGAAAATGAAACAAAACTCGAGATGATTGCATGACAGTGACACAATACATCTGCCCACTTTAGAACGTGTTACAAAATGAAGGCATATCTCTCACTATTTCAGCTAGCTTCACTGTATTATAATTGGTTTTGATGTACTTGCAAATCACTTTAAATGGCTGCAGAAGGAACATTTTACTTTTGTTGTTCAATTTATGCAAACATGTCTGAATTTACTATTCTTTCCTTCTTCTTTATATTTCTCTGTCTTTTTAACCTCCTCTTGTGAGTTTTTAGACAAAGGTTTCTTCCAGTGTTTACGTTCCTCAACTTGTCTATGCTGGCTTGAATAATCTGAGTCTAAAATGCTTTGGAACCCACTGCTCACAATATACTAAAAACTAACAACAGAAAGCAAAGGAGAATATAATGCAAAATATAGGAATTAAGGGTGCACAATACAGTTCCAGTCAAACTAAAGTTGTTCTACCTGAATATTCTACATGGCTGTTTCAGAGTTTGTAATTCTTGAAAGAAGGATCTGTCACAGAGGTTGTCTACTAGATCATATCTAAGACAACATTCAGGCTGACTTAAGTAATGTCAGAGTGTGTTACTAGAGTTCCTGAACAAAGTGGCCTTCATCAACAATAGCTACTCTTTGCAGCATTTAAGCAAAGAAGTGTCCTCCAGCACCTTTAATGCAACAGAGGGATTCTGGGGGAGTACAAGGGAATCCACTAGTTGCACAAAATGGGTTGATTTGTACGGTCTTTCTAAATGACAATTCCTACTGTTCTTGGATTAAAACACAGGGCAAAATGAACCATTGGTTTAACTTGAGAGAGGATTTCTTGTGTTCTTGTGAAACCCAACTTCACCCAAATAATGTCCTCTTTCCTCTACCCCAAACTCAATTTGAAAGACTATATGGGAAAGACAAGCATAGAGGAGACTTTCTGTTGAAAATGCAGCACTCATATGCTAAGCAGAAGAGATTTACAAGATAAAAGGGATGTTGACTTCACAGCATAGTGCTTAAAACAGTTTGTCAGGCTGTGGAGCCCTGGATCATGCTACCTGTTTTGTGTTCTACACTTAAGAGTCATTGATTTTAAAACACCCATAGTAGTTTAGAGGAGTGTTTCCCATCTGGGTTTCATACCCACTAGGATGGTTAATAATGCTTTGGGGCCTTTAGTTATGAAGAGGTGCAATGAAGTATTCTGGGACTGTTGTTAAATAACAATATAGGTTCTTTAAGTTTTAAACTTGGATCCTACATGGCTCAGTCCTACAGAGATAATAATTTATGATAGTCATAATCTTTGTTATCATCATGCAATTCATTTCATTTTCCCCTTAGCTCAGCACTCCTGATTATAACTTTTATAAAGTGATTTTAGTCAGTATTCTGCAGGACCTTGATTCACAAGGGCATACAGGGATGGGGAGGAGGATGTAATATAAAAATTCCAGCTGTATTTTCCTTGGTTGTTTAGCTCTCTTCCTTTTCTAGTCAGTCAAGATATGTATTCTGCTGGATGTTTTTTCTCTGTTTGTCTTAGGTAAAATGGGAGGAAAGTAATTTCACAGGGTACAGCATATTTTCATCTGTTGTTTTTCAGGTAATGAACGAAGTTATGCACACTTGGCATTTATTCAGCTTGCTCATATGTGTTGGATTGTACTTTTTGAATAATTCATTATGCTTCTTACACTCCTGTAGACACATCAGAGTATGTAAGGGAGTCTGCAGAGAGACGTGCAACTGTCGACAAGTTGCTATCATCTGGGCAGAGGTTATGAACAAAACTGAGCCTCTAGTAAACTAAACATGTAAAAATGGCGCAGAAATGCAAGATCTTTGCTATAAGAGCTATACATCAAGGGACTCACAATATGAAAATTTCATGATGTAATTCTGTTAACAGAAAGGTCATAAAAGATTAGAAGATGGCACTACAGAAAATCTACACTACAATTGTTAAACCAGTGCCTCTCAAGGACAGCCTTTTTCTATTCAGAAAGATAACTACTGTTCTAAAAATACAAAAATTATTTTCTGCAATGATGGAAAAATGGTTTTCATCTACATCATACGAAAAAACTAAACTTAGCGTGGGAAGCTCAAATTTTAGTTTTGCATTTTTCCATTTCAATTGCTTCATTGCTTGTATGTGGACACATACTGTTTCATGCACTACTTGCTCATATCCTACAGACCACTGATAATACAGAGACCATGCGTTGAGAAATAGCCTTAGATTTGGCTACTCCTACACCTTCTTTCATTAGTCCTACTCAGATAAAGAGTTACAAGTAACACTAGCTGCTATAAATCTATAAGAGTTATTCTGGTTTTTGCTAGAAGCTGTCTGATGAAGCAAGAGACCAAGATCAGTGTTCTGCTAAATTGTTATTGTATACTGCCCATTTTCACACAGATACACAAATACACATGCAGGTATTTCACAATGTTTTCTCTTGAGTTTTGATGGAAGCTGATTAGTTAAATAGGTGTTCTCTGTGGCTTGGTCCTAAGACATTAATCGTCTCTTTGAAGGTGCTAAGGGCTTAAAAGATGCAAAATGTATTCATATCATATCACACCTGATCCTGTGTCTGGAAGTGTATTTCTGCAACCATGAAATCTAGGATTTTTCTTACAGACTTCATTGGAAACTGAACTATATTCTTATATCAAAGTAAGGAGGGTTAGCAGAAAGATTGACATTCATGTGAATTCATAGATGACTGGAAGCTAATAATTATTTCATTCTATACTCAATATATTATGAGATGGACTTTTGTACTGTTTTAACCATTGTGCAAGAAATAGGATGACATGAGGGGAATATTCCCTGTTAAAATCCCCACAGAGCTCATTATAAAGATGAAGTGATTACAATACTGAAAAAAGAATGAAAAATTAGTCTGAAAATAAAAGTGAATATCACATGGGGTTTGGCCTTATGTTTTAGGGCTTTTTTTTAGTATGCTTTTGTTTCATTGTATTTTGACATTTTTGTTACATGGTCATCACTGGAAATTTATTTGTGGCACCAGAGAAGATTTGGAAAACAGCAGAAAGGCTGAGAGAAGTGTCACAGAACTCAAAGGGTTGAACTGATGTTTTGGGGGAAAGTGGATTTTCATGTTGCTCTTCAGTGAAACTTTTATTTGGTAATTCTATAAAACATGATCCTTACTGCAGTTGCAATGTCAAAATATGAGGGGGAAAAAAAAAAGAAAAACAAAATAAAAGTCCTGCAAAATTTTCCAAACACAAAACTACATCTCAGGTGGTAAGGGTGAAGTATTTATAAGATTTTTATTTCTGTTTGTGACTTTGGTTATGAAGTCTTGGACAACTGGCTCTAGGTGACTCTGATCGAGCAGAGGGGTTACACAAGATCACCTTCAGAGGCCCCTTACGACCTCAATTTTGCTGTGATTCTGTGGTTAAGAACTTTAACCACATTTGTGTTTGACACAAGTCAATGAACTATAGATTTTTTTTTATTATTATTTCTCTTTAGTTAACTGTAAGGACAATTCAGAGGGAAATCAAATTTGTGTCATTCACTCTGTTTCTTCAGAAAGATGTGAGTACCTGGGGAATGTAGCTGGACTCGTTGTGAAGATGCCTTTCAGTTCCACAAGAAATGGAGTTTGGCATGATACAAAAAAATGTTTTCACTCCAGCAAAATAGTGAAGTATTATTCAACGAAGTGAAATGGTTTATGAAGTCCAGAGTTTCCCTGTCACATTCTCTTGCTTCAAACCCTTGTAATGACTTCTACATAAAGTGATTCCTGAATTGCAGCAACGAAGGACGGAGGAAAAACAGCCTTACGATGCATTCATAAGATCTTGGAAGGCAACACAACCCTCATCTGCCTTCCTCTATATTAGTGTCAACTTTTGTAGGCCAAACAAATTCACATACTGTTGTTATCATAATGATTGTTCAAGATATTTTGATAATGAATATATTTTTATACATATACATGTATGTAAGCATTTAATGACCGTGTGAAAAAAAAGTAAAAACATTTTGACATAAATTATCAACTACGAGAATATTTTGCTCATTTTCAAGTGCTTTTTATTAATTTCATTTGAAATTCTGTTTATTACACTGCATTACAGTCATTTGGCTCTGAATGAAGATTTTATTATGCTTAGTCATATCTATATCTAAGTGCATTTTTTATTTCCTACCAAAATTAATTCCCTTTAATCATTAAGTAAAACCATTATAAATAAGATCAATTTCCACTAACATATTAAGAATATATTCTATGTAATGTAGGAGCATATTCAGGAACAGCATCACCAGCCTATTGAGGGAGATGATTGTCCCAATCTACTCTGCCCTGGTACAGCCTCACCTTGAATGTTGTTTTGGGCACCACAATGTAAAAAAGACATTAGGCTCTTGAAGACCATCCAAAGGAGGGCAACAAAGATGGTGAAGAGCCCTGAGGGGAAGCTGTATGAGGAGCAGCTGAGGTCACTTGGTCTATTCAGCCTGGAGGAGACTGAGGGGAGACCTCACTGCAGTCTACAACTTCCTCATGAGGGGAAGAGGAGGAGCGAACATCTCTTTTCTGTGGTAACCAGTGACAGGACCTGAGGGAATGGCCTGAAGTTGTGTCAGGGGAGGTTTAGCTTGGATATTAGAAAAAGGTTCTTCACCCAGAAGGTGGCTGGGCACTGGAACAGGCTCCCCAGGGAAGTGGTCACAGCACCACCCTGACAGAATTCAAGAAGCATTTGGACAATGCTCTCAGGCACACGGTGTGACTCTTGGGGTGTCCTGTGCTGGACCAGGACTTGGACTCAATGATCCTTGTGGGTCTCTTTCAAATCAGCAGATTCTGTAATTCTCTCATATTAACTCCAAAATACAAGTATTGAAAGATTTTATGTAACTGCAAACCATATACTGTTAGGGTCAGATTCAGTTGAACAAACATAGACCTCAAGTGCCATTTGAACTTCTTTGGGATAGTCCTCCTGGTCTCCAGAAACTTCTTTGAAAGCACATAGGCTATCCATAGATCTCATATCAGCTAGCCCTGTGTAGATAGCTGAAAGGCCCATGAGTATTCAAAATGGTACTTGCTGCCTGTGTACAGGCACTCAAATCTTATTCTAAAGTTATTATTCACTTAAGCACCTACCTTTCCATCACCGAGAGAGCTGGTACCATTTAATCAGCTGGGTCATTCTGTAGACTCTTGGCTGTAAAGCAGTTGGGAAGATATTGGTGACTGACGCCATTTGAAATACTATACTTTATTCTATCCATCCTTTACTCTTGTAAAGGACTTCAGTAGACCTTCTGTAAGATTTTTCAGTGTGTGTGACATCGCAAAAGGTACTGAGAGCCTTTGAGTGGGCACCTGAATCAAGACTAAAATCTTCTAAAAATACAGTGGTATTTTGCATGCTAGCGTGCAAGTGGACACCTAAATGTAGGTGTCTAAGTCTTTGCAGCTTGTCCACATTGGGAGTCGTCTTATTTTCACTATAAACGAGAGCACAAAACAGCTGTTTTAAAATTGAAGACATTACATTTAATGTCCCTACAGTGCACGGTGTTTGTGTTACTGTTGTGCAGCCATTGGCTAGCAAGTCCCTGTGAATTGAAAACAGAGCACCAGCTCACACTACATGAAATTATCCTTAAGATAAAAATTATAGTGAGATGAAAAATAAAACATAATCAAAACTGTTACCTAAACTATCTCTTTTGCAGAAGAAAGCTTCCTTGTAATGCAGTCTAAATTGAGATACTGTTACAGATCCAAGAGTACAAGAAGCATTAAACATAGAGACCTTCCCAATTACTTTACAATAAACTTCTCAATCACTTTGTCTAGAACTCCCTATTTGTATCTCATGGTATTTGTGCTTAACAGCATCTTGTATCTGTTGGATTAAATGCAAAAATACTTCTTTCCTTTTTTATTTTAAATTATCAAAATATGACATTTAATTTATCAATTCGTATTTTGAATTTGTTGTGCAATCTGAAGTAGATAGAAATGTGAATCTTTTATTCATTATGCTAGATAGTCACCACTTTATATGCACCACAACTAAAGTATAGTAAATACCTGCAGCTGTTTTGTTGCAGATGGCTGTAGTCAGCATCTGATTTTTTTTACTACTAGCAAGTGCACAGCACTTGATTCAATGGCCCAATTAAAACAAACAAACAAAAAAACCCAACAAAACACAAACCATTTTAGAAGCCATAGTTTGTCTTTTCTCTTCTTTCGCCTTATAATTGCCATATAGCTTCATCGTATTATTTCCTCATCTTAGTTAAGGTTTTTTGGCATTGGTATTTTTCAAGACTCCTGCTTGATAGTTTTTAAATCAGCATTGTATGTGCCTCCTGCAGACATTCTCTCCTCTGAAGGGAGCTTATGCTGATATTCTTAAGACTTCATCTCACAGCTTGAAAAAACTTACAGACATTTCCATCTTGTTCAGAGAAAAGCTGGGAATCAGGAAAGTAAGAATCATATTAGATTTTTTCCAAGCGCACTATAAACCTAAAAATTATCCCTTTGCTCTGGAACACCAGAATATTACTCCAAGCTTACTCAACTTCAACCCCATTCCACTTGGAAGCAAGGTGGGACTCAGAGATTATGAGAGGTTGCTCTACAGCCTTCTTAAAAAATAGTCTGTACTCAGATGCAGGTCAGTAATGAGAATTAAAGCTGATCAAAACTATATTGTCCTCATAACTTTTTTTTTTATGAAGTTTGATAAACAACTGCCAATAAAACTGTGTATCTTAATTCTATCTTTCTAGTTTCAACATCTTTTATAATAATTTTAATTTTTTTGTGAGGATTTAGTTATTCCTCCCCCTCCCACCCAGCAGATGAACTAACCTAACACAGGAAGAAATCAAAATTAGGACTCCAATATAAAAACTACCATAACAAATTTGGGAAGAGCTACTTTAAAAAAAAACTTCTACTATCACTTGGGTAAATTTGGTCCTTCTTTGAGTTGGATTTTTGAGAAAATGACCTCCAGAGCTCCTTTGCAAGTAAATAATTGACGCGGTGCGGTGGTGGATGGTAAAGTTGCCAGGTCCTTTCCAAAAGCATCCCCGGAATGGGTCGCTTCGGCGGTGCCACTCAGACACACTGGCAGGCAGGCTCTCTCATCCATGCAGACACAGACACAAACACACACGCACACACAGCTGAATCAGCTCACAGGTGTCGCCAGAGGCAAAGAGTTGAGAGGGGTCCTTCGTGTAGAGTTCTGAGGGATTTATTTGTAACCCACAGCAGAGAGGTCCAGTGACAAAGAACCAGGATTGAGGGCAGAGATAGACTTATATAGAGGAACAGGATTGGAGTGGGCAGAGCATCAATAACCAATCATGTGAGGGTACAGGGGTGGAGAGAAGGTAGAGTGATAGAACAACATCCAATGGGAGGAGGGAAGGGGCGGAGTGGAAAACCAGGAACTGATAAGATAACGAAGAAAGAACTTACTAGAACAAAACCTTCTAAGGGATAAAAGCGGAGTCAGGCCAATGGGCCAACCAGACAACCCAAATCTACATAAAACCACAAGGCCTGCTGGGAGGCTTTCTTGCTCACCCTATCTTGGGAGTGGTTTTAAACCTTGAAGCTCTCCTACCAATAGGTTTCTATTGGTCCAAAGCTTTTTGGCTCTTGGATGTCTGCTGTTGCTGGGTCAACTGCTGCAACAAATAATCCTATGAATCTGTGATTCTAAAGCCTGTTTTATCTTTCAAAGGGTTTGTGGCTTAATTGAACATAGATCACAAGAGCCCATTCTGGAAATAAAGTAAGGATCAGAGCAAAACAAGACAAATTACATCATGCAATGGTCCTCGCCTGAAAATCAGAGAGAATGATTACAAAGAAAGTGAGCTATGAGACTAATTTGTTCAACTGGAAAATTATGTCAATAACTGTTTCCTGCTTAATTCAGGGCTTATGCACAGTTGAAAGAAGGGCAGACTTGAGTGCAAAGTCTCGTGACAGGACTAGTGAGAGCTGTCAGGCTTGTTATTTCACTGACAAATCCACTGAAACTCAAGACCACTACTTCCAAATACGTAACTGCCCTGGCAGACACTGCTTTTATAATTGGCTGTCCTTAGTAGAGGCATTTAGTAGCTTCTTTAATGTTGTGTACATTAGAAACTGGGTATGCTAAAGGGAGATTATTTTCCCTTCTCGTCATACCATTCTTTTACCAGTGTTCTTTAATCAGAAATGGACAGTTCAAAAATCCTTCAGGCCCAGAAAGTAAGACCTAACTTTGATTTAGTCTGCCCTTGGAATTTCAAAACATGATGAATGTAATAGAAATATTTTTTTCGTTTAAGGTACCTATCATTGTTATGCTCTCCTAATCTCCAGGACATAGTTTACGATCTTGCACGACAATACTAAACCCCATGCATTGGGGGTTTATTATGCGTTGTATCTTCCCATCACTGTCTAGTTAAGAGTAAACCAAATAATTTCATTCAGTAGGAGCAGACTGTTACTTGAACGTGCTTCTCTGAAATTGTTATGGGGGCTTGAGTCATAATGATTGGATGACCTACCTACACTCTGATAATGAACAGACTATAGGAAGTAATACAGCATATTAAATTGAGGATATAAATCTCTTTCTATTACTACTGTCTTCCTCAACACTAATGGAAAGTTCAGCTTTTTATGGCAGCTTAAATAAGAACTGGAAAATGATGAAGCAGGCAGGATTAATTGAAAGCCCAGGAGATATGGCTGTTGCTGGTCTGCCTCTTCTCTGTTGGTCTCCTGGACTCACCTTAAAGTTCATCTCTGCATTCACCCTTTATTTAAATTGCATATTTGTGGCAGATTTGGATCAAGTTTTTTAGGCCTTTTGTGATGAGATTAATTTTCTACAAACTTCAGGGGCCATTCTTTTGTTGATATTACATGTTTGTGTATAAAACTCAGAATTTCCATTTAGGGTACTTGCTCACTCTGTAACTATGACAAATCAGCAGTGTCAGACCAAAAGCTTTGTTTCTGAAAAAAAAAAAAGGTTGTGGCAGTTCTCTGTCCAATACAGTACTGTGTCTCAATCTTTTCCTTTAACCTCGGATGCATAAACTCTCATAAAAACTCAGTGTTCTTGCATTTACACTAAATAATATCCCGTTTGATGTGCATATAAATTAACTCTGCGAAAAAATATCAATTTGTGAAGTTTAAAACAAACAGCTATATTCAAGGCTGTCAGTTTACTACTTTATAGCAGTCTTTCTGACCTTTTTTTTTCCCTGGGTTAATTTGGCTTTGGTAATAAGAAATAAAGGTTTTTGTTGCCTTATTAAACTCTTTTGTTGTAGTATATTGACTTAAGGTGTAACACCAACAGTCAAGGTAGAAGTTAATTACTATTCAGTACCTTTAATTACAAGCTACAGTTCAAATACTTCAGGACAAGGTAAAGCAAATAACACTTGTCACCAATAATTACAGCCAGTTTTCACCACCCTGCCTTAGAGGCACTGAGCTGCTGCTTTCTTAAGAGGTCACAGAAGATAAAGAACCGAAAAGATAAATGACCGAAGAGATCATACTTCTCAAACATCCAAATAATACTTCACTTTGATAAATGTCTTCTTTATCTGCAATTATGTTTGTGTTCACCATTAAAATTAAGACCGAAAAAAAAGCCTTCCTATTCTTCTGTTGCTGTGCATTCCAGGAAGTGTCCAGGTAACTTACTTTTCCTTACTGTGTAATACTCACATACCTCACCAAGGTCTGCATTTAGGAATAAGTTGGTTGTGATTTTTTTTTTTTTAACAAACTCACATAAAGACCTAGAAGGCAAAGTATACCCTTGTAAGAAAAATACACAAGAGAAAAATAAACAGAAAGCTGTATAAAATGAAATGGTCAAAGGGAGACTGGCATAGTTTCTAAAATTCACAGATACCTCTTTTTCTCCTATGCAGCATGTGTGGAAAACATAAGCAAGTAAATGGAAGAAGAAAATTTACATCAAGCTGTTTCTTAATTGATCTCTAATGGATCTCCTTCGAGACTCATCATAACAGAGAAATTCATATGTAGTCTGATTTGCATCTGTGCATTGAACTGGCTCACAGGTGTTTACCTTTGCTGTCTAGCAAAAACAGACAGTTTTTAGTACTGGCTGGCAATCTAAATCTTCCTCTCATCTTTTCTAAACAACACAGCCCAAAGCTTTAAAAATAAGTTTGCTGATAACTCTCTGTGAAACATATTTCCCTTTAATATCTGCGCCTAAGAAATACAGTTTTTAACCTTTTCTCACAAAGTTTCTATGATGTATAGGTGAGTTGAATAGTTAAGAGTAGAAAACAGAAAACCAAAAAATATCTGTACTAAACAGTCCCTACAATCACCACCAGCTTTAGCTGCTTGCTAGTGATTATAAATTGTCACTGACAGAATTAAGTTGAGTGTGTGGTTTCAAGGCCAGTGTCCAGTGAAACAGAGAACATTGTAAATTCACATCTGCAATGTATTTGCCATTTTGTTGCATGTGCGGGTGTGTGTTCATTGCACACACAGTAATGTGTATGGTTCTTGAAATAGACTGATCTGAAAAATGTTCATCCTGTTGAGAGATGAAATACAGCAAAAGTGATAGGTGCAGCTGATATTGTCATTGAAACCACTCTGTGCCTAACGAGAGTACTTTTCTTTTGTGTGCTGAACTTCCTTCACCTAATGACCACAAACCCATGAACTGCCCGGAACTATTGGCATCTTCCTATGAGGTTCTTAGTTGACTTTGTTCAGATCATTCAAGTAAGGCATGGTCTGCTAGGACAAGCTCTTAAATGCTGCTGTACATAAAAAGAAACCTACCTAGCTTTTGGACTGGTCAGTGCTCATTCTCCTGGGTCATTTCTTTCCCTTGAACTTTCACTAGCCCCTACTGCTCAGCTGTACTGAGAGAGGAGTTAGTTGCAAGCCAGTTTAAAAGGAGAAGCAGGACATACGGGCAGCTTTAGAACCAAAATGTCCTCTTCTTTTATGAGGTCTTTTGAGTACTTTTCTTCAAGCTTCATCGACTACCTTTATTTTGAGATGATTTAGGTACCTGAAATGTTCAAATCTACAGTTAATACTTTGTTTGAAAGGAACTAATTTCAGTCAGTCAAATAATCCCTATGAAAGTCTTTTTGATACAAACATGAATTGAATGTTCAGAAGAATTGCTATACTTAAATTCATTTCATAAATGTAGGACTAACAGTGATTTGGAGTTGTGGAGCTCATCATCTATATATATATAGGTATCTATATAGGTGTATCTGTATATATCTAATATTAACTATATAATATCTGTATATTCCTTTGATTTTCTCAAAATTTTCCGTCAAAAAAAAAAGAAAAAATTGTGCAGAATTGTCTGGGGTCAGATTACCAGGGAAGAACACATTTGAAAGTGTGGAGAGAAAGGGAATCTTTGTTTACCTAGGCATTTCAGCTGTAATTTTGTTAGAGATGCAGAAGATGCTTATATGTTAAGCAAGAAGTATTTAAGTTAATCAGTTTATTGAAAGTGTTTTCTTCAAATGGATTGTCAAAAGCAAATAATAATGTGTTTTAACTGCGGTGGACAACTAGCAGTCGTAGGTCTGGAGAGCCCAAGTATCGAATCCCA
This sequence comes from Rhagologus leucostigma, assembly GCA_013397725.1. NCBI lineage: Eukaryota > Metazoa > Chordata > Aves > Passeriformes > Rhagologus > Rhagologus leucostigma. The sequence goes on along the minus strand of VZTD01001345.1, from coordinate 1,777,360 downwards.
TGAATAGTTTTCATTTAAGTGAAAAGATAATCACAGAAATGGAGATGCAAGCCAGAAGTTTGAAACTAAATTATGTGACTGCAAGAATTTTGAGAGCTTGTTTTCATCACAAATAAATGAAGGTGCTGCAGGTGCTAGCCTCAAATCCTGGCAGTAATCAAAGTAAAGTGTGTATCGGATACTTCTAAGGATGTATTATAATGCCTCTGCCAATTCAATTCTTAGATAAAAGATATCAGATTCATTGTTTTCTTAGTGACTAAAGAACATAAAAAAAGACAACTTTCACCTTCAATAATGTGTACCACAAACATGTTTTTAGAGACCTAAAAGTATCTTGTTTCTCTTTCATCTTCCTGGCTTTTTATATAGAGACAGTCATGCATAAATTGTAAAGACTTGGACATATATCAGATTAAGAGAAGGAAGAGATCCTTGAAAAATAACAGGATTTAGAATGGCAAGCTAGTCTCAGAATGTCTTAATTTTAACATCCTGTGAGTTTCTATGCATTACCTTTGCTGTGTGAGACTTCAGCATCCACAGCAGGTTAAAACTTGTGTGGTGCTGACTGTATACAAAATGTGAGCAGAGGAGAGATATCAACAAATCTGAGCTGATGCCTTCATCACTGGTTTGGTTACGCCGAGTGCTTTGTCAGCAGAGCCCCCAGCGTACATGCAGAGCATGGCAGCAGAAAGTGCTTTTCTGCCGTCATAGTCTCACTAATCCTCTCAATAACATAAACTAAGTATGACAAAGACTCTGTCAGCATAAATGTCTCTGCTGGTAAGGTATTTTTCTGACATAACAGTGTCAGTAAGGAGTGAGATTTTTTTCACACCCTCAGCTGTGAAAGCTCTACTGATTAAAATTTGGAGTGTAATTTCGACTAAGACTGCAAGACTAAGAAATCAACCTTAAAATGTCTAAGAACTCTTTCTCCCTTCCATCTGCCCTGAGAAAAAGCTGAGATGGCAGGAGCAGGATTTGTGAGACACAGAATGATAACATCAAGATGAATTTTTTGTGGGACTGTAAAATTACGTCATTGTGTCACTCTCATTCAAAGATGATGTCAAGGAGTTTGGGGAGAACTAAGTAGTGTTTGGGGACTGTAGTGATGTTAATCTGTGATGTGGTTATCAAGATGCCCCTTTCTGTACCTTGATATACTGGAAAGTTGTTTTTAGGAAACTGCCCATATAATGTAGGCTCTTTTCCATTGCTTTTTATATGAGAAAACTGCTGGGCCTGTTGCTGTTGCTCTGTCAGTAACAGTGCTCTGTAGTATAAACTGAATTTATTATGAATAATGATAGGAAATTCTTATAATGAATGACATCAGAAATTATAATATTTCATATCTTTCCATTCTCAGTTACCAAAAGTGTGTACTTTATTGGGTACATAACAATATGGAAAAATAATGTGCATTATATAACCTGCATACAGGTACGTAGAGACCTAGACACATGCATACTTCTGTATTATATATAGTATCTGTAAAGATGTGTGTATATATACATATATATAGATATCTGTCTAACTCATGCCTCGAGATGCTAAGATTTAGATGAATTTTTAGACTTATTCAGGGAAGCATAAAATGCAATTTTGCTGGAAAAACCCTGATATTCTACTCCCTTAAGTGACAGATTCTGATGCCATTAGAGATACTCTAAGGTCTGATCCACAAAATTTGTGCATGACAGTTAGTGAAGTGTTTGTTTATAATTACTATTTCACCCAGATATACAGTCCTGTACCAATATGTTCAAGAGAGCACAATTTCTTCACAAACAGCTTCTTCTCATATGCTACATTTAATTTTAAACCTGTAAAGTATCGTAGTAAGATGCAATAGAGAGATACCTCTGCCCAAATTAAAGGGCAAATGAGGCCATATGCTGAAGTCCATACTATGGATTTTATTTAACCATAAGTGTGAGGTAGAGAGATAGAAAGAAATATAAAAGCAGAGGGGATGGGGGGGGGGAGAGAGAAAGGCAGAGAGAAGGGGACAGAGATATGGGGAGAGCGAGATCAAGCAGAATATGGTTGGCTGTTCTTCACCCTGGGCTTCCTGGTGGTGGTGGTCCTGAGGTTCAAAACTTTTCATATTTACACATTTTTGAAAACAAAGGAATTACCAGCCGAACATTTCTCTTATTCTATTGGCTGAATGACTCCCTCACTTCTATAGCTAATTAACCCCCATGCTCATTTTTTCTCTTCTTGTGAGTCGATGGGTTTCTGAGTCAGTGGGTCTGTGCTCGGTGTTCACAATCTACCCCTGCTGAACTACCTTTTACCCAGCCTGAACTCATTTCAGCACAGTTGCTGAGTGGGCTTTCCTTGTGGCCCTCAAGTTCTGTATTCTTTATGTCCATTGTCACTGATACAATCTTCTCTCCCAGATTTGTTAACCTTTCTCTAGGTCTGAGATAACACTCGGGCAATAGTACCACCTTTATCTTATCTCAAGTTCCCATCATGGTGACTTAACTTACAGTCCAAGTTCCAGGCATCCGTGGAGGCATATTCAGGTGAGGAAGCTTCAGTGGTTGCAGATGCCACTTGTCCCATAACTTGGTGTGATCTTTGTTTGACTAGTGATACGCCAATGGGCAGTTGCTTCTTTACGCAGTTTGCCACAGTGGGAATTTTTGCCAGGATGCATTACTGTCTCTGTTTGAGACAAGTTTAGAGGGAAACGCTCTGGAAGGAATGTCTCCTCCACAGAAGGCAGCTTTCAGCACTCCTACCCCCACCTATGTAAAAGGAATTTCTCAGATGAAAGTGAAAAAAACTATTTATTTAATATGCAGAGTGCTGGCAGGCACAGAAAAAGTGAGTAATGTCAGATAATAAACCTTCTCGATGCAGAGAAAGCTGGTGGATTTTAGAGTTCTGTCTATAGCTGGCTCAGCCCCTCCTGAGGTCCGAGGCCGGGATGCGGCGACCCTGCAGCCTCCTTGCTGGTCCACGGGGTCCAATGATCTGGTTCTTGGATCACAGCTGGGCTGAACAGTTCCAGAAGAAGATGAAGAAATTACTAGAGGATTTTGGTATACAGTCCTGGGAAAACTTTTTGCCTTAGCTCAGAAGCTGGCTAGAAGCAGGAATCCACTCTCTTCCACTGCAAGCAGAGCCGAGCAATACGGGGGAGTGTGTGTGAGTCCTTGAACACAAACCGTGCTGAGGAATTTTCCTGGCTCCCCCCACTCTTCCCTCGGACCCAGCTTAAAGCTGCGAGACCCATTTCTGGGCAATAAGCAGACAACAGGGCAATACAGTATGGTCATCAAATCACCCCAAGACAATTACCCGGGATGTGCCAGCCAGATCTTGCCTCAAGCAGGCCTGGAGTTAGCGCTATCCTGTGCGTATCTCATGGCAAAGTCCTTCTGTGGTAACAGTGTTTGAGACAGGCAACTGTGCTCTTTAAGTCTTTACATATCCCTGGAACAATTCTAGCAAAGTTCAAGCATTTTGCTCTCCTTGTTTGCAATTACAGTTCACATTTAATGGTTCTATTAAAAGGCATTGCTTTATTCATAGCTTTCACTCTGATTTTCAGTTTTCTGCCTGTTTGCCTTTGACTTCAGGTGCTTTGTATTAACTATTTGTATTTATTTTATTTAACTTGACATGGCTGTTTTATCTGCAATTCATATATACTTCATTACTGCAATTAGGTGACTGAACTTATGAACTTGAATGTATCACATGGGCAGTAAGTAACAGATTTTCTGCCTTGAGTTGATTTTCTTTGCATATTTTCTCCTAGACTGCATATTTATTGCCTGAGTAGTTGTTATCTTCACTGTTATTCTCTTGAGAGTCTTCTGAAACTGCTGCCAAAGGTTCACTCACGTGAAGATCTGGCTTCTGATTCCTGTTCACTAAGCGCTCCTTGCTTCAGACAGTGTCCAGTTGTATAGAAGTTGTTTTTACACTCAGACCATACAAACATATTCTCTCCTTGCTGGTCATCTCTCTGGCTCAATGTCTCTTGTATCGCAGGTTACAGAGGTAAAGAGGTTTTCAAAAGTAGAATGGGAAAGTTCTGTCTTCAAAATACTTAGGCTACTGGTTTAGGAGAGGAAAGAAGAGACTGAGACTCCTCCAGGGAAAGCTGATATACCAAATGTGGGAACTTAGAATCTTTGTGAGTTATTTCACTTACTCTTATTCTCTAGAGCCTGAATAGTGCAGAATAGACTAGACTAGACTAGACTAAGCTAGAATGGAAATAGAGCAGAATAGAATAGGTTGGGTTGGGAGGAACCTTAAGATCATCTAGTTTAACTCCCCTGCCATGGGCAGGGACACTTTCCACTAGACCAAGTTGCTCAAAGCCCAATCCAAGCTGGCCTTGAACACTGCCAGGGATGGGGCATCCACAGCTTCCCTGGGCAACCTGTTCCAGTGATTCATCACTCTTATGCTTAATCTGGGACAAGCCTGTGCTACACCAGTCCTTTCTGTTGGGTGTGGAAGGTCCTTCTTCAGCTGGAGGATTTGCAGAATTCTCCAGAGGAAGGTACCTGGTCTCTCCCTGGCCTAAAGATGATAGTCTAAATACCAAACCTCTGAGGTCTAAATCATCACCTAGTGACAGATTCCTCATGAATGTGTCTAGTTAGATAAATGAATCTCACCTTTGGCTGATAGAATATACAATAGACTGTCATTTAATGAGACACTTAACTGTAGTATTCATCCAGTTAAATTAATATATTGTTGTCAAGAGATTATTGCCTTTCAGGAAAAATGTACAGTCTTGAATACAATACATAGAAGGCTTGAGTAAATTTTTTATTTTACTGCAACAAATATTCAATCTGTAACTTCTCTTACCTTTTTTTCCTGTTGTATTTCTAGATTAAAAAATGGGTGCTTTTCTAGTTCTCCTCTATAGTTAACTAGTGTAGTAGTTTAGACAATACTGCTTTTATTGTTAATATATTATTATGGAATGCTTATCAACACTCTTTAAATTAGCAAAGGCTTAGCACTTACACAGCTCCAATCTTTCTTCAGGGATGTATAGGTGCTTTCTTTTTATTAAGTTTATCAATGATTTTAACATCAATAAAATCTCAAGTGCACCAACATTAAAACTAAGTTTCTGTGGCCTGCATTTCAGGTACAGAATTAAAATTAGAGAAAAAGACAAGAAGGGTCATTTTAGTTGTTTTAGAACCTGGGGACAAAAGGAAAAGGGAAAGTCTGTCCTTAGGTCAGATGCTCCTGATGTTTGAAGTCTATGGAAACTCCTGCTACAGCTTTAAAGCACCTGAGCATAAAGAGTATATACTATACATTATTCATCCTCTGAAACAGAGCTGAACAAAAGTGTCCTCCTGAAGAGCTCCTCACACGAGGATGTGTAATTCGTATTTGAACAGCACAGTGTAGTACAATGCCAGGCAGAGGCTGTGTCCCAGCTAGTTCTGAAACTGGAGGCACCTTTGTGCTGTGCCTATACCTGCCAGGGGTTACCATAGTGTACTTACGTTGCTTCCGAGGTCTGATGTAGCATAAATCTGCATTCAGAGCATGGTACTGCTCTGTGCAGTCCCATTGCATCATTTAGAGCTAGCTGAGGTGTTCATAACAGACTGCGGTATTTCTTCTTGTAAGCTTGTCTTTAAAGTCCTGGAAGCTTGGACTGAAATCAGTTCATCTGAGATACTTGACACCTCTACTGGCTACGATGACAATGCTATGCCATAGAGTGATAGTATTGCTGAATGTAATTTCTTCCTAGAAAGTAGAAATGTCGGTTCTGTGGATGGACATTGTTCTTGCTTCCCTAATGTGCCGCATTAAGAAGAATCTTGAAAATCAAGGACTGTTAGTGCAAGTGTGGTTTCCAGACTGTGCAATAAGAATTTGAGAAGAAAAACTCATGTAATAGCTTCCTTATGAATACAATCAGATTTTTAATTATACTTCAGTAATTTCTCAAGAAAATGTAGATTGTCTCTTTTTCATGTGCTTGTAGCTGTGAGATGACCATTCCATCAGCATGTTTTGTATTATATTTAATAGACCTTATTAGACTCTATTATCTATCTGTTCCGACCAGTTACAATGCCAGCCTAGCAAGAGTGTTTTGATTTGTATCTTCTAATCACAGTTCTCTGGATGGTGTCCTTGTTACAATCTCTGTACGTGAGATAGTCAGTACTGTCTTGCAACAGTAAAATTTCACAATTCACTTTCAATACTCTCTCATTTCTTATGACAATTACTTAAATAAATATTCCATTTCTAGAGTTATCTGTGGGGTTTTGATTTATTTTCATCCTGACAGAGTATTGTTCTCATTCCACTAGTGTTGGAAACATAGTTCATAACTTTTTGCTCCAGCAACTGGAATTTCTACACATAATCTAAAAATGTGATACTGATGATCATGTAATAGATTTTTGCATGCATAATTTCAGGCAATAAATAACTTAGGAGCTACTGAAACCTTTATAAAAGTTTCCCAATTGTTTCTTAGAATGCCATGCAGTCTACTCTTAAATTAATATTTTTCAAGAACCTGAATCTCTTTCAATACGTCTAAGCATGAGGAACTGCTATCACTTGAGACTATGTGAAACATTTGCACAGAGTTGGCAGACAAATACGAAGGTAGAGGATGTGTGCAGGTCTGTGCCTCTGGAGTGGCAACAACATGCTGGGCATCATGCTCCCTGATTATAAAAATGGCTCCAGATACATACCTTAAAGCACCTGAAGCAGTCCCTAGCTGATGTTTTGCCATGCACTTAAAATATTTGAGTAACTGTAGTTTCAAAACAAGATTTAAGATTTTAAACTGTATTTTCAAAACAAGATTTAAGAGTTTAAATCTTTTACAATTTCATACACTGAAAAGCATTACCATAAAAGAAATTTTATGGGCATTTTAAATTAAACATTTTTTTTCCTACAGATTTCATTCAAATATGCAAGGCAATGTGTAGCAGGGTATTATGTGAGTGTATGCGTTAGCCACTTCCTGGAAAAACATGCACAGATTATTTCTGCAGAAAAAGAATTTACACATCTGAAAGAAAAAAAAAAATTACACACCTTTGAAAATTAGAGATAAAAATAATGTATCAAGCAGTAACCATTTAAGTCTGTGCAACTGCACTGGTACAGGGACAACTGAGAGCAAAGTCTTGTGAATGTTAGTTGGAAGGTGATGAGATGAATTATGGATTAAATAATTACAATTAAATTCTTCCAGAAATTGTAAGTCCTCAGACCAACAACAACAAAAAAATTCTTTGCTACAAAAAATTCAGTATTTGATCTTGACGCCCCAAGTCTGCACTGAATTAAACTTATCGTTCACTTAGCACTTTTGAAATGAACCATTTGTACCTGCAACAATGGTCTGTAATTAAACTATTCCATGATCTCTATTATCTGCCTTACAGAAAGGTTCAGGAGAGTGATTAACACTCTTCACAACAGCAAAAAGAGTTATTAATCAACACTAAAATAAGCACATGGAAACAACTGTAAACTAATAGTTTTATAAATTAATAGGTTTGTAACATGAAGACCAGTAAAATTTAGCAGCTCTTTGAGAATTTACTGTAAAAACACTGCAGTATTTTTACATTCCTAATAGCAAAGGTAGACCTAATTAGCAAAGGTGATCCTAATAGCAAATTAGGACCTAATAGACGAAAGTCTTGTCTTAGGTACATAGAGAAACATTTCTGACTTAAAATATCAACACAAAGCTGAATGTTTGGTTTGATAGCATTATCTCAGCTGTTTTATTTGCCAAAACAAATCATAATTTTGAATGGTTTATATAACTCTCAATAGTTATGTGGGATTTATAATATTTTTCAACCAGCCTGTAGATACAACTGGAGGTAAAATGAATATATCAGAGAGCTCAAATTCTAACTTGTCTAATTTCTATTATAAAATTTAATTTTTCCAGGTTTTTGTATAAAGTCATAGCATTTTTAATCTACACGGTTTGGGTGGGGGTTTTTTCTGAGTTCTCTGCTTGGCTTTTCTTAGAGATTTCGTAGAATGAGGGCAAAAGGTAACTACTGTCTACCTACTGTAGTTAAGTGCCCTTCCTGTGCTTTAATGCTACCCTGAGTTCATTGCCCCTGACATGAACATGAGCCATCGTTTCATTAATGGCCTTACTGGGGAAAGGCCAAGGTTGGCATCATGAGGCTGAATTTGCACTGGCCTCTACAGCCGCCTTGCCGTCTAGAGGTCAGGCTGACTGTGCTCAAAGCCAGTGTTGATGTGGTGCAGCTGCCTAAGCTTGCAACAGATCACTGGGAGAAGACTTTGGGTGGCAGAAGGACCTCACGGAGGCCTTGCTGGGGGCCTTTACCCTATGGCACTGAGGCTGCACGTCTGCTCAGACCCACAGTCCCGGCCTTTGTCTGAGCTATGCCGTGGGTGTGGCCATGCAAACCTGCTGACTTGACTCCATGTGTCCGCCTCAGACTGCACTTCTGCAGACATCCCAGTGACTGCAGGACTTGTCTCACCATGGGGACAATCAGTGGTCCTGCTCTGCTCTTTTTGCTCACATGCTGCTGGGCAGTTGTCTTTCCAGCAAAAGCCTACTGCCCTGTCCACCTCTTTTTGGACTTCAGCACCAATGCGCGGAGCTGAGACACTAACATTCAGAGGAGCCACCATTTCTGCTCTCACCACTCCTCTCTTGGATGGGGAAGATTTCCTTGCACAGGTGAAGAAGGGCAAGGTCTTAAATGCAGCTCCTGAACAACGAAGTGAGTGCTCAATGGACTGCCTGGCAGGTAGCTAAATCACATCTCCAAAACTGCAGACCACCTTTTCTCTCCCTGATGATTTACCAGAACTACTACTTTTTCTTTTTACCCTTTTTTTAAGATCTGTGCTTGTTTTCTCAGCTCATGAAAAAACAATCTGTTACTGTTGTTGGTATGGTGGTGTCATACTCTGGCATTCAAAAATCATTCTGAATCACAAGGTAAAAGCAGCTCTGTTAGTTCTCCTTTTGCCTTCGGTCTTCTTGATGTATGTGTTAAAGCTTTTCTACCCAATAATTTTTTAATTTCATGTTTTCTTGCATCTTTTTGGTTAGAAGCTCACATTCTCAGGTAACCATACAGAAGTGAGAACATAGGAAATGAAAATAATTGATTTTGTGAAATCTGGTGAGTCTGAGTGATGGTTTCGTGGACTTTGTTGGTGTAGCAAGTTTGGAAAAATCCTTTACCCACAATTATACAATGCTTCCCATCTGCTCTATGCCATATTATTAACATTAATTTTATTTTCTATGAAAAAAATTCATTTAAGTACTTGGCTCTCCTATGCAGTGGCATTCAGCCCACACAAGGGTTGACACTGTAAATGATTCTGTATTTCTCTGAAATTCAGTTTGAAGCCAAATCAGCTGAGTAGACAACGTTTATGTAGACCAGCTGACAATGTTGTTACAAGGGAATATTTTTGCTTTCAACTTCACCTCACACAAGTTAGCAGCAGCTCTGCCAGTCAATGCAAATGTCTTGGAAAAGGGTGTAAAACTGGCAGTTCATACAACAAAAGTTGCATTTAAAATGTCTGTCTGTAAGCAAGAGAAGATACACACAGAAACTAGATGTTAAATAAGTTCCACTACATTTTTTAAGCATGCAATGTATCAATTTTATATCCCTGGAGCAGTAAAAATGAAAACATAAAATGGTTTTAAAACTTGGACAAATACTCTAGATATAATTACTAGACTTTGTGAACACGATTATTATCCATTAAGAACATGTTATCCTGAACAAAGCATTCAGTCTCTTTTTGTTGGTTTGTTTTGTTTTTCACAATAAAGGCGTACATTTAACATAAGTTCATGTTGTTCTAATTGTGTTTTTATGAACAAATAAATAGTTAAACATTTACTTGATCACAAGGAACTAGGAAAATTAATAGGGTCAACAGCATGTCTCCCACAACATCTAGAAACTTTTTCCTCCCTCATATTTTATTTTTAGCAGTGACTTTATTGCAGTGTCCTGGGATGCTTTGAGAGATCTGGGTTTGAATATTCAGGCCACGCAGGGGAGTCAGGGGTCAACACCAAGTGCACACTGAGAAGGGGCAGGACTGAGAACAGAGGAACTTCCCATTGTGATTTACTGGTGCACCCATTTTCTGCAATGCCCCTTTTACCTATGGGGTGTTTGTCTGTTGCATAATCCAAAGTAGCTGAATATCAGGGTTATTTATAAAATGCTATCTTTTGTTTTTCTTTACAGAATTTTACAGGTTTTTTTCTATTTTTTACTTTAGACTTTATTTGCTTTTGCCGAGAAATTACCTAACAGCAATGTAATACTAATGTGGAAGTACAACTGAGAAATTATGGGAATATTTATTTTGTTTGATTAATACTTGAACTCTTTTTTTCCTTAATACAAGTACAGCCAATGATTAGGCTCTAATGAGTGCAATCGGATTTAAATATGAACAAGAAAGTTTTTGGCACTGTAACTTTTAAAAATATAATCTGTGTGACCAATATTCCTACTTTTCTATGATCTCTTTAATTTATTTTTTATTACCGGAGAGGTTGTTCTGTTACAATAAAAAATTTTAGGGATAATTTAATTTCTTCTTTTACCTGGATATCTTTAAAGATTTACTTCCTTGAAAAACAATCGATGACAGTAGATGCAAACGAAAATCAATAATCTCTGTATAAGGCATGCTGAGTTTGGACTTTGTCCAGGAAGTATCTTACTTAAATATACTGGTCAAGACAAAAATCTTTGAAAATTACTCTTACTGATGTTTGAATACAACAAAATAAGAAGCAGCTGTCCCATTTCTACAAGTTAACAGAGAAGATGAACCTCTCCAAAATCTTTATGTCTAAATTCAGGTTTAAGCTTTATATGGCAATATCTTTCCACTTTGCCCTAATTATCCTGCTTTCATAAAAAATGGATGGGTAAACAGTTAACATTAGTAGCAGCCAAGATCAAAACATGTACAGCAGATGCAATAATACTCATTATTGCAAATAATCATCATCTGGATGGTCGTATGGAGACCTCTTTACTTCCTGCATGCTACTTAAGTCCATTGAATAGGCTTGCGCTTGAACAGGGTGTTTGTTGGGGTTTTGGGGTTGGGTTTTTTGGTTTGTTTTCTTGTTTGTTTTGTTAATTTGCTTTTTCTTTGGGATTGGTAATTTTTTTTTTAGATTTTTGATTTTTTTTTCACTAATTTCTCTCCTAACTCTGTAGATCAATGTAAGATATCTGTTTCCAAATATTTTACGTGTTTATCCTATAGATACCTGATTTATATGGGACTTTCAGGGTCCTGTGACAGAAATGATCAAGTGTTTCTGACTTCAGATATTGCATCTTTGGGTTTGACTTTGTGTATGGACGTGCTCACATTCCCATGTGCTGTTCCACACATGTTTTATGGTGTCTTCCTGAGAGCAAATGCAGGAGGACAGTATATGGGCTTTGGCAGAGTGCAGTGCTAATGCAGTTGGACTGTTTCTGGTGTATGAGGTAGGTCTTTCAAGCCAGGTTGGGGTTTTTTTTTTTTTTTGATTCACAGATATTTATAAAACTAAAGTGGCCTTGGAGTTTTGTTCTTATTCCATTTGCAGCAGTCTAGCTTGGACTTACAGCAGAAAATTTATACCTACACTTACTACTTTTCTTTCCTAGCTAGTGTTTTCTTTCTTCCTCCTTCAAAGTGTACTCCTGACAGCCTTACAGTTGATTTTTCAGTCAGGATGCCTGAAGTCAGGATGACTGATTTTTCAGTCACAATGCCTTTCCACAAAATTTTTCCAAGACTCACTTTTTTGAATGTGAAGGAGTCCTGGAATTTCTGTGAATCAATACACTTAGTTCCTCCATGCAGCATCAGTAATTCCCTAAATTCACTGAAATCTGACCACTTCAAACAAAGAACACTTGGTAACATTTACAGAACTCCTTTTTTATTCATATAATTAATTTAAATTGACTTATTTAAGGTTATTCTCTGTTAAATCCTTAGAAGGATATCCAGATCAGTATAAACTTAGCACTGCTTCATGTTGATTTTTAATGACTTAGCAATGAAATCTGCCAGCTGTCACAAATCTGAATAGCCAAGGCTATTCAATACTAATACCATTATTAGTTGCATTTGTTCTCCAACACTATATTTAGGAAGTTAAATACTTCTGTAATGATACTGTTTCCAATCCGCCATCTGTTGAATGATGATAGGTCTTTATACAATGCTTATGGCAAAATTAATATTGAAGTCTTCTATGGTGATTAAAAAATTGCTGTTTCTTGAGACATCAGCTATACAGTTTCACAAACATGTCTTTAGAAAGATAAGAGTGAGAAAACAGCCTAAAACCTTTGAGAAGATTGTAAACAAATCAGAAACTACAGTAGAAAATATAAATCAGGAAATGCTGGTGAAAAAAGCTAAAAGACACAGCCTAAAAACTAAAGAAACCGAGTAGGATTATCCAAAAGCCCAATAACAGAGAAGTAGGAATCAAATTCTTGTAACAGCAAGTGGGATACTTCATCTTGAATATGTTAGAAAGAAAATGAGAGACAGCACACATTCCTAAATTAGCCAAGAGACACTGAGGAACTTCAGGAAGTACTTCAAGGATTATCTGCTTTTGTATTTTCTTGCTTTAAAGTTTCTTTGTAATATTTTATTTAACATAATTATATTTTTTATTTTTAATCCCTGTCAAGCACAGAGCAATTTTTTTGAGATCTGACAACATCATCTGGGTAAAAGAAGAATGGTGGCTGGATAAGCAGTGAACTCATTTTCCAGTTAAGGACTGATACACGACTCAAGAGTCTTTTTTCATTTCTTTGTGTGCTCTCAGGCTTATATGAGAAAGGAGGGTTCTAGAGACCTGGCACATCTACATCCAGTTACAGAGGATCATTTTGGAGTGGGACTTCCCAAATGTCTAAGTTGTGGAAGGCTTTTAAGTGTTGTTTTGACAGACAAAAAGAGTCTCAAAATGATTGTGTTGTATCCAGTTCAATGGACAAGAGCAGACTCACAAAACAAAACAGTAAAATCTCCTTCACTATTTTTTATTCTTTTGTCCTCAAAGTATTTTCCACTATTCTCATATTCTGTGTGCTGATGCTTCTAAGGCAAGTAGGATTTCTGCAAGAGAGTTTCTGATAAAAGGAAATGTTTAACAGAAGTATCAGTTGGAACGAGTGATAAAGGAACATCCATATTTTCAAGAGCTAAGTCTTTTGAAATCAAAATTCCTGAAACAAGCTAATTTGTCTTCAAAATATGCATAAAACATAAGCCTGTACTATTTTCAGGATTCAACCTCTGTGTCAGACATAGATTTCCTAACCTGCTGTGATAAAGCAATTACCTCAGGCTTTGAAGTCATCTATGAGAAAATTTTTAAGGATTCCATAGTCTGGTGGAGACATCTGGCTGGAAAACAGAAATTAGTGCAAATTTATTGCACTAACCTAAGAAATATTTGAACCAACAGCCTCAGCAAAACAACTGATACTTTTTAAGGCTGAAAATATATTTTAGAAAATAGAATGTCTGTAAATACAGTGGATGTTTAGACACTAAAAGTAAATGAAGTTATTTACTTCTTTTGAATTATCTAAACCACCTTCTGTTAGGCAATGAAGCCATTGAGAATAACTCTTCAATAAAATGTAAATATTATTTTTTCAATTTGTCTTTTACCTGTGGTATTGGGTCTGACAGGGATGGAGTTGATTTTCCCCATAGCAGCTCTCATCCTGCTGTGCTTTGGATTGGTAGCTGGAAAGGCGTTGGTAACACGCACTGGTGTTTTGGCTATGGCTGAGCAGTGCTTGCACAGCATCAAGGCTGTCTCTCCAACCTTACTCTCTCTCTGGGAGGCTGGGAGTGGGCAAGATCTTAGCGGGGGACACAGCCAGGATATCTGATCCCAACTGGCAAAAGGGGTATTCTGTACCATATAGTGTCTGCTCAATAATAAAAACTAGGAGAAGAGAAGTTGGGAGGCAGGGTGGGTGGCATTTGCTATTATGACAACTGACTTCTAGAATGACTGTTATGTGCACTGAAGCCCTGCTTCCAGGGAAGTGGATGGACATCACCTGCTGTTGGGAAGTAGAGAATAAATCATTTGGTGGGTTTTTTTGCTTCCACACACAGCCTTTGTTTTCACTTTATTAATCTGCCTTTATCTTGAACCATGAGGTTTTTCTCGTGTTATTTTCTCCTCCACCCTGCCGTGATGAGGAAGGCAGTGATACAACATGTTAGTGACCAGCCAAAATCAACATACCACAGTCCTTTTTGGCTCAGAAACAGGGACATGAGGAATTTGAGATAAGGCAGAGACAAAGGGTGGAATGTATCTGGATTTTGTGGCAGGGTTTTGGTAGCAGGGTGGCTACAAGGGTGGCTTCTGTGAGAAGCTGCTTGAAGCTTCCTCTATGTTTGACAGAACCAATGTCAACCAGCTCCAAGACAGACCCACTGCTGGCCTAGGCCGAGCCCATCAGCAATGCTGGGCTGACACATTTAAGAAGGGGAAAAACCTTGTGCAATTCAGCCAGAGGAGTGAGAACATGTGAGAGCAACAGCCCTGCAGATACCAAGGTCAGAGAAAGAGGTCGGGCAGGAGGTGCTCCAGGTGCCGTAGCAGATTCCCCCACAGCCCAGGGTAGACCATGGTGAAGCAGCTATGCCCCTGCAGCCCTTGGAGGGCCATGGTGGAGCAGAAACCCATTTCATTATCATACTCTGGTTTAATTGACAGCTAATTAAACTAATTTCTCCAAGTCAAGTCTTCTTTGCCTGTGACAGTAACTGGTGAGTGATGTCTCCTTGTCCTTATCTCAATCCATGAGACTTCTGTTATGTTTTCTTTCCCCTTTCCAGTTGAGGAGGGGAGTGATAGAGCTGCTTTGATGAGCACCTGGCATCCAGACACCTGAAATCTTTCTTCCTTTATATTTAGTAAAAGCAGACCAAATTTATTTATAACAGCATGAAAATCCTCCTGATTCAATGATTTTCAGACACAATAGGTGGGATACATAAATCTGGATGATCTCTCTGTGCCTTGCTTATGAAGTTAAGCCTTCATATAAACTTTAAAATAAATAAAACCTCATTTTCAGGGGGTTAAAACTTAGTGAGACAGATTTCACCTTTACTGATTAATTTGATATTTGTAAATTTTTCCAATTTTTCTTTTACATTTCTATTAACATTTTGTCCCGGTGCTTAAAACAATGTATCTTGATTTCTTTCTTTCAAAGAAAATTAGGAGTCAGACGATGCCATCTGTAAAAGGTAATTTTCAATTTAACCTGTAACTCCCTTATTTACTAAAAATATATTACAAACTATGCAAAGGCATAAAAAAAACCAAACCCAAAATACCAAACTCCATATAAACGCAAAAAAAAAAAAAAAAAAAACCCAAAATTATTTTTTTAATCTGCAAATACACTTGTGTGGGAAACTGAAAGGTTTTCCTGTCTTCACTAACAGAGAAATCAACCATTTTATTTGAGCAAATGTGTGGGAAAGATGAGATCGTAGATGTAATCTGAAAGATTTCTTCTTTACCTTCAGATTTTAAACCTTCTTCAATCCTTATCTTAATCCTAATATTATACCCTTTTAACATTCACTTTCCATGTATTTTTAACTTGACCCATTTTTTTCCAACCATGAATGACTCAGAAAATAAATGTTACTATTTTTTCTTTTGAGTTATCTAACCCATTTCTCTTCTAAATCTTCTACTGACACTCAGTGATTTTGACAGGACTATACTAGAGCCTTCAAAGAGATTATTTCCTTTGGGTGGTTACCTCTTCAGAAGCAGAATAGCTTAATCTTTACTTTTTAATTTAATGATTAACTAAATAAGAGAGAAGTTGTTTTAAAGGTTGATTCAAAGTCTTGGAGTTGGTTCTATTTCCACTGAAAGAGTGTTCCAATGAACAACTAATTATTAAATCACACAGTTTTCACAATTTTGATGGAAATTATTTTTTCTTAAGGCAAAAAATCTAGTAATTTAATTAAACTTAATAATATTCATAAGGTGCTTGTTTAAAATCTGTATTTGGTGTGATATGCCAGTTACGTGATACTGGTATGTTGTAAGTGTGCTTCTTTCTTTCAGATAGAAACTATTCAATGGACTTCTCTCATGGAACTTTAGATCATCTATTTTTCCTTCAAGCTCAATTTACACAGTCTCTGCTAGCACAGAAAGGAGTTGATATGCAATTATCTGTTCACTTAGAGCACCTTTGAACTCATCACCTTGCTATCTTAAGAAAAACAACAAGATAATAAAAAAGTGTCATTTTTTTCATGCTGTGCATAACTCGTAGTTACAAGAGAGGTGCACAGGCTAACAACTCTGAAAAAATCCTTATTTTCTGAAGTGACTCTGTTGACCTTGAAACATGGTGAACTATTTCTAAAAAGCATTATGGACATTTAAAATAAATGTCAATCACTTCTGAAAAATCATTGCCTTATTATGAAGTGCCTAATGTGTTTCCTTGAAATTAAAACTTTTAGCTCTCCATATCTTTAATTTTTAACTGTGTATGTATACTGTGTCAGCTTTTAGTCTTAGTGATTCAAATGCTACTACCAAGCTGAAAAATACAAATAATCTAATATAATTTGATATTTTAAAAGCACCATTCATTTTTAGATTAAGAAGAGTTATGTATTTTCATCAATTGTAGACGCAGATGTTGTAAACTTCTGACATTTTTTGAAAAATTGTATTCCTCTGATTATTGGGAAGACCAGAAATAATTAAAAAAAAAGTGTCAAAGTACTTCAGCACTAATGATTGATATCTGGTTTGAACTAAAACCATAGGGTTTGACTCTGCAGTAATTTTTAACAAGACATTGTATATTCTAAGTATTCTGCTTATAGACTTGACCAAAAGAAAAAAAAAGAGAAAGCAGATAAAGAACATGGACAAGAAGATGAACCCAAGATGGTTTAGTAGTACAAGCGAGTGATAGAGCTGCGCTGGTCCTACTGTATGAAAATCTCTTTGCCAATACAAGAGAGAAGGGATTGTGTGGGCTAAGATGGTTAATAATTTTCCAGTATACACTGATTCTTTTTCTCTCTTAAATGATTTTTTTCCCTTAACTGCCCTAAATTTGCATTATTCTCTCCAATAAAAAAGGAGACACCTTTTTGTACCAAAAGAATGGATATGTAGAACGATAATACTAGCAAGTTCTACTGTCTGACCAGCAGGTAATAGCTCACAGAATAAGAGGTGAAGAGGGAAAAGCTTGAAGTGTACATAAAGACTGGAATCAGGGGAAGGTTTTTGACAAGTCTCTTACATATTTTACTGTGTGTTCGCTTTTGTTAAAAGGCAGGTCTTCAGGGAATATCTCAATAGTGCTAACAAAGTCCAGTTCTTCATATAATTGATTGAGAAAAAAGCAGGATCCTGCTTTGAATCATCTGCTGGAAGAACCCAACTTTATAGACTAAATTAGCAGCTGAGAAGCCTTTCTCTCTTCAGTGACTATTAAAGAAGAAATAAAGATCAGTGTCTCTAAGCACAAATTAATCCTTAAGAAGACTTTTCACTTAATTGCCTCATGCCTCTAGATGATGTCACAGCGCAGGATGGTTCCTCAGTGGTTCCTTAATGCAGGCAGCCCTGTGGGACAGCTGGTTCTAGGGACAGAGTTGCAAAGGGAGGGGGTAAACGGAAAAGGTAGCAAGCTATATCATGGATTGAAAGGAAAGGAAAAACCCAGGATATTTCAGAATTATGAGAACAAGAGAGTGCTTTGGAAACAGAGGACTCATTCAGACGCACAGGAATTTTCTTGCTTCAGATTGTCAAGCCTTTCTGCAACTTTATTCCAGTCGTGTAGAGAGAAACAGGACTGTGAACATATTTTTTTCTAAATAACCAGTATTGTACTGAAAAAATACACAACTTCTATTCCCAGAGGATCTAATCAAATGTAAATTAATTGCATAGGCTTATGGCAAATATTTTCAAGACAGTTGATAATCTTAAATTTGTGTTCAACAAGATTTTATTAACTTGGAGCTGCATTGAACGTTTTCCTTCATGATTGAAAAGATTAAAAAGCTCTGCTTTGGATGTTGTTTTCTTCTGAGACAGTTGGAACAGGATGCATTTCTAGTCAGTGATAGGTATTTGGGAATGCACTGAACATGCATTTCATTGCTCACAGAGAGGTGAAGGCTGCTTTCAGATGAGAGTGATTTTTCTCCAGTGGCACTGGATTCTGCATTTATATGAAAATACAGGGGTGAATGTTTGATGTCCATAAGCAGTCTTAATAATCTGTCTCTGATACAGATACAAGGCGTTTTATACATATTTTTCCCTGCTAGTATATCCTGTCAAGACACTCACTAATTACTTTCAGAAAGTAAGCATTTCACTAACAGCAAGGTCACTTGCATAGAATTTTTCCCATTTGGTTATATCTATGCTGCTGCAGGCAAGCTATGATGCATGACAAATTTACCAGGTCACTGTATCCATGGTTCACCAACCAAAATACCTGGCCTGTGGAACCGTTATCATTACTGGCAAAATTTGGGAAGTTTTGCTTGCCAAACAGACAACCAGACAGATTATAATCATGTGTCCCATCATATCAGGCTATGGCTTCCAGCCACCTGCTGTGTGGTGAAACAGAAGCAAAATGTCAAGCCTGCAGCACTCAAGGACTTTGCTTTAAGCCCTTGGTTCTGCATCAGCTAGGACTCCCCACTGCCCACAGGTGAGCTCCTCTTTCTGGCTGGAAACAGGATTGCATTCTGACATCCTGAAGTGCTCCTATTGCACATATTTGCTCAGCTGTATTAGCAAGGTCATTTTGTGCCAACAGAATAAACTCTTACAATATAAATTATATTCTATTTAGAACACATTTATACCTATTTAAACTCTTAATTGCACAGGAAATAATATACATTACAAAATTATGATCCTTTTGATATCATCTAATAAAATACCAAGTAAATCACATTTCAGTCTTAAGACGTGTAAAGGATATAATTAATGGTGCTAAAAGTTAATTACAATTATTTCATTGGTGTGGGACTTTTTATTTTATGCAGCTCTTTATGTTCTTCAATTTGTTCGTAATAGGATGTTCGCACCTTCACCAGTAGGAGAACATTGTAGTAAGCAACAAAACCGTGTTTTTAAAATGAAAATTTTTTCTCAGGAATACGAACACAGACATCATTTTGTTCTAACACTGTTCTTTAAATGATGTATGTGTGTGTGTGTGTTATTTAGCCTCACAGTAAACATATTCTTATAAAGAATCTCAAGTGAAAATTTCAGTTATTGGTGATGCTTTTATTTATGATAGTATTGTGAACTTTATTAATGTCTCAATTTGACTGGAATGTCTCAATTTGACTGGAGTTGGTCTGTTAATGTGAGTGTGTAATGGTGGGTAATACTGGGAAGCCTTTCACATCAAAAAATAGTCTTTCTCTAAAGAGATAATGCTCATGAGTAACTAAGATCAATTAATCGAAATGTAGCACAATGACATTTTCTCAGCTTATTAATGAACATTGATTTGTTTAGTGGCTTCAAACATCTAATGCCCAGTCAGTTTCTAAGTAATTAAACAGTAGTTGAAGAAAGGAAGGAATTTTTAGGCTATGAAAAGGAAAACAATGGACTAAATTCTCTGGATATGTTTGTATGACGGTAACTGGGAAAAAATAAGACAATAAAGTTAGGAATAATGCACATGGAAAGGAGAAATATAATGTATTATATGATTCTTGGCTGTTTTATCAGCTATATCCCTAAGTCAAAAACAAGAGCTGAGAAAATGAACATATTAAAAGTAGCAGTCTGCCTCATTTGTAAATTGCTATGTTAAAATTTATGTTAGAGACAATCACTTTCTTTCTAAATATTAAATTTTACCAAACTTTAAAAAGACTATATATCAAAGCTCTTTCTGGACTATCTTCGCTTTTCACAGCAGCCACAAGGCACACTTTTAAAGAATTTATCAGCAGGAAAGAAAATAAATATAATAAAACCTGAGCATGTCTCAGTGGAGATGAGTAAAAGTTAAGCTAATGCAACAAACGTTACATTGAACTAAGTACAAACTCAAGTCATTGCATGCTGGAAAACACTTGAAAATATGCACGAGAATCACTTCAGTCCCCACTG
Organism: Rhagologus leucostigma; assembly: GCA_013397725.1. NCBI lineage: Eukaryota > Metazoa > Chordata > Aves > Passeriformes > Rhagologus > Rhagologus leucostigma. The sequence continues at coordinate 1,757,064 of VZTD01001345.1, read as the reverse complement.
AACTACCTCCATATCTCAGTCTCTCTGAACTACCCTTGACAATGGTAGAGACGTTGTTCCAAATGTGGGCCTGTTACCCGGTGTGCAGCACCAATTCACACAGCAAGGAGAGATATTTCTGGTTTTTATTCTAGTTGGCACAAAGCTGAGTGGTAACCAACAAATGGCTAATTCACCTCTCACCAAAACCTACACTATTTATACACTTAACAAACAAAGGCATCAGCATTTATTGGTTGCAGGGTACATAACTTTTATTAATGAGTACTCAGACCCGTATTTGCCAGCTGTATCTCTCGCTTCTCATGCTAATTAATCCTCCTGCACAGTTCTCTCCATTTGAGCCTGGGGTCCATTTTGAGTTTGTGGTCATTTAGTCGATGGTTGCAAATTCACCCTTCCAGGCTTACCTTTCTCCCAGCTACTGATCAGTTCTGCTCCACACTGCACCACACATTCCTGGTGCCTCTCATCCAGACAGCCCATTCATCTTGGGATTGTCTTCACTTTTCCTTAAAATAAAAGATTAGCTGAGCATACACCATTCACAGTGCAACTGCTTAATCATAACTGCCCAGCTATAGCTTACTGATTAATAACGAAAAAAAAACTGCAAAGTTTGATTCAAATCTTCAGGAGCTCAAATCTTGAAGGGCTTGATATCCGAAATGCTCCCTTTAGCTGCTGAGTATCAATTCTCATACAATTGAAGTCAAAACAATCAGGACTTTTGCTGACCTGGAGATAAACCCCTTGCAAGCAACCATTGCCATGCACATCAAATAGGGTTCTTATAAGGGAAAACAATAAAACAGCACATATCTCTCTGTTCTCATCTCTGAGCCATGATTCAACTCATCCTAATATAAGTGTCAAAACCAGATTAATTCTTCCTAAAAGTGTCCGTCTTGAACTTAGACATCCAAAATTAAGAAATATCTCATCTTGTGTGAGTTTGAAACAAGTTCTGTTTGGGCTGCTCCTGTTGCTGAGTGTCTACCAACAAGGAAGCTTTTTTCAGTAGTGAAACATTTTGTCCCCGTGGGTAGGATACGTCTCACTTAAGTTTAGACAACTACAACTGAAGTAGTTTGCAGTGCTTACTTAAGAGTTAATAGAGATAAATAGGCGTCTTAAATCAGATGCAGTGCCTAAGAAGACAGTCTGGACAAATAATCAAATGTAGATATCCTAATTCAATTATTTGTATTTGAAATACATTCCTAATTGCAGATACAATGTTTGCAGTGACAAACAAAGGCATCTCTCTTTTCTTTTTCTCTCTGCTCACAAATTCTTATTTCTCACTATATTAAGAAGATGCCTTGCAGTCCTATTAACAGTGATTAAATACTAGTTTAAGTAGATAATCAATGTCTGCTAAGACAGATTACCTTATTAAAGAGAAATTTAATTTTAGCTATCTCCAAAAACTGGGACATAGTATAGAATAAAAACCCAGGGCAGCCATCACGGTCACGTTCAGAATGAAATGCATCAGATCAAGCATAAGCAGAAATAACTACGCACAAACAGCCCAAGTAAAAGTAAAAACACAGATGTAGAGGTAATTTATGTCTCAACACAGGCAAAGCAGGACTATGTTTTATGAATCTCTTGCTTAACTTCAAGTGACCTTTTTGCTCTGCAATTAAATTATCCAGAAAGAAAGAGCATTTAATTCATTATAAGAGGGAATGATTTTTTTGCTATGCTAATGACAAGGCTTGTACTGAGACATAATCAGTTACTTCAGTTGACTGCTTAAATTCTAACTATTTTCTTTCTCTCTGACTAATGGAAGTTACATTTTTCTTTTTTTTATATCTTCAGACATCGTCCGATATGTTTGTTTAATGATGCCAAATTCATATGACATTTCACTCCCTCTGACGTACAGGTGGCTCCCAAAGAAAAGTTTTTAATGAATGCTATTTTGTGCATAAAAAGCAACCACCAATCATGGGTGAGAATTGGTGTACTATGAAACTGGCCAAACCCTGACATTTTCTTTGTTTATAATCCTTTTGTGCATTAATAATACCTCAATAAGGGCTGGCTGTAGGGGCTAACATGAAAGTCATAGCTGCCCAGACAGTATCCTCCTTGATTCTAATCGTCCAAAGGAAAGGACTGGATCAGGGAGGATGCACCAGAAACTCAACTCTCAGCTGATCAGCTGGGGGTCGTTGGCAGGTCTTCGCCTCTCAGCCTGTCTGAGCCCTCTTCAAGGGATGAGAACTTCTGCAGAGAGAAGATACAAGATCATAGAATCATAGGTTCATACAATCATAGAATCATTTACATTGAAAAAGACTTCCAAGATCGAGTCCAACTGTTAACATAACACTGCCAAGTTTACCCTGAAACCATGTGTCTAAGTGTCACATCTCCACGTCTTTTAAATACCTCCAGGGACCATGACTTCCCTGGGCAGCCTGTTTCAATGCTTGACAAACTTTTCAGAGAAAAAAATTTTCCTAATATCTAATCTAAACCTCCCCTGGTGTAACTTAGGGCTGTTTCCTCTCATCCTATCACTCGAGACTTGGGAGAAGAGACCGACTTCCCTATCACTATAACTTCCTTTCAGGTTGTTGTAAAGAGCGATGAGGTCTTCCCTGAACCTCTTTTCCCCAGGGAATTTTTGGAATTGATCATGACTCTGCATTCAGTACCTCGAAATTTCACTTTCCCAAGTTCAGATCTCCTGTATACCTCACAGCCTTGTAACTTTCACATCTGCAAAGAGGTGCATCAGCAAACGAAGAAACAAAAATCAGGAAAGGTATCTGTGTTGTTCTACCCGTACACCACCTGAGATTCTCAAGTCTTTAAAGCTTTCCAAAGAGGGTTTTCAGAGGTAGTGGGAGAAGGGAATACATCTCACAGGACAGGATGATATAATTGCTAAACAACTGACTTCCACAGGCTACCTGCAGACTGATACTGCTTAAAATTTAGAAATAAGAAGGCTGTTTTTCTTAAGACAAAAGATGGCATACACGGCCACAGATTTTTGTCCACAGCTTCCGCACATATTTTGGCATAGATTGCCACAGCCTCTGACACTTTTAAATGAACTTAAGGCAACATTACAAAAATCCACCTTTTGTCTCTGACCTTCGTATAATAAACGTCATTCTAGAACATGGGTAAAAACTTTTAAAGGCTGAAAGAAAGAACAGATACAAATTTTTTTTACCGGTCTGCTGCTCCTATTACTTATTTCTATGGAGAGGCATATCCTACCTGTGCCTATATCTGCAGAACTACCACCTTTACACTGATTTACGTGACAAAGGACTGTGATAACTGGCAGATCCATTTTCCTTCAATCGCATGTACAGATGGGACAGAAACTTTCCTTTTGTAGACTTAATGCTTGGAGTATGTTATTTGAATCATACCAGTTTCACAGAATAATATGGCTATATATGGACTAGAGTACTGATATCTCCCTCTACTCCTTCTCGCTCATATGCAGTATCTCCATAATTTATCCCTTTTTTTTTATATACTTTAGTTATGTTGTTAAGAAGATGCAGACCGTGTCTGCTTTTATTAAGCAGAGGATGGGAGAGGAGGAAAAGACTCTATTTCTACAGCAAATATGCACACAGAACGATTTTTCACAAAGTTATCAAAAGGAAATATTTGAACAGATTTTGTATCATTTATGAGTAAAGGCATGTTGAGCAGTAGACAACTGTGGTCTGTTGTCCAACAAGTGAATAAAATAGAGGCAGATGGCAACACATTAACTCTAACGTGTTTGTTCCAAGGCACCCAGTGCCAGCGGCGCTCACCAGAACTTCCCAATATTAACTTCCTTCTCCTTCATTGCCACATGCCACCTAGCGACTCAACACTGAATCACAGCTTTGAAGCTCTTGACGCTGAGAGTTACAGCGTAACACGAGGACACATGCTTGCTTCTGAATGCTTAAGGATGTAAAACTGGCCATGGAAACAGCTAAATGCAGACCACAAAGCACAGATTTACTTTGAGAGCAATTTCTCTACCAGACCTCCAAGGACAGAGAAGCAAAACAAAAAAATCAGATGTACCTGAATGATGCAAATTTTTGTCTTCCAATATTTGTACCTGTGGAGCACTAAAACAGAGATCAGGTCATTCACACATTAAAACGACAAAAAAAGCAAGACAGCATGTCTGCTAAAAGATCAAGGAATGAGTTCAATGCCTAAAAATAACAAACATTCCCTTCCTCTGACTTAGACTTCCTAAACATTTTACTTAACTTTCTTATTTATCTCCATATATTTTAAACTTTTAATAGTCGTGTTTTTATTCATATGAGTTCTGGGGTTTTTTTTATTTTTGCATTCTCAGAGAACACGAAAAGTGAAGAGCACCTCTTCCTGACTGCAGTCTAAGGTCATGTTACAGATACATTTTGTTTTTTGAACACAGCATCATATTTCTTACAAAGAATAGTGAGAGTATGTTTTTTGCTGAATAAAATTAGAGATGTTTAAAAAATTATTTTAACTGCTTTACTAGTAACAGCAGCCCTAGAAACTCACTGAAAATTAAAAGTTTCGTGCTTGAGCAGGTAGTTCTAAGAAGAAGAGATGTGGTGATCTCTGGATTCTTCCTGCTTAGGAAACAAAAAAACCCGAACAAAACAAAACTATGGGGTACTCATGATGCTTATCAAAATACTGCGTCTGCTTTCTCTCAAGCGTATTTTGATTGAACTCTGTCTGAGAGGTTCTTCATTACACAGGCAGTCCAGACATTAGAGATTCAGCATGACTTTATGTAATGCAGATCAGAAAGCATTTGATGGCAACTTAATATTTGAAATGCAATGAATAATTCACTATGTGGATCCAGAACACCATTTTCTAACTCGCTACGTTAATAAAATTAAACTGCAAAGAATTATCATCTCAAGACAAACCAGGATACCAGACCAAATCAAAATGACATTTATCATACACGACTCTTAAAAGATCTTGTAAATGAATACTGCAATATATTCTCCTTTGAAGGCGTGTTACTGTGTGACTGGTAACATAATAATTATGCCATGTTTGCCTATAGTATTTTTTTCATCTGATAACTCCTGGCCTGCTACCCTAGAAGAAACTTCCCTAATCAGCATCAGGGAAGCTGAGGTCAAAAGAAACAAAGAATCTGTTAATGATTTCCCTCTTGCCTGATTCACCTGCAGCTGTGCAATATTCAAACCAGCCTGTATTACAACAAGATTTAGAAATTCATATATGAAATACTTTTTTCTGCTCTGTGGATTTTTTTAAGGTTCATCCATAGCATGGCTCCATAGTTTCAATGATACAAGGTATTTCCTTGCCAAGCAGTTGAATGCTTACATGTACTCCAGGCAGCACTCCATGAGCAGCAGTATCCGTAATCCTATGTCCTGTCAAGATCGAGTGTAACTGCATTTGAGAATTTGATCACTTGGTCTTATTTGCACTGGATAGGACTGACCAAAATTCCTTTCATTACTTCCTCATCTATGAAGTCTAAGATTTACAAACATACATAACATGTAATTCTGAGAGTAAATAAAAAATTCTCAAGTATCTAAACAGAAAGCAAATTTGTAATGCTGGAAACAAACCTGGACTGGTGGTCAAGACCTAGGCTTGTGCTGTATCAGTATTGACAAAAGAAAGAGTGGAGGAAAGGCAGTTTTGTGAAGCTTAGGCACTGATAGCAAACATTCAAAATGCTCATTTAATTCAGCGGCTAAATATTCTCCCACAACTGTTGGTTCTCCTTCAGGCTGTCATGAGTATCAGCCTTGATAAATGGGAGACCAGAAGTGATTCATCCTTCCTAATGCTGTGCTCTACAGCTGACCTCAGCCTCTCCTGAGAGTTCCCAGAGTCTGCTGAATTTACTGGTATAACCTATGGTTCATAACTAAAATTTTGAAATAATTTTTTTCTGCAATTTAAATATATTATATATGTGTATCTTGTTGAAGTGATATCAGAGAGGGTAATGAGGGCAACAAACACTGCGTTGTGAAGGGAATCTGCCTTTGAAAGGCTATTTGTTCATTTGGTGCTTAAAAACCATCTGTTTTACAGGAGAAGGCAGCGGCACACAGTGTAATACACCACAGGCTGTCAGTTCTGTATTTACTAGACAAGGACAATGCCAGTCTAGTTTTAATGATAAGCTATTCTTGTTGAAGCTAGACAGAACAGCTTCCTCCAGCCTCTTTGCAGGTATGGCAGTTTGGAGAAAATCTCTCAGGGTTTGACAAAGTAACAGAGTTGTTAATAATGTCTTCCAGAAACCTCACAGAGAAAAAGAAGGAGAAAGAGAAGAAGGAGAAAGAGGAGGAGAGAGGCTTTGTGCTTTCATTACCAGCTCTGGCAGGAGAATAGGATCATGAGCTCCTTGAAGTCTATTTACCTAAATATTGGAGAGTTTTGCCAAATGGTAAACAAACCGTGGCAACTATTGCTTGAGATCTGTTATTTTTTGGTTCATGGCAGTAGCATCGTGTCTCACTTAGGCCCTCAGAGGGATGAAAGGTAATAATCCCTGTAGCAGTCTGAAAGTGCATGTCAAAGCTATCAAGGAATCATGATATTTGCCTAAAAGGCAAAGTTCAGACCTTTTTACAAATAGATAGTAGGTAACAGCATGATTCAGGCCACCAATTTTTTCTTGAATCCTGAAGAAGAACTACATGTTGTCTACACTGGAAAGCACAAGAGGTTAGGGAGCAAACTCAAGCACTTGCTCCTGATTATCCCATCACATAATCAAAACACCCCACTAGCTCGCCATTCAGCTGTACCAGGTAGCTTTTTTCCAAGATTAAACCTGAGCTGGAGGAGGGATATAGTCAATCCCCAAAAACATAGGAACGAATCTATACTAGGATTGCTTTGCTCCACTCTTCAAATCCTCCAACACAATCCAAGGACATCTTGCAGTCTCAAACATACCTGAAAGCCCTTATCCCTTCCCCAAGGCATGCAAGCAACACCTTTAGTCTCTCACTAAGACACCACTCTGGTGAGCTGCATCACAGCCCTACATTAATTCAGACATTCCTGGTGGAAACAGAAGTGTGGGCAGTGCAGACTGTAGGTGTAGATTGCATGTAAACTCTGTGGGTCCATATCTTACAGGGCAGTCCAGTCTTCCCTTTCATAACACTACCCAAGTCCACGACATTTAAAACACTTTAATCATGCTGCACTTAAGGAAAATGATCTTGCTTGAGCTATGTTGCAGTTCAGTGATGGAAGTGGAAGAGCCTAAATTGCTTTTTAGTCTCTGGTGCTTAGGGTAAAACTGGCAAGCTCAAAGCAAGTTCACTTGAAGTCTAACACAGCTAGGCAGCACAAAATACACAAGTGACACTGAGTAAACAGCATCAGAGCAGTGTGAAGAAGGCACATCCTAAAGATCTAAACTTTGTTCAGGCAGCAAGGTGGGAGTTAAGGAATAATGTACTCTGCCACTAGTGACCAGTTACATAAAACTTGTATGTGAAACTTTAGCAGGCTGTGTGCTAAAGGAAGTATAAATTGAAAACGTGGGTCGTGTACGATGCAAAGACTTTTAAATTAACTACTTCTAGGCTGACTCATTATTAATGCTCAATGTTATATCACTGCTATGTATCACTGTACATACACATTAGTAATCTAACACTGAACAAAATAATATAAGTCAGTTGAGAACTTTAAATTAAATCAACATAACTCAACCATGAGTATGAGTGGTTTTGTCCTTTTTTTTAAATGCAGTAGTTTAATGCAGTTCAGGCAGAGAAAATTGAACAGTAAAACATAGCAGGGAAATAGTGTATTAATTATGCATTTACAACCTATGATGCTTACTATATCAAAACAGCAGATTTCAAAGCACAGTAAAGGGCTTATATAAAGGAACAAGTTGTGGTGCAACCGTTTCACCCATCTCACCTGATTTGTGGTAGCTGCTTGTATAGAGGCTCTTAGCTTATGCTGAAGTAACTCTAGCTAGCTTAGCCTTGTTTCATTAACTTTGTACACAGTGGGAACTTTCTTCATGTATTTGAACTTTCCCCTGACACCTAGCTTTCAGATTAATGCACAGCACTGAAACATCACAGCCAGACAGTTACAAAAGCCTACCCAGATTTGAAAACGTGAACGTTATTTTAACCTGTACTGATGGAAAGAAGAACTGATGGGATCACACAATTTTCTGTTTATCTGAAGAACATAATCAAACCCTATGATAAAGAAAGTGAAAAAATTAAAAAAGAAATCCAAAAGAAAGTGAAAAACATCCATGTGCATATGCTGCACATATTTCACTAAACCAAGGGATATCTTGGTAAGAGCAGTGCTCTCTCACACTGTTAAAACTTCTTCACCTTATGAAGCTGTCTTCAAGGACACAACAGAAGGATGGGATGCCGTCTAGAGGGAAAAACTTGAGAAGTGAGCCCACGAGAATCTCATTAAGTTCAATGTGTCTAAGTACAAGATGCTGCACCTGGAGTGGGACAATCCCAGATATGAGTAGAGGCTGGGAGAAGAGATGATTGATAGCAGCCCTGTGGAGAAGGTTTTGGGAGTTGTCATGGATGAAAAGCTGAATATTAGCCGACAGTGTGAGCTCACAGCCTGGAAGGCCTGGGCTGCATCACATCCTGGGGTGCATCAAAAGAAGTGTGGCCAGCAGGTTAAGTGAGGGGATTTTCCCCCTACTTTGCCTTAGGGACACCCCATCTGGAATATTGTGTACAGTTCTGAGGTTATCAGCAAAAGAAAGACGTGGACCCATTATTGCTGGTCCAGGGAAGGGCCATGAAGATGATCAGAGGGATAGAGCACCTCTCCTATGAAAACAGACTGAAAGAGTAATGGCTGTTCAGACTGAGGAAGAGGAGGGAGAGACTTCATTGCTGCCTCCCGGTACCTTAACGGGACTTAGAAAAATGGAGGGAGAGGGACTTATAAATGGACATACAGTACACTGGACAAGGTGCAATGGTTTTAGGCAGGTTTAGTTTGTTAGGAAAATTTTAGGAGGAAATTCTTTACTTAGAGAGTCGTGAGGCATTGAAACAGGTTGCCCAGAGAAGCTGTGGATGCCCCAAACCTGGAAGCATTCAAGGCCAAGTTGGATGGGGCTTTGAGTAACCTAGTAAATGGCATCCCTGCCCAGGAAGGGAGATTGGAACTAGATGATCCTTAAGATTCCTTTCAACTCAAACTGTTCTATGATTCTATGACCTATTGAGAACCCTTTCCTTCCATTCCCTCCATAGTCTTTCACCAAAAATGATGGTAGACAACAACAATAATAAAAAACCCCCCAGTTAAACAATATAAACACGTATAAAAAATTCTTAACCATGTGAGGGAACCCCATTGTTTTCAAAAGAATGCAGTAATTCTAGTTTATTTTTATTAAATATTTTATAAATATTCCTTTTTTTAATTCTCAAAATAAGTTATTTCTTGCTCAGTTTATCGCATTTTCACAGATAACTTACCTCTTCTTTCAAGTTTACTATCTACTCATTTACCTGTGTCTTAAAGAACTAGAAACTGTCTCTTTTGAGTCCCATTAAAGCTCTCTATTCACAGTGCTCTCTCTGCTTCACGGTGCAACCAATTTTGAAAGGGTTGAAAGAAAAAATGTACTTGGTGAGGGAAAATATTCCGCTTTGAAGTAGGATGTGCATACAGGCCTTTATTTTATGAATATGGGTGGGAGATGTAAGGCAAGGGGTATTATTCTCATCTGACAATGGATATCCAAATTTTATTTAGATCTGTCATCCTCATCAATTTTTATTGATGGCAGAGGGAAAGAGAGCTGCAAAGAACAATGTAGCTCACCCTTACATAGATATGTAGGACAAGCAAGATTAATCTGAAGATGACTGTTTCTTTCCATCATCACCAAAAACTAATTTAAGATGGCTACTTCCATCTTGGACGCATAATTTCCAGACATTTAAACTGTGTAATGTTTAAGATGTAAGCAATGCCTTTAGAATTATTCAGTCTGACTGAACTGATTAATTTCATTCTGGTAAGGGTGCAACAAAATAACCACTTCCTTTTGTAGTACTTAAAGCAGTAGTTTAAATAACTCATTGTTTTTATATTTTTTTATAATTTATTTAGGCAAGTCAGCCAGTTACCTTTTATACTGATCTCTATAGCTTCACTTTCTTGTCCCATAAATGCAGTCTGGTTTTTTTTCTGCCAAACTACTGCATCTGAAAGTTTCCAATATATGGCACCTTCCTCTTAGTATCCCTTGATTAAAATGCAAACCATCTTCAGATCATATCAACTACCCAGAGAAGTTTTAAATTTTCTCAACAAAGCTAAACTATTAAAAGATGCGAATTAGAAGTAAACTAACTATATTTTAAATACGCATTATTTCAACTACTTCCTGTTATGAGATCAAAAAATATTTTAGAAGATACCAGCACTCTAGCATTACCTCTGTAGAACAATTCTGTAGCTGTTCCTTTAAGTAAAATGTATATGGACCAAATGAAAATATTTATGTCTAAGCAGAACCTCACAAAAATATATTATATATGACTAGGAAAGGAAAAATGAGCAGGGCTTGGAAGAATAACAGCAACAAGAGATATCACCATCAGAAATAAAATTAAATGTAGACAGGAACATCAAACAAGAATGTTGTATTATAAATAACCATGTCCCTAACTGAAACCATAAATCAGACTTTACTTATCTTTAATCTCTCTCTTGAGCATTGTAGATGTAGCTTCAGCTGCCTAACTAGAGCCCTGACTGGCATTTGATCCCTGGGACAGTCTGGTCAGCCTTGAAGCAATGCATTCCTCTTCGCATTAATCCACACCCTGGACCAGATTCAGGCTTCATTTCTACTCTAAGCCGTATCTCTTCCCAGGCTGCTTTGAAATGACTTTCCTGGTTCACCTCGAGGAAAATTTTGAGACTGTGCATTCTGCACGGTTCCTCGGCAATTGTCATGCAGGCAGCACAGTCCACCCTGGCACCGGCCCATTAAGGCTCCAGTCGTGCCTCCAAGGTCTGCCCCTGCCTGCATTTCATCTTCAGCTCCCACTTCAGCTCAACTGCCTCTGCCAGTTCCATGAGCCTTGAAGGTCACTTGGTCAATAAAAAGATCAAAAGTGAATAATGAAGCCTAAATGTACAAAAAGAGCGGAAGAAAGCAATACAATTGTATGACAGGAAATAACTGACACAACTTTTGCCAGAGAAGTGGATATAATGTCAGCTATAGCTAATAAATAGACGGCTGACTTTATTACTGACAGATTTCTTATGCATAATGTTTCTAAGTTGATGCCTTTCTTATCCATATGCAAAAGAAAACAAGCAAACAACTTGATTTTTCATCTCTCACTTTCATTAATGATCTTTTTTTGCCCTGAAAATGGCAATATTGGCCAAAAATATTCATTCTAAGTGCTCTTGCAAACCGTATTGCCTGCTTCTCTGAGTCCCTTATCTGACTGCCCATTCTTAGCTCACATATAAGCTATTTGTCTTTCAGAGGACTATATATCTGTACACTGAACTGCATTTTGTGCTACCTTGAATACCTACCCATCAATATATTCAGGCAACCCCCACTAAATGGTTCAAAATATCTGTTTGTTTCTTAATATTATTAGGAATGTTTGTTTCAAAGTGCTTGTAACTGTTAATTATTGTTGAAATACAACTAATTAAAAAATTGAATGATACAAATAAAGGAAAGCTGGTGCACAATAGAGCTGAAGAAAAATCAGATCGAAAGATTTGTCTCCTGCTGTGCATTACCTATTTTAAAAACAAACAACATTGACATGCCTTCTTTACATGAAAAAAAGCCTTTGCTGTAAAATTATTTGAACTAATTGTACCACAACTTTAATAATACTACACCTATAAATAACCACATAAAAATTACACTAAATTAAGTTAAATATGAAAAAAATATTCTGATTTATTAAGTCTCTAAATAGTGAACTGCTATAAAGTCATAGAATAGAAACAGTGATAAAGCTAATATGTAATAATGAAGTATGGAAAAGAGAGAAATATAAGAAGAAAGAAAGGATTAAATATACTAGGTTCATTAGTTCCTAATTTAAATTGATAACTACAATATGCACAGATTTAAAACAATAATTGCCCCCAGTGTAACAAAAAATAGTTGGTAAAATCTGGCTACAAAAGCTATGCACCTCTATCCTTTTTTAAAGACTCCTCTCCACGGTTCTGCCTAATCTGCAAACTCATGGGAATGAAAGTTCAAAAAATGCAAGAAACTCCTGTAGCAGGAGGCCACAAAGATGCTGAGGGGTCCAGAGCATCTCTCTTATGAGAAAAGACTGCGGGAGCTGAGGCTGTTCAGTCTAGGGAAGAGAAAACTGAGAGGGGATCTGATCAATGCACGTAAATATCTCAAAGGTGTGTGCCAAGAGGATGGTGCCAGACTCTTTTCAGCTGTGCCCAGAGATAGGATGAGGAGCAATGGCCATAAACTAAAACACAGGAAGTTTCAACTCAATACGAGGAAGAACTTCTTTACGCAGGGGATGGCAGAGCACTGGAACAGGCAGCCAAGGGGGGGTCACAGAGACTCTGTCTCTGGACATATTCAAAACCCACCTGGACACGTTCTTGTGTAATCTACTCTAGGTGACCCTGCCTTGGCAGGGGGATTGGTCTAGATGATCTTCAGAGGTCCTTTCCAACCCTAAAAATTCTGTGCTTTTGTGATTCTGTGGATGACGCAACAGAAGGTAATAAATATTAAATCAAGGTATTAGGTTTTGAGGAATGTTTTCAGCAGAAGTCATATGAAGAGCATGACATGTCAGTGGAAGAATTTCAGAAACAAATGTAAAGAAGAATGGCAGTTCTCAGTCTTCAAATCTTATGTTGTGAATTGAAGATAAAAGGATATACACCACCACTTAAAATCTCTTTGTTTTGTCAAACCAAGTGCAAATGAGAAAAAGACAAACCATAATAGATCTGTACTTCAGCTATATGTATCAAGAAATAAATCCAGCATCAGGATTCCCCTGTGGATTAGCACATGCTATGACTTTTGGGGATTCTATTTAATTTTATTCCAAAGTTAACTTAGCCATTTGCTTTCCTAAATAAAGTTGTACCTGCGTTTTGTGTATCTTCCACATAACAGAAGACAAAAATGCACTTTCACAGTGCGTTTCATTATTATTAACAAACATTTATTCAGTGATCAGTTTTCTGCATTTTTTCCTAAAGCAATGCAGTGAGAAAGGCTGCCAGCAATTAAAGTACTTCATCATTAATAGCTGGTTTTAAATAAATGAGCACAGGAATAAGCTCTTGATGCAGCTGATTACTTAGGGCTGGACACAGTCTCAAAGTGAAGTGCAAGAATTATTTCAGGAAACTAAGTGTCCATTAATGACACTTTGACAGCAAGAATGTGGATATTTGCTAAATATGTAAAATGAATCGTTACTTGTCACATGTTCTATGCAGCAAATGACTTTGTTCTGAAAGACTGAGGATTATGTCAATGAAAATAAAACAGACTGGTCATCTGCAGCTATATTCCCATTTTTTGCAAAATGTTTTTCTGCCTAAACCCAAGTAGAAAACCAATATATTTTTTTAAATTTTGCTTAATTAGCGGAAAGTCTTGAATTGCTATATGAGACAACAAACATCAAGAATATTTGAGCCAAACAAATTGCCATATCAGAGAACTGCAAGAGTTAATCCCATAATGAAAAAGTGTGCATAGGATTAAAGCAAGATTGCACCAAGTTATTTGACAAGTGAACAAGAGTCAACTCCTGAACTTGGAACTCGAGCATTGTATTTTCTGTCTGGGCCTTAACATCCATGACTGCTGAATGCTCATTCAGTTCATTTCAGAAAATTCATGACAAAAGACTAATTCAGTTCTCTTACCGGCACTTTTGATAGATGAATAGGTTTTATTCTGACACAGCCATTGAAATCAACTTGGAAAACTGAAAAAAAGAGTGCTTTTGACTGTCATATAGACAGTTGTTCTCTGATGGCTCGAATTCCAATTTGCAAACATCTTTATTGCAGACCTTCAGTTTCCTTGCCATTTTATTTTGAAGATTAATTAACAAACACACATAATAAATGCATAATTAACAAATGCATTTGCTTTTATGGTACTGTAGATATGAAACTTGAGGAGAAAACCATAAGCTTATTGTAAATGTTATGGAACAAAAGGGTAAGCACATATTTAAATGTCAAAACTTATTCTCAGTGTGTCTCAAGGCAGTTTTAAATGCCTGGTTTTGTTAATGTGATTAATGTGCTACCTTTGAAAAGATATTCACAGACAAAATGTGTGGCAATAAATTTTGTTACAAGTAACTAGAAATATTTCTGGTTTTGTTCTTGATTTTCCATTAAAGTAAAAGGTAGTTTCCATAAACTCTGTGTATAATCCCTGACCAATACATGTCCTTTAAAAGTTCCAGAATGCAGATTCTGTAGTTTCCTCCGTGTTTAAATTGGGACATTTTCATATTGTAAAGTAAATCTCTTAAATTAAAATTAAACCCCACACAGTCTGTGTACTAAACAGATGGAAAATGTTTTTTTTCACATCTAGCACTCACAATTGTACCTTAACCTGCTTGCACTGTATTACAGGAGCATTTCATTAAAGGAGTATTACAACTGCAGCCTTCTGGGCTCTCTCTACCTGGTGTTTATCTACTCTGCAATGCAGGCGAAAGAATTTCTGCCATGACCACACAGAAAGGAACTCCACCAAAAAAGCAGAAAGGGGTACATCCTCTGCCATTGGGACAGTGTTCCTATTTATATTTCCTGATAATAATGATAATTACATTTCTTGGACTTCCATTACGTTAGTCGCTGTTGTTTAGCTTTGATCCTGATACATTTTTGCATAATGCTACCAAGGTTATCATTCTTATTTTGGTGAAGTAGTGCAGAATTTGGAGAATTGTGCCCTGTTTAAATTCAGGATCAGTTTCCAGATTATTTATGCAGTTTATCAAGAAAATCATGGATTTAAATCTTATCCAAGACTGTGCTTTGAGGAACTCCTGGGTGATAAAGATATAATCTCATCTATCATCAAGTGTTTCAAGACATTCAAATTTAAACACTTAGCACTGAGAATTTATTTTTCCAAAATGAAATATTTAGAGAATAGTCTAAATAAGGGAGACAGAAAAGTACTTTAATACTTTTGAAATAGTGAATTAATATGTTCATATATGACTGATGTCAGTGCTCAATACTTAATTCAGCAAGAAGCGACACTTTGGAGTAGTCAAAATAATTTGCTAATTTAGACTAATTTAAATAAAAACATTAAAACTTATATTTTCAGAATGAGTTGTTCTGTCTTCAAACCAAAAAATAATTTATATGTCATATTTTTAAATTAAGAATTTTAACATGTTGTTTCTTTTGAATATTTATCTCCATTAAAACCAGAAAGAGCTCAATAACTTGAAAATGAAACTAATATTTTCAAATGACAAAAAGAAAGTGTATGACATTAGTCAGATTAGCCTAGTTATCATGTTTCAAAAAGAAAGGGGAGGAGGCACAGCAGTTTGACCCATGAGAAATGTATTTCCCACAGCTATCTGGAGAAACATTTAGTATTAAAAAAATTTGAAAAATCCTATCTTATTTATTTTAGATACTATATTTTCATTGTCAGATCATAGTGTTGAAATCAGAAAATTCTGCAATTTTTAAATACTGGTAATTGTAAAATCAGTATTTTAGGAGTTATATACTTGGTTAGAAACCATGTCAGATATTTTAAATAATAATTTTAATAATACAGTTCAATTCTAGGATCAAAGATTAAGGCAGACATAACTAAGATACTCCTTCGTTTTCTTCTTCTCAGTTCTCCCAGTAAATATTCTGGTACTGCTACCCCAGGATAAATGTCACAATTAATCAAATAAATGTATAAGTGATTTTATTGGAATAAATTGAAAAAAAATATAATAAAATCAGCCCAGTGTGCAAACACTGCTGCACCTTTCGTGGCGAGTCTTATTTAATTATGGACTGACTGTTTAATTCTGGACAGAGATAAACAACAACCAATTCACCACAGCAGTAGCTGATTCCTCATCATCCATTCCTTTCATTCTGTTTCCTTTGGTCTGAGAACTTGCCTGAACACCCAAGCAAATATCTCTCCTTCCACTATCACCACGAGAGCAGCGAGGGCTCTTTGGCAAATGGCAACAGAACTTTTCCCTCACACAAGCCCTGTGTCAGAGCAGTGACCCAGCCACACAGGTGGAAATCCTGCTGTGAGACCCAGGAGTCCAGCAGCTTCCAGCTGCATGCCTGCAAAAGAGTTAGGTGCCTCCATGGCCCTTACGATTGCCATTGGGCAACCATCTTTTGCTATCAGAGGTGCAAAAAAAGGAGACTTCAGTATGTTTACAATTTGAGAACCAACTCAGATCTCACATTAGATAGCGCTCAAAGATAACACACTGAGCTCTGATTATATTTTCCACACCCTGACTTCATGGTTACCAAACTGGCCCTGGATTAAATAACTGTTCATAGTAGTTGTAATTATAATTTTTGTTTACATATAGTGCTGTTAGATGCATACTGCTGTAAGATGCATATTATTAGTATATATTCAGAATAGAGTCTCAACAAGGTAGAGGCCTTGTCAAGCATCTAAAAGGGGGGAATGATGCCTTAGCTTTTAGCTTTTATGTTTTTTAGATCCTGTATTGCCTAGTATGTAACTCTGAAAGTTCATATAGCCTGTTAGCTACTGTTCTCACATTTTGGTTAGACATAACAAACCCTCTCTGGGCCTGAACTCAAGAACAGCTTGTTGTCCCAGGCCCTGAAATACGTAAACTGAGCCCCTGGACAGGGGGAGCAAACTTGGGGTAATGACATCATTACCTGAAATTGTAACTGGAGAATTAACCCTGATATGCAAATGGACCAAACTTATAAAAGTGTGAAGAACCCGTGACCCAGTGTCCATCTTGGCTGTAGCCCCTCAGAGACTTTTGACTCCTGAGGTGTACCTTTGAAGGACCTTCAAATAAATACCTGCTTTTATTCTCTTAATCTTGTCTAGCCTCTGTTTTCAGGTAGCCACTTCAAGGCATCACTAACAGTTCTTTGAGTGAGCAACTAGGACTGCAAAATGAACTGGGGAGCTACACATAGCTCAAAAGCAGTCACAGACATTGTAGTCAGTTAACGCATTAATTTATGCATTTTAGTTTTATAATTTCAAGACAGCATTATGAACTGCCAGCAAAGTTTGTCTGCATTTAATAGTTTCAAATGTTTGCAGGATGACTGCAGTGTTCGTCTCTGGTTTCAGTGAAGGGAGGAGGACTGCAGGAGCACTAGCCAGTAGTACGACAATTACCTAGAACTGAAAAATTTGCCACAATTAGTTGTGTGGTAAGAGCAGATATTTATCAATATTTTAGGGGACAAGTCCTAACACAAAAAAAAAGCTTGAGTACAGGTTTTCATCAGAACAACAAAGGCTTAGCCATGACCTGGGACTGTACATTTACTGTATAATAGACAGTTAATATGTGGTTATTCCTGAGAGGAGCAATCTGGGAGCTTAGAAACACACTGTACCTCTGTGTGGCAATTAATTCAGCTAGAGTCTTGTTGAATTGATGTGTGGTTCTTCCCTGAGTACTGCTGATAACTGACTGCTTTGAGTTGTTCTAAGGAAAAGACAAAGGACCATTTATATAGCTAACCACCTATGGAAATGAACACTGTGAAATCATGAAATTAATTGCTGAATCCCTACATTTCACTTCTTAGATTTCAACAGTACCTTCTCTTGACGATACCATGAGCTATGTAAGAATTTGCAGCTATCATCAACAGATCTTATTCCCATATAAAAGCAGAGCTATTTCCCATTATGATTTCCTCCTGGAAATACTCCCTGCAGGAAGATAAACATATGGTAAATGTGAAAAAGTTAATTGCCTATATATTGGCTGTAAAAGTTAATTAGCTGCATAGTCTTCCATATATTGGTATTTTAACAATTTACCTTCAGATGTCAAAACTGATGCTTCCATTTTCCTAGGTCTGTTACCTCAAAATTAGCTTTCAAGAAAGTTCAATGCAATAAACAGATCTTTCTGTCCAGAGACTGCATGCACCTTACAGAGCAGTTATACTCTTTTTGTCAGTCATCCCAGTGAAAAGAAGTTCATCCTCGGAATTCTTGCCATCTGATTGTGAATGGTCAGTCAAAAGTTAACCTGGAAAAAATATTTTTTAAGCCAGGTCAGTTGCCTGAAGAAATTGCTTGTCTGGCCATATAACCAGGGGAGCTCAAGACAAAAAGGAAGGAAAATAGTGTCAGATATGATTTGTGTGGCCCTAATCTGCCAAGAAGCCATAGTTTAGGGCTCATATTCTGTTGTTATGACTACCTGCACTCAAGTTTAAGTTTGTCTCATATCCAGGCTTTGAGCAAGCACCAAAAGATGGAGTGTGTGGAGAAAGGAGAGTTTCAGCTCCAAAGACCCCTTAGGACAGCGCATCAAAGACCAAACTGAGATATGCAGACACCTGGTAAGGGCCACATCCACACTCATTTTCTCCAATTCTCATATTGTCTACAGATACAACACATGGCTAATATCAGGCAGAAAACTATCAAACTTCTTCATTAGAGGCCCAGTAGGACAAACTAGATTTTTGAAATTCTGCATAGCTGAACAGAAATTGTCTGTAGTACCACGCCCTTTGAGAGTCCTTTAGTTATGCTTCTGGGAAGGGTTGCTTATGTAGGAAGACGTGGATCCCACTGAAGATACCAGATACTTGAAAGTGAGGTGCTAAATTATCTAACACTGTACCTTCTGCTGGGTTTAGGCCCTACCTTTGTCCAGAGTCCAACTTTTGCTACAAGGTTGGCACTTTTAAGTTTGTACCATGCTGAAGGTCCAAATTCTGGGCAATGCTAACAAACACTGTCAAGACAGAACTTGTAACTTAACCCTTGATCATCTGTGACACTTACGTTTTAACCCATTCCTTCCTGTCTTTTATGGACTGCTCCAGCTAGCTGTTTCCAAGACAAAACTGCCATAGAGACAGATAGAATCAAGCAGTCTGGAGGCAAGACAGTCTGCATCACTTGGCTCTGAGGTTCTCTTTAAATATTATAATATCTTATTATAACAGTATAATAATCAATTGTTTCTCTTTTACTTACTGGAGCCTCTGGACCTGTCAGTGGTACCCCTGAGATCTTTAATTAGCAAGAAATGGACAGCCTAGAGGAGGCCTGGTAAAATTAAGTCTATGGCAAGATTCTTTACTTCTTTTTCTTTTGGGAAAAAGAAAGGTAGAAAGGGGACTGTGATGAAAAAAATGAAATTATTTTAGCATTTACAGTGGTTTTTTACGCCAGAACCTTACAGTAGTTATGAATTTCAGGTACTCATGCAACTTACATGTGGGAGTTCACATTTCCTTTGTGGCTAAGGGCTTAGAAGACATCTTGTCAATGGCAGATCATGTACTAGATCACCACACACTCTCTCTGATGCCAGTTAACTAATTATTTCAGATGGAATAGAAAACACTGGAAGGTACAAGTTCTTAATTTGGACTCGATCTCAACTTTCATCAAAGATGGAACTTAATTTCTAATAAAAGGTGTAAGATTTAGTAGGAATTCCCCTCATGATTTCTTCAACTTCTCGTGTATGATTTTTTATACTATTGATAAATGTTCCTGCAGTTATTTTTCAAATGAAAACATCTTCCCATCAGAACCTGAAATCTCAAATACTGAGCATCTTTTCCATTCCATTAGATGCCTTAGTTATCACGAAACTGAGAAAAATAAATGACTATCAGTAAATGACTATCACTGACTACCCATCTCTTAACACCACTGCCTCTAGTCTTAACTGGCTAGCAATTGCATGATGAAATTCTGCAGATTTTAATTCCTTCTTTCTATGCAGATTATTCCCAAAGAAACAGTAAAATTTTCTAAAGCACATTAACTCTGTTTATTTCTGCATATTTGAAACAATTCTCATTGGATCTTATATGCAATTCCAGTAAGCTTTTAAAGAATTTACATAGCCGAGAAAATCTTTGGTTTTTACTGCTCCATTGGCAAATCTGGAGTAGTGTAAAATGATCTTGTGATAGTCAAACAAAGCACTGACCTATTTGTTCCGTATGTGTTTGTCTTTGACAAAGAGGTGCTAGACTAGAAACAGTTGAATAAAAAGACAAATCTGGACCAGCATCAAGAAAGGCTTGTTCTTCTTTACTCCGTATGAGGCAAATTTTAAATGCCCAGGTGCAAAATTAAGAGCTGGCCACCTCCACAAGCACTTACAGCTGGGCACTACTTTGTCTACATCTGGTAGTTTCACCATCAAGTTAGCCTTGCAGCAGCAGCACTTTAGATCTCTGCAAGCCCGATAAAGTAGATGTGCTTTAAACACATCTTGTACACAGATCTTACCAAAGGCAAATCATTTTCTCTTTAAAATTACCGAACAGATGTAGGTGATCTAGTTTCCTGTCCTTCCTCAGACTAAGGAGCGATAAATCCACATCTTAAAGCTGCTATTAAAGCATCAAGACAGAAACTAGTTTCCATTCTGTACGATGAGGCTGTGGCAGTTGAAGAATATAAAGTTCCAGGGGCCAGAAAACAAGTTAATCAATGTATTCACTGTGAGATGATGCTCTGATTTCATTTTATCTGAGCAGGTAATAGAATCCAGGCTTTTTATTTTGTGGTTGAATGGTTTAATTATTTTGTGAATAAAAGTCCTGAAAAGTGGAAAGTGTGTCACTGCCATGTTCTCCTGATCCTTCATCAGCTTACTGGAGTCTTTCAGTCTGGCAACAAGAAGTCTAGTTAGGACTTTTATAAAAAACTCATTAAAAAACCAAACCAAAACCAAAAAATACAACCAAAACCAGAACTGCAAGTCCCTATACCCTGAGATGCTCTATGTAAACACAAAGCCCCTAACTTTGAGTGGAAGCTACCTGTCCTACGGATGGGCTGAGAGAACCTGTATGTCATTCTCTTATGAATTGCTCCTCACAAATGCACTGGCAGGAGCCTCCAAAATGCTAAAAGCCACAATATTTAGATTGTCTTGTATTTCTATGTGTCAATGGTTTTTTTAATAAACGGGGGCTGGTTCTATCCTTCCCATGAGTGATGTGAAAGACCTTGCTTGTTTGCCAAGTCAATCTCCAACATGAAGGAAAGCTCTACTTCTACTGCCTGGGTAAAGTCCTCAGGTACTATCAGTTGTAGAGATTTGTGACCGACATCAGGATCTCAAGAGAAGCTCTTAGCACCTCACATGAGACGATCAATTTTATCAATCTCTCTTCAGCTGGTACACATTTACAGAGGGCTACTGAGCCTCCTTACCAAATCAGGCAGGAAGAGAGGGCAGGTAGCCTCAAGATTGCCTAAAAAGCCCACTATCAAAAATCATAGAGGATACTAGACTGGGCAGAATGGGAGAGAGATGCAGACCAGAAATGTTGCCTGAAGAAACCAGAAGCTGTGTCATGGAGGAGTTATTAGTAAGCATTTATACATATTTTGTTTTCTTGGAACATAACTGGAGTTAGTAACATTAGATACAGCTGGTCTAGTGCTTGGACACTTTGACACTCTGAACTTCAGAAAGCTTCCAGTGGACTCTGGGTCTGGTATTTATTTCCATGTTTCTAAGTCCAAGTATAATGGAGCTATTGATTCTTGCTGGTTTTGCACATTATGGATAAACATGATCTTATTATGAACTGCAAATTATTTGGTTTTTCCAGAGTGGAAGCTGATCTTTGCTTTTAATATGCTTTCCCTGTTTATACTTCTACATGCTATGCGAGTTGGACAGTGTGACTGCAGAGCACTTGAGTTATTGAAAGGCAGTCAAATACTCTCATCCCACGTCATCCAGCTGTAAATCTGAAAATATAACCTGTATTTATGTTGAGAAACATTTGCATAGTCTTACATCTGAGAACTTTAATTGCTGTAATATTACTACTTGCCATGTTTCCTTTTTAACTCCTATTTGTTGTTTTATTGGTAGACAGCAGTGCAATGGTTACCAGCACTGAACAGAAGTTCCTAATGCTTACATCCCATAATCACTAAAGGAAACCTATTTAGATCTTATTCTCTTCTTTATTCTCTTTTTGCCTATTGTGTCTTTCAAAGCAACTATGTTTTCCAAAGACATATGTAAATATAATGGCAATAATATTGATTCTCTGTTCCAAATGCTTAAGTACCAAAATCATTCTAAGAAACATGTTTAGATAAGAAAAGATCTCTGCCACCCCCAATTTGATTTGGGGCGGGTAGTCTGGAATTCTTTTGCAGTTCAAGATGAAAAAAATATACTATCTGAAATAGCAATATTTCATGGATGTCTAAATAAAACACTCTTGTTCTAAAAAAAGAATGTGCATATGCAGACTGCACAGAAAATAAAGAAAAATATTATTTCAATTCTTGTTAGGTTGACAAACTGAAAATAAGTCACTCTCAAGCTAAAATTGTTTAAGTATTAGTTAGGGGTAAAATCAATGCTGGACTGTGAGTAGCAAAACCCCAGAAACTCAGAACTAATTGGTTTTGCAGAGTTGAGGAAAAAGGAAAACTGAAATAAAGTGTATCTCGTCATAGGTACAAATTTGTTTTATTTCTTTTTTATTATTTTCCTTTTACTGAGATGCACAACTTTTCCACTCTATATTAAACCTGCTAACCTTAGAAGCTTGCAGAATTATTACAGCAGAATGCTTTTTTTTTAATTAATACTTTTTGAAGTAACTTTTTGGACAAGAAAGTGGTATCCACTGATACCACTAGGGCTCTATTTGGAAGTATAAAACAGTCAGACATAGGAAGGAATAACTTTCTTGTTAGTGTACTGGTTTATCATTCTTTCTATTTATAGCTTTGTGAAAAACTCGTTCTATTTGCTCATAGGAAAATGAAAATAAAATTCCTGGGTTACATCTATGAGATTACACATTTGACATGAAGGGGATCAAGCTGTGCTTTGCACTTTTCTTATTGAAGAGTTTTGGCAGTTCTCACAGTTAGGATCAACAATTTTTCCAAACCCAGATACTGGTACTCAGACTGAATTTTGCAATTCATGGTGGCACACTGCTGATGCAAGTTTGCGTGGCGCATTGATTGTTCTCCGTGTTAAATATACTTGGTCATGCTGATTTTTTCCCAGCTCCTTCAGATCTTCATGTGATGTATTTACTCCTGTATATTTCATCATTTTTATTTTATGAATTATGATTAAAAGGGAGTTTATAAAACTAAAATAATAGACATAAGAAGGCAGGAAAGTAAGTTTGATTTTGAAAGTCAATCGTATGGCCATTTCAATTTTCAATGTGTCTTGTTTTTAAAGTTTTGATTCAAATCTTGAAAGGAATCAAGATTTTGTACTGATTCTGTCATTTCTGAAGGGCAATCAGTTTATAGGAAGTCCAGGATTCAGCAACTAAAACCAAAAACTCTTTACACAATTTAACACATATGCACAAAATTCATAGTTGAGTAAAATGCTATCTCCCAGTTTTTCTGCACGTCTACCTAAAGGCAATGAATGAGTAAATAAGCTGACAAACTTCTGTGAATATTTTCTGATGAGTTTGTTCTGTGTTCTGTTTGTGCCATGGAATTATTTCAATATAGATATTTTTTCATGTTTTTCTTCAGAAAAAAGGATATTGCTACATACTGAACTCAGAATTCAGATGACTTCTAGCTGCTGTAAAGATTTGGTTTATTTTATTTAAAGAGTAAACTGTGTTTGTCCTTTGGAAGATGGGTTTTGTCAAAGAATTTCCAATGATTCAAATTCAATTCCAAATGGGAGGAAAATAAAGATTTAAAGTGATATTAAGATTAATTTTCTGTATATACCATCCCCACACATTACAAAAAAAGAGATTCTCATTTTTTTTTATATAGAGTGAATATTTTTAATGATGTTTTCTGCTTTCCAGAGATAGAATCAGGCTAATCAGCTTGCTGAAGTTTAGTTTATAATCTGGTGGTGTCCATTTTGCATATTTAGATACTATTTGCATAAACAATGTAGCTCCTATTATGAGCTTTTCCCAAAAGATTACAAAAATACTAATTAATCTAATTTACATGAGGATAAAGATAGTTACCTGAGCTATTTTCTATCTTGTTTCCTTTTTTTAACCATAGTAAAGTGCCTTTTTTTTAAAAGATTCCCACTGTACCCTTACAGAATTGTGTTCTAATAAGCATTGTTGTTTGAAGTTTTCAAAGATAGGGCTCAATTCCCTCAAAATGGATTATTCTGTGATTATATTCCCTGGATATTGACTGATTTGAGGCACCCATTCAGATGAAAATGAAATCTTGGAGTCCTGAGCACTCTCAGCACTATAAATAGCCTTCTTTTGGTCTTATATTCTCACATGCTCATAAATGAGAAATTTGTGGAACAGGTGAACCCACTGCTGTGTTTGCCTTTGAAAACTGAATTTCTCCTTTTTTTTTTTTTTTTTACTTTTGTGCTTCTGGATATCTCTATATTCATGCTTTCTTTTCTGAAAAGGAAATGCAAGACTATATTATAAATTGTGTGAGTGAAAAAGCGGGGTTTGATAGATTTAAATCCCTGGGTGATTGACAGGTACCTTCTTTGCATTCAGCATCACTGCAGTCAATGAGCTGGAGGGTTTCAGAGAGAGTGAAAACAAAGATCATACCCAAAGGATTGCTTCTCCCAGTACCAGCAATAATAACCCTGAGTTCTGTCCTCAGGCAACACACATGAAAACAAAAACAAAAACAAAAATAAAAAGGAGTACATAAATTATTTACCACTATTAAACATTAAAACAGCAAAGGGTTTTTTTCAGGGGATTTGATGTGTCAATAAAATAACAAAAAAGGAATAACAGCATACTTTGTTGTATTCTCCTATTGACATCCAAATTGAAGGGAAAATGGCAAGGACAGAATTTCTATAGATTGCCGGTGAGTAGTTACTTGAGTTATAAATGTGGGTGTAAATTAATATAACTCAATTCTTCTTTTACATGTGGTGCAACCTTTTTCCATTGGTACACAGGTCACATTGTCTTGTGGGTTTATGGGATCTCTCACTGCTTTCCAAGGTATCATAGAATCACTATGCCTGAATAAGTAACTTTTCCTGATTTTTGGCTTTTGCTACATCTCATAGATATGAAGCAACGTTTACTGTGACGCGGAGATGGAACAGTTAGTTGCACAGGGCTCAGCTGCATCCAGTACTGCTTGTGGTAGCACCAGCTACAAATCCCTTAGTGTCAAGTTTCCTGTTCTTGCCTACCAGGACAAGACCTCACAGTTGTTATTTTTGGGTCAGACCTTCTGTACCGTCTCTTGTACTGTACTGTGCATCCTCATGGTTACTCTGATGGTCCGGGTCTGGCACCTGAGATTCCGCAAGGATGCTGGAGCAGACTGATGACACAGCTTTCCTAATGCCAGCAGAATCAAGGTTTTCTAAGGATCTGAAAAGAAGGCAAAAGTGCATGTCTATCTTATCTTTCCTTAAAGATGAATTTATTCTTTAGACCACATTCTTTTTTTGCCCAGACTAGTTCATATGGCATTCTGGACAATTAAGCATGAATCACCTCATTCTTTGACTTTTCCCTTGCCTTTAAAAACATCAAAAGTGTTTTTCTATATGGCTTTTTTCAACCTGGAATTTATAATTCCTGTTGCTTTCCTGAAAATTCTGTGGGCTCCCTCCAACACCATGTACAGTACCATGGCATTTCAGTCTTGGTCCTTCAGAGGTGCTGTGCTCTTCTACCTGTTTCCTCTCCTCCTGCCCCAAATTTTGCCAGAATGATTCCCTTTGCTGGCATTTTTTCAGAAGGAAGGTGAGGAGACAAGTTTTCAGCAGGAACAGGTCCATGAATAAATAGGTGTGCTGCATTACTTCTGATGGACTAATAATCAGAGGGGTAGGACGTGATGGAAGAATGATCAGGTTTTGGCAATTATGTTGCAAATAAACTAGTTTTCTAGTCAATAATTTTTCCATGTGGAATTGTGGAATAGCTGCACGTTTATAAAGAAGCTATTATCTTGTCTTATCGGTATAATTTACTAATGATTTTTCATTTAGTTTAATGTTGAATGAAAAAAGCTAAAATTTCTTTGGTTTAGAATAAACAGAGATTGTTTTATTAGAATAAAATCACAGCAAGGATTTTAAGATGTCCTAAGACTGGCTTTATTAATAAGCAATGCCTTTTCATGCAGCAGATATATTTTACATTCATCTGTTGTATGAAGACTTATCTCTGAAAAATTGTCTCAGCTTGTTTATTGGTCTGCCACTTGTCTCATGTACTAAGTACTGTCCTGATTTCAGCCAAGGACAGAGTGAATTTTTTGCAGTAGCTGTGAGGGAGAAGAGCCTGGAGCCCTGTAGGAATGGCCAAGACCCTACTGTTATTTGGTGTCACCTTATGTCATTGCCATGGGCTGGGGAAAGGGACTCTGTCCCTTCCAAGAAGAGAGCATTCCTTCCTGGTGAAGCAAGTGTGGTGAAAGGAGCAGTGGGGTAACACTGGTCCCAGCTGGAGGGAGTGGTTTGGGTGGCGTGGCTGTGGTAGGGTCGAGCTCCGCACTCTCTTTTGTACGCTTTCGGTTATTTATATTGTTGCTGTTACTGTTTGTTTTCCTATCTTATTGCTGTTTCCAGTAAACTCTTCTTATTTCAACCTGTGATCTTTGCCTTTTGTGTTTCCACCTGGAGCAGGAGGGGAAGAGAGTGGTGGCATGGAGTTTTTTTCAGCAGGACTACTAAGTTGGAGAATGCCATTCCTAAACCACAAGTACCTCTGTGAAGCTTCAGCCTGGACTACAAGGGAAAAACAAAGCATTTGAAGCCAAAATAAGAAGATGAATAGTATATTGTCAAATACCAACAGGGTAGAATAAAATTCAGCTTCAGTAATATTAGTCTTTTCCTGTTATTTTTAACTGTAGTTTTAGTCATGGCTTATTTGATTAGAAATTTAAATTTTTGGTCTTCTTCTACATTATATGCAAAAATGAAAGCACCAAAGGGAAGAATCCTACATTTGTCATGATTTTTAAATAATATTATTTGAAAAAAAGAAATAACCAACCAACCAACCTAAAAAACCCCAATGAAAATATCCAACCAAATCACAGCTCCATGACTCCTTGGAGGAACTATAAATGTCTTAGTCATGTAGTTTTGGTTTGGTTTTTTAATGCTAAATTATAATGCTTTCAGAGTTTTGTCCTGTTTTGAGACTTAAGGTTGCTGCAGGATAGTACATAGCAGCACAGTAACCAAGGCAGGTTAGACCTTCAGTCTGTTCTCTAAAACTCCCCCTGACAATCCTGATGTTGCCAGACATTCCTGGGAACTTGTCATTATCCATGTCGGTTGGACTGCAAATGCTCTCAAGAATGCAAATGCATTATGCCAGCAAATAATGCTCTGTTTTTGAGTGTGGACAGTAGAGTCATGAGCACCCCTGAGCGGCAGCTGCAAGGAGAATTACTAGAAGGCTTTGAGATACTGAAATTCCTAGGGATGAAACAGGAACTCTGTGTCTGAAAGCCAGAAAAAGTGCTTTGGTCCTTGAATGAGAAGCATGCTCAAAACTAATAAAGCAAGAACAACAGTGTTAATTTCACATTTTATACTGCCTTAATTTTCATTTCATTTGCTCAAAAGAAGAAAAAAAGAACAAGTGAGAAAAAGTCTGGAAATTTCAAATTCAAATGAATTATATAAAACTTGTAGGGTGCTTAGATCATGAGAAATAATGTACATGTAAGCTTTTCAAACACATCTATTAAGTATTCTTTTAAGAGAAAAAGAAATACAAAATTAATTTTTTTGAGTAGTCTTCTAGTCTTAAAAACACGAGGCACCTCTTAGTGCCTTATTTCCTTATTTCAGTATGATAATTTAATGCATGCAATGTGTGACTTGTACACATGCATTTCCTTGGAATTTAGGCAGAAAACATGTTGTCAGTTTGTTGACAAGTTATTTCCTATGACTTGGTATATGTTGAGGAGGCTGCAAGTGTGGCAGCGAGAGTGAATCTTGAGCATCAGAAAAATCATTGGTATGTTTGATTTACAAAGTCTGAGACGCTTTACTCAGTGTAATGAGATGATTTAATAGTGGATGTTTGCAATTATAAGCATGAAAAACACAGCTCTGTGTTTCCAGGTTTCCTAACTGTCCCAATGAAAAATCAAGTCTTTGGTTTTACTCATTAGAGATCCTGTGTATTTTTACAGAATTTGCATTATGCAAGTAGGTCACCAATAACCTCAAAGTTTCTGTGCTGTTTGAATCCTGTTGTGTGAACGGAAAATGGAAATTCATTTGAAGATATGCGATTTGCTAAAGGGGTTTGGAAAAGTCATGAAATTATGCTAAAGTTTTGTGCTGTACTGCATTCTTTTTTTATTCTTTCTCTCCATTACTGAAATAAGCTTGAATGGTCAGCATTGTAAATTATCTGAATCAGCTAATATTAAATTTCTGTTAATTAAACTACTTCATAACTTCACCTACTGATTTTTATTAAGGTCAGTTCATATTTTTAATTGTTGCTTGATTAACATTCTATCTCCCCATTTACTAGATCAACTCTGAACTGTCAATAAAAGGAAGTATTTCAAAGTATCCTGGTTATATCTTTTAAATCCCCCCAGTCTATTTAACTGAATCCACAACGTATTTTATGTCAATAAGTGACAGTCTTTACAACCTCACAGTACAGTCAAGGATAAAATGTTACATAGATATGAAGTAAATTGATTTGAAATATTGTTCTGTTATGGCAAGAATGACTTACTGGTGTTTCTCTCAAGGGTTTGCTTCTCTGTGTCGTCTTATGCTACTGATGTATTTTTACATTATATACTGCCCAGTGAGTTGTTTTCTGTTATCTTCTTATTACTGAAACATAGCAAGTGCTGAGTTAAAATTTTATCATGTCGGACTGCATCAGGTAAGTGAATAGTCTCTTTGTTGGTTTTGTTGTACTGACCACATATTAGAATCCCAAATTTTAAGAATAGGATAAAGAAATCCCAGCCTCAAAAAATATTGAATATTGTCTGAAAGAAGTATTATCTCAAAAAGCAGAGAACCTGAGGCTGTCCAGGTGGTTCAAGTCTGTCTCTTCTCAGCAGACAAAAGGGAAGTGTTGCTGTTTAGGATAATAAGGAGTAGGTGTGCAAAGATGTATAACAAGTTTTCTCATTTGGGATTGTTAATCTCTCTAAAAAATCTTTCCTGTAAATTTTTTAATGCACTGATTATCACACTTCACTTCAGCTAATAGATTGCTTTGTAAAACCATATTTCATAAGCTGATTAATCTGATAAAATCAGTTTTGTAAAGCATAAGTACTCGCTCTTTTAACCTATAACTTTTAACTATTATCTTTAACTCTGAAAAGGTTAGTACATTAATATGTGATACATTAATACAACCTGGTACTGCAAGCTGCAGCCACTGAGGTTACAGCAGGGACAGATGCTGCCTTGTGGGGGAAAGGTTAGGGAGGCAGGGTATCCATGTCAAGAGGATGCTGCCTTTGCCAGACCACCCAGGGCTCTATGTGGTATAGAGCTTTGGGTGGGGAGAGGAATTGTTCCCTTTCCCATTATAATGTCTATCATGTTTTTCTCCTGCTTGGCATTTGGTGACAAAAGAGGAGCTGGGACTGCCTGCTGGCTATGTGTGGAAATCCAACTTACTTTAATTAGGATGCATTCCCTTCAGTGGGGTGTATGCATTAGTCTGTATTTTCATCCAAGTTTTCCAGGGTAGAAAAATGGGATATAGGCCCACCACCTGCTATCTTAGTAGCTCTTTTCGTTGTTCTTACACTGTTGGGTTGCCACCACTTCTTTTTTCCAAGGCATGATCAAAGTTTGTTTTGTGACATTACTGAACTGGAGGAGATCAGTTGGGAGAGCAACCTATGCTGGTGATCCACAGAGTGGAAAGAGCATGAAAGTAAATGGGGTGGAAGTAATGAAAATGCCTTCGATTAATCTTCACCTTGACACAGAGTGAGATATATGATTACATCCTCAGGAAGGATGAAAAAGAGACATTTAAGATTTAAATATTTTAAAAGCCATATCTAACAGAATTTGTCCAAGTTCTCTAAAGTGTACACAATATGAAGAAAATAAAAACCACCTCTTGTAAAAGACACTAAAAAGTGGGACATCTCACACAAAAAAACACAGTATGTCTGCCAGGCAAAAGTATGAGAAAGGACATTGAACTGGTTTTTTGCATGACAATCACTTTGTATCGTGCTGGATTGAACAGGTACAAAATGCCAAGTGTCTTCTGCTGCTGGGGTAATGTTTTCAGTCACTGATGCTCTCACCTGCTCGCTGTGAGCATGTCAGAAGACTTCACTCTGTCAGGGAGAGAGAATGGGCCTACATCCACCCTGATAAATCACATGTATATGAGAAATTCTGTTTTCTGTCTGTAGAAGACTACTACCAATGGCAGTTTCTGTCACAGCTCAGTTATATGCATGATGCCTCAGGTTTTAACTTTTATATTTTTCAAATTCTGGATCGCTTAGTGTGTAACTCTGAAGTTTCTTGTAGCTCGTTAGCTGCTCTCTTAGGCCAGATAGACACAACAAAGCTTCTCTGAGCTTGCTATTCAAGGACACTCAGACTGTCCTAGGCCCAAAAGGTGTAAACTAGAGCCCCTATAGAGGTGGAGAAACTGAAGAAATTACATTATTAGCTAAAGTTTTAATTGGTGAATTTATGCTGATATGCAAATGGACCAAACCTATAAAAGTGTGAAAAACTTGTGACTTGTCGTCCATTTTGGAAGTAGCCTCTGGCTCCCCAGGGTGTACCTTTGAAGGCCTTTCAAATAAATACCTACCTTTATTCCCTTACTCCTGTCTAGTCTGTTTCTAGGTAGCCGGAAAAGGCATCATGCAAATGAAGGCTTAAAAAAGTGAAAGCAGGAAGAGTGATGCCACTGTAAAATTTACATTCTGTATTTCCTGTATCACAGAGATGGGATGTAATCACTGAGACTTGTTCCCATGTTGGAACTCGGAATGATTTGTAAATTGGGATTTGGTACACTAAACCACTTCAGATAGGTAATAAAATTGAGATGATTAAATACTATGTACTTTTGTTGGCTGGTTTAAATAGGTAAATATTTGTCAGTAAAACTGTCCTTTTCCAGCATCTGCAGAAATATGCTGTGACTCAAATGGCATTATTCTACCACCCACAGAATGTTTTTTCTCAGAGATCACAGAGATTAGGATGATAAAAACATATTCTAGTAATAAATATGTTAAAGGAACATTTCTATTGCAACAATGCTAAAAGTTGAATCAAAAGAACATCTACCTTAAGCACTTTTTTTTCAAAGATTATCTCCTTCTTTGTTTTTTTTTATGAAGGTCTAGTAAAGAAATGGATTTATTCATCCTGTATAGTATTACTTTTGAGGAATAAATATTTTTGCTCCATTTACCTCCTGTTATCCAAGGTTTTGATCTCTTGCTGTGAATATTCATTTTTATGTATTTTCAATTGTAATATTAAAATGAATATTGTTATTAGTCTGTCAACATTTCATTTCATCAGCATACTCCTTAGTGAGAAGTAGCATCTTGAGTGAATTTAAGACAGTTAGTTTTAAAAGGATTTTTTCTTCCTGAAAAGAAAAGCTTTCTTTGTTTTCTTTAAGCTGATGTTGATGAAATGGGTGTGCTCTGTACCTTTGTGGCTCTGTACCTCTGTACCTTTGTATGCTTTGTGGCATTCACAGAATACCATATATAAGAAAACCAGCAAAAGGAGATAACTCTGATATGATGAAGGGGGGCCCCCAGGAGGAATATTAGTTCCACATAGACTACATGCAGTCTTTCCTTCACAAAGTAGAAGATGGGATAACAGATACTGGGAGCTTCATACAATGAAAGACTTATCAGTTTTATATTTTGTGGAATGATTTAGGTGAAAATGTCTGGCTTCACTCATCAGCTACAATCATGAACATTCTGGATTTGACCATTCGGAGATTAAGATGTATTTTGTCACTTAATAGATAAGGTGAAGTGGAAATACATGGGGTCACAGTATGGGGTTGTAGAATATGTCACCAATGTTTTGTTAGCAATCATTTAAACTGAGGTCAGTGTCTTCCTATTTAGAGACTTTGTAAACATCATCCTCCCCTATTGAGCCTAAGTATCCTAGTTCCTCTGGAAAGTAACTATCCTGTAAAATTCCCAAGTGCTAATTCTTTAGCCAAGATTTGCTAGCTGCAGAACATCTCGCCTACTGCTAAACTAATACCTTCATAAATATTTCCCTGGTACAGGGCTGATGGTTATTTTACACTGAGAATATTTTTGCAGTGATCACTGTCAGGAGAGATAGGGTCTGATTAACACTGGTAACCTTTGCCAGCTGGATCTTTAATCACAGACTCTGCAATAAACAGAGAAATGTAATCAATAAAATTGCAGATACTATGAAGAAATATAGGTGTGGACTAAAAGTCTATTGATAAAATCTGGTGATTATTTCTCATCGAGACCTTAGGCTGTTATCTTCTTCACCTATAGTACTACACGGCAGAACTGAGTAGCCAATTATTAATAAATATTGCATAGAAAAAAACCCTAATGAAATAGATCCTCTAAGCTATGTTTCTTAAAACTTACTTTTATTTACTTGATGTATCTTTTTTTCTGTACGTATTTCTTCTGTTTCTTACCATGGGATCATTTGGTAGACAAATGAGTTATGCACACTAATTTGAAATTTGCACAGTTCTTCACTATAACTTTATTGTAGCTTAACATTTCAGGTAACCACATAACTTAAAGCCTTTCCAGAAAGTGATCAATTACTTTCATTTAACGAAGATACCGCATATTTGTTTTGCTTTTCAATTAATAATTTTTTTTTATCCCGTTACAGTACATAAACTTTGTATAAAACCACAGTTCCCCACAATTTATAAAACCATCCAACTCCCTATGTTTTCTTAACCCTAAAATTTCTTTTTCCTCCCTCATTTTTTTGTAAGTCTTAAAGAAAAGAAACCCCAACCGCAGACAACAACAAAATCAAATAAAAACTCCCAAGTATTAAATGTGTTAAATGAGATTTTGACTTACAGCTTTTCTGTTTCTTTTCATAGAAGTTGTGTGCAACTGTCAAGGATTTTCAGGGAATGAAAAATGGATACATGTCTTAAGTTTGACTTCTTTATTAGCTAAAAACTTAGTAATAAATCTCTCTATGTAACAAATGCCCAAACTCGGATCATAATACAAAGTATATGTGCATGATATATAATATGTTTGAAAATGCTAAACCTAAAGTAACATTTTAAAGAAGTAGGTTTATCATTCAAATCACCTTTGAAACTAAGGAATGGCACCATTTTCTTGATGATTTGGAACACATTCAATATTTTCTTGATTGTTTTTAATCAAATAAGATAAAAATATGATAAATATGTCTACAGCTTCATAAATTTATGGTAAAGTGTCATTCTTTTCCAAAAACTACTTATCTTTGATAATCTAAGATAGCAATTTGAGCATAAACTTCTCAGGGATGAGCATAGTTTCTATAAAGACAGTTACAGGCATATTTGCAGTATTCAAGGCAGTATTCAATACCTTGACATTAATAATCTTTAAAACAATATCCTATATATTTTAATATTCAGAAATCTTACACTATCTCTGCAGGTGCAAAGCAGAATTCCTTCTCATGTTATCTGTGCTTACTGCCATAAATACTTTAACAAATATGAAGTAAGTTGTAGTTTTCAAATTCAGATGATCTGCCACTTTTATGAGAGCACATAAACATATTTCTAGAAGCTCTGCAAAGGTATTTCAGGGATGAATTCAGGATGACAATGGAGTTAGTGAGTGAAATCTTTCTTACCCACCACAGTAGAAAATGTACACTGCATTTCATCATGCTCATTCTCACTCCAGTAATCCCCCTGTATTTCAAAATGCCAGTGTAACTTTATTACCAACTGACAAAAAAAGGAGAAGATCATGTGGTGGACAGATAGCATAAGTGGTATGGAAATGTGCTCTTCAGCTAAATATGTGCATGTGCCTTACATGTCCCCAGTGTTTTGACTTATGTTATTAAGTCTCTTGCTTAATCCCTGCATTTTTTGCAAGATGTGTGTGGTTTAGTATTCAAGTGATGTTCAGACTTGTAGATTACGGATATAATGCAGCGAAGCTCTGCCCCAAGCTTTTCTGACAAGATGGTATGAAGTTTTTAGGCTGCATGCAGATTTAGTCCTTGAGTAGATGCACAGACGGGAATTACTAGGACTCACACAGGACACAGGCAAACACAACTTCAGGGGCTCCTCAAAGCTCTTGGCTGTCGCCCTGGGGATTAGGGGCATGACACTTCTTCCCTACCAGAAACAAGGGCTGCCTGCTGGACTGGTTTGGAACACTGGTTTCAAATAATCTGAAAGAGTGCACAGACTCATCAGGAAGAAGAATATGCAAATTCTAGCAATAGCAAGGAATCATTTTGGATTTTCCTTAATTTTTTTTCTTCACATATTTTATTCTATTGTCTGGTTAGATATCGAAGGTGCATTAGTCCATTCCATATGTGCCAATTGTTCTAGTTGTTACTATCCCTTGTTTGGCAATATGTTTTTTGCCTATTATTACTTATCTGAGTTTGCTCTGGCTATTGATCTGGAATTTTTCAGCAGCTGGAGTCATAAGACTTCAGTAAATCTAAACTGAAATCCAGACAAAAGGACTCTGCACGTGGATGGTTTATGTATCCCCAAATGCAATCTACTGCACATGGCCAGACTGACTATGCAACATTTAGCTTATTCATTTACATATATGCAATTTGCATCTAGTAAATTACAAGCAGGGACAGTATCTGTGAGGAATTCAGTTGCCATAGTTCTACTGAGATCAGAGTAATTTAATATTTTTTTTTTAACTCATGGTTTCTGGAAGAGATTCGCTTGGTTTTTCAAGCTTTGCTTGGTTTTTTGAACTTTGCATTTTAAAAAGTTACATGATGAGGAAAAGCATCATTAGACTATTCTGTAACTCTTTTCTGGAAATAATAAATTTACAAAAGGATCCGCATAGTGTATGTGCCAAGATACCAAGGCTCACTTAAACTGATATTAAGATACCTTCTTTGTCTAAGGAGGTCTTAAGAATTGTGAACTAAGAACTCTTAAGAATTGTGAGTTTTGTCACCTGTGTATTTTGCAAATATATATTGTGGTAGGATTTATACTCATTTTAACTTGAAAGCAAGAAGCAGGAAGCCTTTTTAGGTAGACAGAAGAATGCGCGAATTAAGGAAGCATAGAAAGGGTATGAGCTAATGCTTTTTCTTGAGTCGAGAAGAGTCCAGTCACTACATGTGCACTGAAAGACAACAGGAGCCAATAAAAAAGTCCAGAAAGAAAAAAAACCAGAAGACTGGATTCTAGGTGTAGACATCACAGCACTGTTCTTCTGCTCAACCTCAAAAAAGTATGCACCAGTTTCAGTCATCCCAAGCCAGTTTCATTGTTCCAGTTTCACAAACCACAAGAAAGGAGCCATTGCTGTCATGCTCACGACTCCTACAGCCATGACCTATCCCATGGAAGAACAAAGAAAGGTGGAGCTGGGTGCCAAGTTCTTTTCAGAAATTTCCAGAATTTTTTTTTCTTTGTAGAACTTTATTTCTCACCCAAGAATCAGAATATCACATTGAAGACTTGGAGTTATAGAATAATATGTGTTACAAGGTACCTCAGAAAGCCATCTGGCCCCATGCCTACTGAAAACAGCAATACTTAAGTATAAGAATTCCAAATTCTTTTTCTTACAATCACAGAAAACAATAGAAATAGACTTAATGACTTTCTGCATATTCATCAATCTTCATGCACAAAACTCCCACTGGAATCACAGATAACACAAAAATCTCTTTTACATTTTTTTTCTATTTATTCTAAAGGAATTGATACCTGACTCTCTGACTGCAGAGAAGCTTATCTCAAAGATTTGAGGCTGAAAGTGACTCCACAACCATGAATTTCCAGGCTCTCTCTTCAGCACCTTCTCTTTTCTAGGGAACGAAGGGAACAACCCTATTGTCTTTATAAAGACACAACCCTAAGACTGTCAGGTAACTGAAATGTGTTAGTCAATTATCTGTGCCTTGTCAGGTTAGGCAAATGGTCTTTCAAAGGCTGCCTGGAGGCAACTGGCCACCTGTCATGCTGCCTTACATGCCCACGGGGTCTTAAGCTCCTTAGGTGTCACTGGGGAACAAACCATCCGTAAGAAGTAGGTAGATTGATGGCTCCTATACAAATATTCATCCCTTTATCTGCTTGGTTCCCACAACCTCTCTACTGTGTTTTATCTGCTTTAGAGCTGATATATTTTTAAGGGTCACAATTTTGTACTTGCTGAAGAGGAAACTGCAGTGGGAAATCAAAGTGTCCCTCTTTTTTTTTTTTTCTTCTTGCTTTCTGCAAATAAACTCCTGCCCTTCCCACTCTTAGCACTTTTTTGAAATCTTAACATTAAGACTCTGAGCTCTGGGAAAAAAAAAAAAGGTGGTGATATGGTTATACTAATGATAATTTTGCTGACAGAGGTGAAAATTATCAAAGGAAGATAAGCTGTAGCATTTTGATGAAGAGTTCATGTGAGGGTAATGAAAATAATCTCCAGAGAAAAAGGCATTCTCCTAAAACCTGTGAGCCTGGAAATAAAAATAAAGCATTTGAGTTGTTTAAAAAATACACATTTTATAATTAAAGCCAGCTACTGTCTGAAGATTGGAGAGAGGCTGAATACAATATCTAAGTTTCACAGAGAAGTTAAAGGTAATGCTGGGAACTACAAAGCAATGTTGAAGCAGTACAGGAAAAGCTAGCTGCCACTAAATTAACCAACAAAGAATTGAATAAGGACAGATCAATACCCATAACTGATTTTTCTGCATCAGAATTGTAAATCAACAGAACTCCCTGAACATCATTGTTAAGAGAATACAGTCCTTTTCTTTTTAATAGCTGCAAAACGTTTTCTGAAGAAAGCGGGGTAAACTTCTCATGAAATTTTTTTCCCTCCCTAAGGTTGGATTTGTAGCTTGCTGAACAGGAACATGAGGTCATTTATCTGAACAGTGTGCAGGTAAATACAGAAGAGAGTTTCTCTGAGCTTTCCTTAGAAGAAGCAATTCTTTTATTCAATTACATATGTGGGATTTAGTGTCCTGAGGACAGAAAAAACCCCCAAAACTAAGACTTTTATATTAATAAAATTTTCTGAGTTTTGCCATTTAAAGGTCAAACAGATATGAGCTGTGTTGAATCAAACTCGAAAATACTTCTGGGATTTAGGAAAGTTTCCCTTCCATGGAATACTACTCAGTAAGAAGTCAGAGGGACTTGAAAAGGAGGGATGAGAGGGAGGAACTGTGATTTCCCATGAAGCAAAACATACTTTAAGAAGGAAGTCACTGTATTTGTCGAGCTTGTTGATCTTGCAGAATAGGCGAATTCCTGTAAACTGCCCTGACTGTGGGAAGTGGAAAAAAAGATAGGTTTTGACAATCTCTGTAACACTTGCAGGATGTAATTGGTAGACTGGAAGTTTATGAGGGATTTACAAGGCATGCACATTCAGTGGGGCTCTGCACTGCTTCCTGCTGGAGGTCTGAATTCATTGAAGGCACTTCAGAAACTGGTACATTTTTCTAGATCCAAAGATATAAGCATTTACTTTATATTTAGGTTATCTTCCGGTGTAGGTACCTAAGATCGAAACCAAATTAAGAATGTAACATATGAAGGGTTGTATTGGCTTTGACCTGAGGGTAGACCTAACAGGCTGTTCCTTCTCCAACAGTGGCCCAAAGCACACGCCAATGGAAAGTACAGGAAAAGGCAAATTTCTACAGATAATCTCTCGTCTTGAGCACTTGGTTGCTCAAGTTATTCCTGAGCCAGAAGTTGGCTGTGTATTTAGCAATTTTCAGATAATTTCTTTTCCATTGCTTTGTCTAGTCTCTCCATAGACCCATGTAAATCTGTATTAAACATCCACAGGAAAGAGACTGTATTAGCAGTTCTTTTACGTGCTGTACAATACTCTGTTTTGGTTATGGCACGTCATTGCCCACCCCATGACAAGAAGGTGATGACATAATTCCATTTAGACTACCAAGGAAAATGAAATTATATTACTGTGCCTGAGGTGTATCTTCCTTTAATCCTCAGGTTTCTTGCCTGTCTTTACCTAAGAATGGGGCTTTTCTTCTCTCACAGCCTTCCAGAACACGTGTGTGTACAGGAGTGAATGCACCTTTGCAACCTCCTCCCACTCTTCATTTGCTGATATTCCTAAAATATATTTCGGTTTAGAAAACTAAAAAACCCAAGAAGCCTGACAAGGTAAGCATGCCAAGAAATAAAAGAAAATTTACTCTCCAGTAAAACTGCAGCTATTATCATAATGCATATTCCAAGTCAAGTCTAAGATGTCCCGCATTTTTGCTGAATGTATCAGCTTGTTTGACTCGTTAGGCTTCCATTCATTATGGAAATAGACCAGTAAATTACAGCTTTTGCAAATGCAATCATTATAGCTGTAACTTACAAAATATATTAAGCCCTTTGATCTTTGTCAGAGAACATATCATATACTTTTAAACACATTGCTCGGAAATGGTAATTTAAAAACTATAAACCTTACATTCACAGCTTTAATGCATATATTATGCTGTACATTTATATCAGAAATAATGTCCATATTCTGTCTATTGCATAATATTGCCTTAAATTTCAGCTGAACAGAAAAAAAATATGATACTGCAAATTGATAAAATACGAATGAAAATTGTCACCAACGAACACCTGTGGGTTTTTGCATTACTCAGGACTACAATCTAAATAAAGCTAGGTTTTTTTCTTGTAATAGCGTATTGCAAATCGAATATTGTTAACTCTGTGATATTGCTTTTGTGTACTCTGTAGTTCAGTATTTTATATACCCAGGTTTAAAAGCAAATAATTTTTCTCAAAAATATTAATCTAAGTCAAAATGCTGTTTGGAAATTAACACTTTTTTGGCCTTTGTATATCAAGTGCTTTTCTTGCTTCAATTACGTTCTAGGGATAGATGCTGCAGGAAAGCAAGGATAAAAAGATGCTTAGCCATTTTTAGTAATCTTTAAAGTAATCTTTACAGTTTATGATCAGAACAGATGTGGCATCTTATTTATGGATTAACTAGAAAGGGGAATGTTTATGAAAGTGTATGTTTGAAGAAGAAACTGATCTGGTAATATTTGTTCTTATGAAAAATGGCATTTGCTCTTGAAAGATCTAGTATAATGTCAAAACCCTGTCTGAGCTGGAGACCAGTCTCTTAGAAGGATAGCATCATAATGGCATAAAAGAAGCAGTACATAATACTGAAAATGCTATTCCTTGGTCACAGTAAGATCTACACAAGTATATAAATAGTTGGATTTTGGAACTTTACCAACAATTATTCAAGCTTTAAAAATGTTTTGGACTTCAGTGAAATTGACCATAAGTGAAGATTTTGCCTATATATGTGCACTTTAGTCTATAGTTTCACTGTTTATTGTAATGAAAAGCTATGATCTTAAAAAAT
The DNA here is from genome assembly GCA_013397725.1 of Rhagologus leucostigma. Classification (NCBI taxonomy): domain Eukaryota; kingdom Metazoa; phylum Chordata; class Aves; order Passeriformes; genus Rhagologus; species Rhagologus leucostigma. Next base: position 1,717,151 of record VZTD01001345.1, on the reverse strand, counting down.
AATTTCATTTTTCCTCTGTTTTTTTTTGAACTGGCATTTTCAAAGGAAATAAAAAGTGAAGATATTTTACTTGAAAGATAATGCCACTGTGGTCCATTTCTTAAATTTAAAATGGGCAGATTAAATGGCACTACCTTAAATAAGTAGATTGAGAAAATATATATTTTTTAAAAAATTATTACTTGTTTGCTGTAATCCTCACCTGAAAGGAGCAATGGTTCTGTCCAGACATTTTGACTTACCAATTCAGTTGCAGCGCCTAAATTTCTAGTATTTGTTCACAAAAGGTTTCATAAAATGAACAGCTAATATAAAAAGCTGCTATTTGCCCAAAATAGCATAGCCTGCAGATTCCAAGAGCAACCACTACTGCTTATTGCTTATAATTAATATGACATCACTGATTACCACTTATAAACCTTTTTTATGGGAGCCTAAGCCTCCTATATTATGCGTAACTGAGCATATGGAATCTTAGATCATTTTTTTGCCTTCTGTCTCTGAAAATTTTCAGAGGAAAGAAAGCTAATCGTATTTCATTATTCTGTATATTTAGCAGGTCTGTTTTCTTGGCCAGGAGTCCAAAAACCTTTTCTAAGAGGACTTACCTAGCAGCTGTGTTGACAATTCCATTTTTGAGTGCAACTTCTAGAGCAAGTTTTTCACACCTGTGCCTCTGGAGCTCATTTTTGGAAAGAATTGGGCTTTGCATTAATTTTGCAGCAAATAACATTCAGCACAAAGAAAAAAACCCAAAGTTTCCCCTTCTAGCACAGACTGATAAGGAAGAGCAGTCTGTGCTGTGTGGAGAAAGTTTTTCTCTGAAGGCTCTGGACACAACGTGAAAAATCAGTTAAAAGTCACCTTTTGATGCAGCAATGTACGCCTTCATTGAACTGCTCTTTGGAAAGTTGTATTGGGACGAACTCATAGCTCAGTTTCAATCAAAGTGTGACCTCATTACCATGAAATTAACCATTTCTGGACTTTTAAAGAACAACATCCACCTGGAATGGACACTGTAGACCTAAAAAAAGAATAAGTGTCTTCGTATCTGTCCTCACGGTTTTACAGTAAAAGGAGCATGTTTGGGTTTCCCTTTCGCTGTGCAGAGCCTGGAGTGAGAGTGACTTGGTCCTCAAGATCAAGGATGTGTTCTGTACTCCAGGTAAATACTTTGGCAACCTGTGTGTGGATGGATCTTCCCCTAAAATAAAGGCAAGATCCTAGAAGCCCCCCTGCCCCCAGAGCTACAGCTTCTGAAGTGCTGCAGGGCTGGTGGTGTGTACAGAGGCAGTCGTCTGCCTGCAGAAATAGCTGGAACACCAGAGCCACTTCACCAACGGAAATTCTATCGGACATTTGAGAGTCTTAGTGATTGTTACCTCAACCTGTGAAACATTCTTGCTAGAAATCCATTATGTGCAAGCTGCAAATCTACGGAGTGCATAGGTTTAATGGAGAATCAAGAAATCAGCTGCTCTTTTTTGTGAAGCTGAGTTATGGAGCATTTTGACATTTGCCAAAGCTTTATTGTCAAGTCAGGTGAAAGATGCTTTTGTCTATGCAGTCCCCTTAATACCCATGACAACAAGGAGAGTTTTTTGATAATACCTAAAAATAAATCAGTGTGTCTTTCAAAGAAACATCATTTATCCTGTTTCTAAAGGGAAATAACTCAAAAACATGAAAAGAAGGAGTAAAACTTCCTCGTACAATCTCAATCTCATGCCTATGTACTACACACTATAATGTTTAAGATCTATAATTGTGTTTTTCCACCACGTCCTTGAATTGTTCAGAGCTCAAGATGATGGCTGCTTTGCAAATGATGCAGCAATTCAATATTTATTTTTTCCTTATTCTTTAGAGATTCCCTTTACTGCACACCTTAAAACTGTCTCAGCTATGTGAGGCAGAGTATTCCAGTTGATGAAGGAAATAATGCTGGCTGCTGCTCCACTTTCTACTGATGTTTTTATTATGATTGGGCATGAATGATTTTTTTTTTTAATAGAAGTATTTGGAAACAAAGGCTAAAAATCCTGTCTTTTACATTTTTGGCAGATCTTTAGGAAAAGCTTTGCAAACAAAATCAATTGGTAGAACTTGACATGAATGACCACCTATTTGGAATAACTTGAGAAAAAAAAGCCTACTTGTGATAAACCCGGCCAGCAGATGCATTGCAAAGTGTTCATTCTAAGCAATCATCTTTGTTGCTACACTGAATGTGTTTGATGAAGGGGGCTCTTCAAGAGGGTAAAAGATTGATTTTCAGTCAGACTGCCAAGTAAGAAAAACATTAAAAATTTATTTTTAAGTGCTATTATATCTTTCCACAGAAATACAAAAGACAGAAAAACTTTCCCTGGTGATCAAAATATTCCATATAACTAAAATAAAAAGTTTCATTTTCATGCTTCTGCAAATGAATTGAGTAGTTGAAAACTGTTGCTTCCCAAAATTAATGTAGGAAAAACTAGCCTTTTACCCAACAACTTAGAGGTCTGAGCCCTCACCAACCCACAACAACTCAAAATCAAGTCCATCTCTGCCACAGAATGTTTTAAGTTGGAAGACACTAATCACCATGTCAAGGAGAAGGAAGGAAGACTTTAAAACAAAATTAGAGGTCTTTTCATGAGTTGTGAAACACACCAATTTTACGCTTTTATTTATACGGTTCAGCTGGAAAAGGACGAGTATGATGTGACCACCTCAAACAGCCTCCTAGTGCGAGTCCTGAAATAGGAGAGCTTTTAGCTCATGCCTATGATGTGCCTGGCAGAAGGTGTTATGTTTCTAAGGGATTGCTAAAGCTTCTGGCTTAAAGTGCGTTCCGACCTGGGCTTTCTTTGGAGCTCTTCCACTTTGTAGAAAATTAATTACATTCGTACTGAGAACACACAATGTTTCTCCCATGTGATGAGCAGGAGATTTGTTGAAGCCGTAGAAATACCTGTGTTTAAACGTGAGCTCCTGGGAGAGTCAGGCATTCCTTCCACATTCAGGACTACAACACAACGGGCTGTCTAGGCCACTTACATCTGAGGCAGGATTCAAAGGTGGAAATGGGCCTGACTTTCCCATAGCAAGTTTCCCATGTTACATAAAGGTTATATCACGCTGCCATTGTCTTATGTAAAAGTGCTAATAATATTAACAATAGTATGAATTCAACTGGTATTTGCAAAAAATGCAGGGGTGAACATGCTCCATTTTTTTTCTGGCAGATTTACATTTTTCTTAAAAAATAATTACCTGGAGGCACCCCTGAATTAATCACAGGATTTCTTCTGCTCTTTTACGATGATTTGTGCACTTCAAAACAGTTTGCTGATTTTCTTATTTGCATATTTGAATCTGTGTCAACTAACTTTCCTGTGGGTTGGAGAAATGTTGAAGAAGATTGGATTGTGGGGGAGTCTGTCATGCTCAATATGTGGTAAGCTAATGCTCCGCTTTGACCAAAGCACAGAAGACATTTGGAGCAATCCAGAAGAACTGAGGTACATGTAACATTTGTAACACCCTTCTGATCCTATCTTGGGGTGACCTGTGTGTATCTTTCATGTTATCTTACACACCCTGAGATCTTACATACAGATCTGTCAAAACTTTTCCGCACAGTAAATAAACAAACCTTGTCTAATTTTTCACTAATAAGGGGCACTAACATGTATTAACAGCTTGTTATTTGTAGTGGGCTGGTAAGACACTGAGTTCTCTATTTGTAGGCTGTTACAGAGGAGTCTACTTGCTTCCTGTCCTCTGGCAGAAGAGGCTGGGTGATAGCACTTGACACTGTCACCATGCACACAAACACTGTTTACTGGCTGTGTACACAAGCAGTGGCACAGCATCATCACTCGGTCAGTGGGGGGGGGAAGGGGGGAAGGAGAGGGAGGAAGAAGGAATGACAATGTGGGAGAGCTAAAACAGGAAGGGAGGCTAGAGGAACACACAGCACCAGGTGGGACCAGGCTGCGTACACTGGCCCAGACCCAACACTAACACTGCAGCTGTGACATCACGGCAGTATTGGCACCTAATAATTTCTGTCTAAATCTGAAAGTATCTTGAATTATGATGAATTATGTCATGATACTGCTCCGTGGCTCCTCACTGATAAGTCAGTCTTCAAATTCATGGTCTTCCATCTCTTCTGTTGGCCTTCTTCACTTCATCCTGGATCTGACATCTCTCTCTATATACTTTGGACAAGCTATCACACTTCTCTACAGTACTCCTAAAAAGCACTACAATATCTTTGAAAACAGTAAGTTCGGATTTTGCTATCAAATACTTTACAGAATACTCTTTTCGTTCCCTGAGCCAAGACCAATTCACCTTGCAGGAATTTTCTTCACTTCTCCCATTCAGTTTTTTGCAGATGCTCATTTGCAGAAAGAAAATTTATGGTTTTGTTCCCCTGCTCTCCTCTCCTAGGTCGGCAGGAAGTATCCGGGTCAAGGACTGTTTTTCTTGTTTTCTCATTCTTTGTGCAATGTACAGAAACATCTTTCCTTCTCTCCTTTAGACGATGGACTAATCCTCAGTCTTGCTTGTCGGCTCAGGTATTTATGTGTGCAACAAATAATAATAATTAATGGAAAAAAAGTATTTCAGGGGCCCAGTCCAACCGTGGCACTACAGAGAGCAATACTGCCGAGGAGTAGTACCTTTTTGATGTCTCGCTAGCAGGCAATTCGTAATTTTGGGGCTAGGAGCAGCTGGATTTGTGGTGAGGAGGAAGTTTTCGGGGCTGAGGGTGCTTTTCCTTCCTTCTGCCAGCAAACAGCAATCCACGCCAGGATTTGCTTTCTGCTCCTGTATTCTGTATTTCGGCGATGCAATGTGTAGCACGTTTCTGTGTGTGTGTGTGTGTGTGTGTGTGTGCGTGTGCGTGTGCGTGTGCGTGTGTGCATGTGCGGCTCTCCCTCGCCGTGTCTTGTCTCCAGGATTTCTCCCTGCCTGGCTCCGGAGGCTGCTCCAGCGCTGCGCGGAGCAGAGGATTTCCCGGCTCCCGTAAATACAGGCACACGCATCCAGTGCACCACACGCACGCACACCACACACACACACACACACACA